>JAJEJO010002629.1:470721-533221 GCA_020662805.1 Glaucomys volans
TATAAGAAAATCCACTCAAGTTTTGAAGCATAAACAAGGGTCCTATTGCTGGCCAACGTCCCAGAAATCAGATAGGCATGGATCCAGAGCACCTGGGGAAAAGCTAACTTAGAAGAGCAGGCGACACACAGAGTTTCCCCTGCAGCAAGAGGACTGCTGCATGCGAGTGTGGATAGTCTGCCTGTTTCCTGGCAGCTCTGATAGTGTCTGATCCTCCAGAGAGCCTAGGCCTCCATATCCCACTCAGGCCCATTAGCATTCTAGTGGGGTATGTGTTTGCCATGTTTAATGTAAATCACCTTTTTGGGAAAATGTAGTACTTGTAAGATCGGCCTGGGGTAAGCTGATCAGACAGTGGAAACCGGAGAACAGACAGGCCAGATGTAAATCAAAAACAAACTTTATTGGGGGACGCTCTTGGGTGAGGTTCTCCTATCCGGCAGGGTGCTGGGCCCAAGAAGTCACACGTGGCCTTCATTCGGCTGGGTTTTTCTAATGGCGCGGGGGGAGGGGAAGCTCGAGAAGTCCGTGTCCTCCTGGGATTGGCTGGAGTTATTTGTCAGCGCCTGATTGGTTACTTCTTTCGGGCAGGCGCATGTTACATTGTTTCTCTGCGCATGCGCAGATTGCTTGATGCCCTGTTTCCCGCCCCCCCCCATCCCGAATCCCTGGAATAGCTCCTTCCTTTGCACGAAGGATACATTGTTTCTTCGCCCACGTGCAGGTTGCTTAATGCCCTACCCCCATCCAGTCGCCTTGTACCGCCCTAACAGTACTCTGTGTGTGTGTGTGTTCCACCTTTAGGGAAATCAGCTGGACATTATCCTTCAGCCAGCAGAGTGCCATCATCATTAAATCTACGCCCAGCCTTTGCCCTCAGGGTGGTCCGTCTCTTTTCTACATTACCAGCAGCTTTGCTGTGACGATCCGCTGTAGGGAATGAACCAGACGGTGAGGAATGGAGGAGGGATGCCAGGTGTTGGGAGAGGGCTCTTCAGGCCCTGAAGTTCTCTGTCGAACTTTGCACAGCAGCAGCATGTGGTGTGCGTTATGGATGTTCAAGGTGCTGGTGGGCACAAAGGAAGGAGTCTAGAGGGGCTAGAGTACAGGACTGAATTTAAAGAAGTTTAACTGACGGAATGTTTGCAAGTGTTAATCAGAGGGCAAGAGCATCACATTCAGGTGACTTCAATAACTCTTTTTGTTTTCATTTTGTTTATTGATGGTTATTTCATTTTATTTTTTTATTTGTGCTTATTAGGTATACAGGACAGTAGAATGTATTTTGACATATTATAGATATATGGAGTAGAACATCCCATTCTTCTGGGTGTACATGCTGTAGAATTACACTGGTCATGCAATCATTTATGCACATAGGAAAGTAATGTCCGATTCGTTCTACTATCTTTCCCATTCCCATTCTCCCTCCCTCCCCTTCATTTTCCTTTGTCTAATCCAAAGGACTTCTGTCCTGCCTTACCTTGGCATTGTGTGTTGGCATCTGCATAATTAGAACATTCAGCCTTTGGTTTTCTGGGATTGGCTTATTCACTTAGCATGATAGTCTCCAGTTTCCTCCATTTACTGAAAAATCCATAATTTCATTCTTCTTTATGGTGAGTAATATTCCATTGTGTATAAGCACATTTTCTTTATCCATTCATCTGTTAGAGAGCACCTAGGTTGGTTCCATAGTTTAACTCTTGTACATTGAGCTGCTATAAATACTGATGTGGCTGTGTCACTGTAGTATGCTAATGTTATGTCTCCAGATCAATTATTTTTTATTTTTTTGATACAGGTCTCACTGTTACCCAGGCTCACCTTAAACTACTGGACTCAAGCAATTCTGTCTCAGCCTCCTGAGTAGCTGGGGCTATGGTCATGTGCTACCCATGCTGTGATTCTTAAAATGAGTTTTTGGACTACCTGTGCCTGTTCAGACTCAGTGAAGGTGCAAGATAAAGGTTCTTGGGTTTCAAAACCTACCGGAGCAGAATCCCAGAGAAATGCCTCAGCATTTTAACTGCATTCTCCTCCAGGCTCTCCTTGTAGTACACCCAAGTGTGAGAACTGCTGGGCTCCAGGGCAAGTTTCATGAAGGAGGCAGCAGGTCACCTGAACTAGATATGGAGAGGAGCAGGAAGGGCTTTCCAGGTACAGGAGAGCTGGGCACAAAGCCAGAGAGGTGTGGAACAGGCACTGGTGAACGTGGATATTAAAACTGGAAGAGTGACTGAGACATGTTATGTAGTAAAAACCAACACTCATTCTCTACTGGTTTTTTGGTTAGTTTTTTAAAAAAATTTTTTTTATATATATATATTTCCTATCTCCTGAATCATCTGCCAATGTACGCAAAACACATTTTTAGGGAAATTAAGCAATTGGTGCTATAATCTTTTTTGTTCTGGTATTTACAAAATAATTTAACAGGTGGCAAGCAAGAAAATGAACCACTTAATTTTCTTAAGGCACACCATTTATAAGGAAAATATATAAATGGACCAATTTAATCTTTCTACAATTACATTTCATTTTAGAAAATAAGTCCTGTTTTTTTTTTCTTAGATGTTCATTCTATTTCCTAAAAGTAAAAATGTTCTATGAAAGAATACGCATGAATGAAGTATGCTGTTAAATAATAAAAGTTATAGAACCGGCCAGTTTTAGCACATCATTAGTATGTACATGTTATTGCAGATTTTACTTCCGTTACTGCTTCGCTTTGGATGTAATAATAGTGTTGCTGATGCTACGAGGTTTCTTCCAGTATTGTTATCTCTGTGAAATGAAGACAGAGATAAACTGCTCACTCTGCTCTCATTTTTCTCTGATGTTTTCTTTATGAAAAATTAGCTGCCTCCTCTGTGTTTGGGAGATCTGTTATGGAAAAAGTGTACATCCTGTGTTGAGCTTGCTGTGTAGAGTTGCTGACATAGGCAGCAGCTCAGCTATGTCCACACTTACTCTTGTGACTCTTGGTTTGAAGCCAGAGTGGATTTTCTAGCACTGGCAGCTCTGTGTGGATGGCATAAACTCCTGACCATTCAGTGAGCAAATGAAGTTTTATTTAAGTAGTCTTGACTCCCCTCATTTCCCATACTTACTATCCCAACCTTCTGATTTAGGTGAAATTTCTTCAAGCTGTTATTATAGCTTAACATATTAATATTACTGTATTATGAATCAAGTATATATTCAGTGAATATGTAAAGATGTGGCGTTAATATATGTAAAACTCCAAAAATATGAAAACCACTATAAAATCAATGTATACTATTTCAATAATTCATAATTATCACAAAATAAAGACTACAAGTAATAGGTCATCAGTCATAAGAAATTACCACTTTGATTACCAGGCACAGTGGTGCACAACTGTAATCCCAGTGGCTCAAGAGGCTGAAGCAGAAGGATCACAGATCTAAGGCCCTAAGCAACTTAGCAAGACCCTGTCTCAAAAGAAAGGGCTGGGGATGTGGCTTAGTGGCTAAGTGCCCCTGGGTTCAATCCCCAGTTCCAAATAAAGCAACAAAACAAACAATTACTACTCTGCTGGCTAAAAATATACCCGTTTTCTCTAACTTGAGAAATATACTAGGAAGAATGGATGCAGTGACTTTATAATAAATGCACTTTTGAATTTCGTCTCATATATAAAGTTAATGTATTGTTTGCCATTTTTAATAGCCGAGGTGTTTTTTAGGAAAGTGCTAAAACTGACAGCTGATGTCCACCACCCACAGAACTGTGGTGGCTGGCCTGGGGGAGCCCTTTGCAGGGACATGACATATCAAATGGGCATACTAGCTGTAGGCTGTGCATGGTGGAGTGGGGGTGAGAGTGGTGGGGAGAGCCATGAGAAGATTATTTCAATAACCCAGGGACAAAGTAATGTGGGGGTTCTTGGCTGTGGGCACTGAGGACTATTGGGGAAGGAGCACAGCTGAAAGTGAGAACGTGGCATGCAGTCCTTGCAGGAGGCCAGTAGGAGGATGCAGATGGCATCTGTAAGAGAGGAGTATTTTCCAGTGGTTCTTGTCTCCTGAGGAATGTAAAGAGAACAAATTGGGGCGGGTAGTGTGCTCTGTGTGGAGCAAATGTTCAGGTTACTCTGGGGAGAGACATGAAAAACCTCTGTTAGTGGAGCCCACAAGTCATTTCCATCTCCTTGAGCTGAGCAAAAGCCCCAGCTGTGTGATTTCTTAGTCAATTATAGGAACCTGCATGGCAAATATAGTGCATTTAATGCTAGGTCCACAAATCTGGGGCATCTTTTGGCTTTGAAGGTTTTCTTATTTCATTTGTGATTTCCTTTTTATGGTTCTCACTTAACAGGGACATAATAGTGGTGTCACGGCAGATTGTTAGGCATCTTCTCTGGTGCTTCTACCTTCTTTGTTTCCTGAGAGGCAAGTGCTGGGCAGCTTGGTGCCTTCCTGCCAAAAGGCGCTGAGTTGGGCCTGGGTTAAGAAGGGAAGATGCCCCATACTAGCCTTCTTAGTTGTCCACCAGGGAAGATTGGCCTGAGATTAGGGTCTCTTTATGCAAAGAGAGGTTGACAATGCAAAACTGGGCACACCATACAAAGTCACTGGAATTCTCTAAGAAGTTGGGTCTAAAGGCCTTTGTTATTTTCCTATTTCTGGTTTGACCCAAAGAGCACTTGAGTCTCTTACCTTGAACTAGGAGGCAATGGCATATGCCTCTTTTGCCATATTCTGTTTACTAACTCTATTTTAACGTAATTTACCCAGTCTGTCTGCCCTCTTGACTTAGGAGATTTGCCTTCTAATATTCAGCCCAACCAGCGTTGAGAATTGATTCCTCTGCCAACAGGAAGGAAGAGGCCTCTCTGGATTCACTTCTCTTACTCCCCACCTTTCCAAAATAATAACAATAGTAGCATTTAAGTAACTTCCTGAAATTACATAATTTCAGGAATAATTAAAAAGGATGTGTCTGACCCAGGTATCAGCAGGGATAGTGTGATTGACTAGGAGAGCAATTTTGGGTGAACATCTCTGAGTGTGAGTATGGTAGGCTGAAAAATGACCCCCAAAGACATGTCCATGCTCTAATTCCTATAACTTGTAAACGTTAACTTTCTTGGAACTGTAAGTGCAAATGGACGGAAAGCAGACCTTGAGGGATTCAGAGAAGCCTTTTTTCCTTTGTGGACTTGGGTGTCATTCGGGTCCACTTTCCAGATGGGAAAATGGCCCTCAGTTACAGAGGGGATTTTGGTTTTACCGGGTACATTGAGGATGATGTAATCATTGGAAACTGCGCACGTGCAGTTTTGACCAAGCAGTTTTGACTGTCAGGGCCTAGCTGTACAGACCCTGAGGGATGAGGACTCAAATCTTGCCCATTGTTATTTAGGACTAATTTGCCATTGGGGAAGGTCAAAGTTTAGGGCCTGGCATTCCCCCAGGGCCCATTGTTATGAGGAATGCACTGGGAGAGGTTTACAGTTGACCAATTTCCCCTCCCTTCTCCTGAGCCACACCATCCCTCCATTTTCCTTGGGGAGCTGTCTTGTAGGAATATTATTTTCCATAACCCTTCAGGAACAACATAAACAAAACAGAGCCTTTGCAGATATGTTTAAGTTAAGGACCCGAAGGTGAGATCATTCCGGACATCTGGGTGTCCTTAGATTTTGCTGCATTCAACACAAGGCTGCAGTTACCCTAAAAGTGGCACTAGGGAAGTTGCCACAAAGAAGTTTCCCAAAAAGTACTGAGATGAGGCTGGTTGGGAGCTTAGCTGGGTGGCTTCTGCTCTGGAGAGGTTAGATCAGCAGCCGCCCCAAAGCCCAGCTATTGCCCTGGATCTCAAGAGGCTCCTGAGAATTCTACTCATGGGGCAGGGGAGCCAGTCCTGCACACACTCTGCTGCCCATGAACTCAGGCTTCCCAGGGTCAGTCCTTGAGTGTTTTCACACGAGCCTCTTCAGATTTGCAGACTCACTTTAGCTGGTCCCATGAGCCACCAGACTCAAAAGGGAAGTGAGTTGGGCTCTCCTTCATTTTTCCAACTTGAACCCTTCTGGGCACAATATTCTCTGAGCCTGTTTCCCTCGCATTCTGCTAGGTACACTATAGGCCCCATGATAGGCCCTCGCCAGGACAGTGTGGCAGTGTTGGCTCTGATCCCCAGGCTGTGGCCGCAGCAGCATGGCTACCTCAAAATGGCTCCACCTCAGCTTTCTGTGGCCAGTTAGGAAACAGAATGCTTTTCAAACACCAACTTACAATGCAGACTCTGGATCAGCCAAGTTCAGGCTGCTTTTCTGATCTCAGATTTTTCTGTACTAAATCTGCCTATTGTGTTTCTGTCTGTGTTCTCCCTCCCTCTGTGGTAAATCAGCGCCACAGCCATAACCAGCCTGCCTCCAATGTACTCTTCCTTCTTTGTTCAATGTACCCAAATTTCTGAGACTCTATGATGCTCTGACTGTCCAATATTGAATTTAGTGAAATCCCTTTTGCATCTACCTCACTGAGGAGCAGTATTCCTGCTGCTTGAATCTGAGCCATGGAGCATCTAGGAGAGCAGCCTTCCTCCAATCCACTATCTTGAATCTCTCCTTTGGATTTTTAATTGAGGGGATTGATATGTGGGGTAGATTTCAGGATTTCTGTAATTTTCCTGAATTTATATGCCATAATTCTTTGAATATCTATACACATTTTTTTTTTAAATAAAAGAAAGAAAATCTTTAATGAACTCCAAAAATGGGAGGACTTTTCAAAAAGTCTATCAGTTAATTCAACAAAGTTTCACTGTGCCACTGCTGTGTGTCAGGCCCTCTTCTGGGCATTTAGGATGGAGCAGGAGACACAGCTGGCAGAAGTTCATGCCCAAAAGTAGCTTGTATCTTACAGGTGAAGATGATAGACAATTGACAGATAAGTAAACTTCATGTATGCAGAGATATAAAGCAGGGGTGGGGGACATGGAAGACTGTTTCTGCTTTACTTGAAATTAAATTTTCCCCTTGAGGACCAAGTCTCCTTGCTCTGAAGTTCAGGAGTACAGAACAATGAGGGAACTTGGCAGGTTGTGCTGCAGCCCCTTAACAAGGGGCAACTGGAGGAGGAGGTGATGTTTTCAGAAAACCCTGATCCCACCCTTTGACCATTTTCAGGGGGCCTATGATAGGAACGTGAGTGACATGTGTGCTGAGCCACCTGAACCTCGTCTCCTGGCTGTCATCACTCACTGTGTGCCACCTGCTGTCCTTTGTCAGAGATAGTAATGGTTTCTGTGCCATATTATTGATGACTTAGAGAATCACTGCATCCCTGGGAGGAGACCAGGCGAGCAGTGAGTCATCAACCACAGTTCATGGAGGTTCTGTGTTTGGGATGAATAAAGGATAACCTTTTGGTGATTTGTGCTGTTGCTTTTTCAAAGTCCTTTGAGTTTGAGTTGGTCTTCACATGGTTCTTAAAGACCTGGCAGGAGTGGTTAATCCCACTTTAAATATTTATCATACAACACAGAGAGGGATGTGGGTTCACAGGCAGGTTAGAAGCAGGGCAAAGGAACAAAACATAGATTTTCTTGTGTCTTTCCAGGAGCCCTTTCCACTTCATTCACATCCCTGATGTCATTCCTGTCTCCTTTTTTTTTTTTTTAAACATTCTATTCTATATTCAATCCTGCAGCCCATTCATGGGGGATGTAGCTAGAACCTGATCTCTTCTCACCATCCCACCTGGACTGCCCTCAGCCAACCCACCCTTTTTTCTGGCATGGACTGTTGCTATCAGCTGGAAACTGGTCTTGCAGTTTTGACCTTGACCCCAACCCAACTCTCAATCCATTCTTTGATCAGCAGCCCAGCAATCAAGAGTGACTGTTTAAAATATAAGTCAAATCAAGTTACTCTGTTCACGAAATCCTCTAACAGTTCTCCATCTTCCAGAAGGAAAGCCAGAGATCTCCCTGAAGCCCGCAAGGCTCATGAGATCTGGTTTCCTGCTACCATTTTCCTATAAGTTTCCTCCCTCATCTCTTTTGTTCCCTCTGCTTCAGCCACACTGGCCTCTTTGCCGTGTCTTGAAGCGGACAAGTGATTGCCATTTCAGAAACTTTGCTCTGGCTCTTCTTCTGCCAGGCTGTCTTCCACCCCTGTAGACTCTCAGAACTGTCTCCTTGGCTTCTTTCAAGTCTCTGCTCACAGGTCTCCTATCATTCACTATAGTGACTGAACTAACCATTCAGTATGAAATCAGCGCCTCTCACTCCCTGTCCCCTCATGCTGCCTTGGTTTTCTTCACAGCATTTATCACCACCTGATGTTATATGCTAATTATTTCTGTAGCTTTGGATCTCTTAATAGAATGTAACCTCCCTGAGGGTGGTGACTTTGCCTCGTTCACTCATTAAGCCCCAGTGCCCTGCGGTGTGTCAGACACATAGTAAGCACAATCATTTTCTAACTGAAAACATGTATTGACTTATTCAACAATGCTGTCAGAAACTGCATTAGTATTCTGGGCTGCCATAACAGAATACCACAGAGAGATGGCTTGAAAAACATAAATTTATTTTCTGGCAGTTTTGAGGCTGAAAGTCCAAGAATAAGATGTGAGCAGGGCTGGTTTCTAGTGAGACCTCTCTCTTCAATGTGTAGATGGCACCTTCTTTCTACATCTTTTGAACATCATTCCTCTGTGTTCAGGACAAGGTGAGGGAGAGAGAAAACTTGTGCTCTGGTATCTCTTACTGTTTCCTGTAAGGACACCAGTTCTTTCAGAATTAGAGGTTTACTCTTCTGACTTCATTTGACCTTAATCACCTCCTTGAGGGTCTTGTTTCCACATACAGCCACACTGGGGGTTAGAGATTCAACATACAATATTGGGGGTATGCAATTCAGTCCTCAATGAAAGTTGACATCATACACCCCCCATGTGCCAAGCACTGAGCAAAGAAAGTACTTTATACATTTTCTTATCTAATAATTCACCCTATTTAGAGACCAGGAAACTGAGTCAACAGAAAGGTTACCTAAATTTTCTAGGACACTTTGGTACTAAGTAGAGATGCTGGGGTTTGAACTCAGCCACAACAAATACCACTGGTCTGATCTTTTATTCATTTATACTGTATAACCTTCCATTTTACTTGGAAAACGTGATGGAACTTGATGAAGATTTTAAAGCTTTTCCATTAGATTCTTCCATTTTCCCTGTTCCAAGTTGATGATTTCTTTTCTGTAGATTATTTTTTTTTTTCAGTATCTCTCCATGGAGAAACTATTGCTTCAGGAAAGTATATGGGGTGCCAGGGAATTGAGAGAAAAAGAGTGTATTAAGTAGGATAAACTATCCTACAATGAAGCTATAATTACAAAATATGATTGACTGAATATATAATTTATTTCTCACTCATGCTACTCATCTAACATGGGTCAGTCACTCAGAGTCACAGACTAATGGTCTCTGTGGTCACTATGGAAGAAGACAGAAGAGAGACCTCCATATATATACATATATATACATATATATATATATATATGAAAAATGGATATATACACCATCAAGATAAAGAACTTTTTTGTAATCTCAGAATGTTTCCTGTTGTGCCCTTCTCTTCAATTCCTTCCCCATCCCCCACAACACCTCTGGTTCTCCAAAAGATAGAACTACTTCCTGTTTTCTATCACCATGATTTAGTTTTGCCTACTCCAGAATTTCCTGTGAATTGAACCATGCACTCTTCTTTGCCCACATAATGGTTTTGAGATATATCCTTATATATATATCAGTAGTCTGTTTCTTTGAATTTCTTGTACATGGCACGAATTAATCTAAGCTGAGTTGACCACTTACTTATTTCTAGTGTTGTTTGGGATATATTAACCCTAACCAAAAGCTAGATGATATAAAAATTGGAGATAAATGTTGTTTTCCAAGCACGCGTAGCTGAGTGGTTATGAAGCAGGATGCAGGACCCTGTTTACCAGGAATGATAATTGAATTATGGTTTGCACCTGGTTTTGGAATTGGGAGTGTGTTGACAGTAGAGGTTGGACATGTAGCTATATGTTACCCACCTGACCAATTCACATAAGATACTTCCTCCAGAAGCAAACCTTTGGTTCCCCGATTCCACATCTGTGGAATGTGATGGTGTGAGAGTTGGAGATGACACATGTCCTGGGCAACCTAACATAGTCATGGAAGAATAAAAAAGTCTGTTATTGCATTACTGTATCCTTTGTTGATATCAAAGTTGTTGCCTAGTAACAATTAAGTTTTGAGCATCCTTTTAGCAACAAAACCACTTTAAGTAACTAACTTACTATTAACATAGTGAGTAGCATTCCATTACATGAATATAATTTGTTTATCCCTTTACCTTTTGAGTAACATTTCAATTTTTGGTGATCATGGATATCGGTGCTATAGGAATTATTGTGTAAATCACCTTTGTAGACTTATGCTTTCATTTTTCTTAGGAAGTACCCATGAGTTTATGTAGTTACAAATTACCACAAAATTAGTGGCTTAAAACAACAGACATTTATTGTTTCACAGTTTCTGTGGATTAGAAATCTGGGCACTACTCATCTGATCCTCTACTTTAGTGTCTTTTGCAAAGTTGCAATCAAGGTGTCAGGTAAGGCTGGGTCTCATCTGAAGGTTCAATTGGGGAAGATCTTCTTCTAAGTCCATGGAGTTGTTGGCTGTGTGCATTTAGCTGAATTTAGCTCTAAGGCCGTTGAACTGCAGGCCTCGGTTCCTAGCTGGCTGTTGGCTGGATGCCATGCTCAGTTCCTTGCCATATGGCCCTCTCCAAAATGTCAACTTGATTTATCAAAACATTCAAGCTGAGAAGGCAATAAAGAACCTGTTAGCAAGATGAAAGTGACATCTTTTGTAATCTAATCTTGGAGGCAACCTCCCCACATTGCTGCTGCAGTTATTGTCAGAAGTAAGTTACTGAAGAATTGATCTTAGCTGAATTGATGACTTACTTATTTCTAGTGTTTTATGGGGCATATTAACCATTATCTAAAGCCAGACTAAAATAATTGGAGATAATGATGTTTTCCAAGCAGGTAATTATAAAAGACTATATTGTTAAAATCCTAGATGGGGATTATAAAAGACTATAAATATCAGGAAATAGAGATTATTGGGGGTCAGTTTAAAGGCTGCTTATTATAGAATTGAATTTCTGGGTCACAGAGTAGGTGTATTGTAAGTAACTATATACAAAACTACTAAGCTATTTTCTAAAATAGTTGTATCATTCCCCCCAGCAATATATATGAGAGTTCCAGTTTCTCTATTCTTTTCAACAGACATTTTTCTTCTTAGCCTATCTAATGAGTATGAAATGGAACCTTGCTAGGGATATAATTTACATTTCTCTGATGACTAAAGATGTTAAGTATCTTTTAGTTTGCTTACTAGGTATTTATGTTTTTACTTTGGTGAAGTGTCTGTTCAAGTTCTTTGCCACATTGGAAAGTAGTTTTGCTTTATATTATTATTTGTAAGAGTTCTTTCCTTACTTTTGGTGTTTTGTCAACTACATGTATTTTAAATATTGTCTCCTGATCTGTAGCCTACACTTTTATTTTCTTAATGATGTCTTTTGAGGAAAAGTTTTTAAAGTCAATAAATTCAGGTCATCATTTCTTTTTAATCATGCTATTTATGTTTATGTACCTCAAGTCATGAAAACATTCTCCTAAGTTTTCTAGAAACTGTATAATGTTAGTTTATGTTTTTAATGGTGAGTTAATTTCGAGGTATGGTGAGCAAAAGAGAGTTAAGATTCATTCCTTAAAATATGGACATCCAGTTGTTTGAGCACCATTTGTTGAAAAGACTACTTTCTACACATGGAATTACCTTAGCCTTAAAAAAAAATATCAGTTGGCCTTATATGTTTAAGTGTGTTCCTGGATCCTACCTTCTTTCTTTTTTAAAAAATTTTTGGCACAGAAGATTCAACTCAGTGGCAATTAATCACTGAGCCACATTTCCAGCCCTTTTTACTTTTATTTTCATATTTCTTTGGTATTGGGAATTGAACCCAAGGGTGCTTAGCCACAGAGTGACATCCTTAGCCCTTAGAAAGGATTTTTTGAGACAGGGTCTCACTGACTTGCTTAGGGCCTCTCCAAGTTGCTGAGGCTGGCTTTGAACTCACAATCCTCCTGCCTCAGTCTCCCAAGCTGCTGGGATTACAGGTGTGCACTACCACACCTTTTTTTTCTTTAAATTTTGAGACAGGGTCTCCCTAAGTTGCTGGAACTGGCTTTGAATTTACAATCTTCCTGCCTTGGTCTCCCAAGTTGCTGGGATGATTGCCATTCTGACTGGTGTATAATGAAATCTTAGTGTAGTTTTGATTTAAATTGGTGTTGAATATTTTTGTCACGTATTTGTTGACTAATGAAGTTCTTTCACCTCGGCTTCACTCAGTCGTGGGGGTAACGACGCAGTGCCAATGCCAGGCACCAGGAACTGGTGAATAAACAAAAGAGTTGTGAGCTCTTTGTTAGTTCATTTATTTAGGGAATGTTTCGTCCTTAAGTAGATAGTTACAGTTTATTACTTGTTTACACTCATGCTAATCAGGGTTTGGAACTGTGCCCAATCAGGTAACATCCAGGTATGCAAAGTAAGGATTGTACCACGTCCAATCACGTTTCCACTAATGTCTACTTGTATCTTTACTCGGGGTCCAATCTGGACCCCCTAAGGTTACCCTGGCAACAGGTATGCTAATTATGGGGAAGTGGTCAGCTCCACTGACCTGCTGCAGCGGAAAGCTCCTTCCTACAGGTTTTCCTGTCAGGCATGCATGAATGTAGGTCTCCCTTACACATTCGAGGCATTCACTGCTGCCAGCCAAGTGCCAGGGGCTTCTCCCACAGTTGACTATTTGTACTTTGTCTTTTGAGAGGTATCAGTTTAACTCATGTGCCATTTGTTAATTGGATGATTTGATTATTTGGTATGGTTTTCTTGAGCTCTTTATATATTCTAGATATTATCCTCTCTCAGAAGAGTTGCTAGCAAAGATTTTCTCCTATTCTGTGGATTCTGTCTTCACATTTGTAATTATTTCCTTTGTTGTGCGAATGCTTTTTAATTTGATGCTGTCCCATTTATTAACTTTGGCATCATTTCCTGAGCTTTAGGGGTCCTATTGAGAAAGTCCTTGCCTGTGCCTAAAAGCTGGAGTGTTGACTCCACATTTTCTTCTAAGAGTTGCATAGTTTCCATAGTTTCTGATATAATTCTGAGGTCTCTCATCCATTTTGAGTTTTTTTTTTGTGCAGGTGAGAGATAGAGTCTATTTTCTTTCTTCTACCTCGGGACAACCAGTTGTCCCAGCATCATCTGTTAAAAAGTCTGTCTTTTTCTCCAATATATGTTTTTGGCACCCTTGTCAAGAATCAGATGACTGTATCTCTGTGGGTTGTTTCTATGTCTTCTGTTCTGTACCACTGGTCTATGTGTCTGTTTCTATGTCAGTACCATGCAGTTTTTGTTTCTATAGCTTTGTCATATAATTTAAAGTCAGGTATTGTGATGCCTCCCTCTAGCATTGCTTTTTTTGTCTTAAAATTGCTTTGACTATTCTGGATCTTTTATTCTTCCAAATTAATTTTAGGACTGTTTTTTATAGTTCTGTGAAGAATGTCATTGGTATTTTGATGGGACTTGCATCGAATCTGTATGTTGCCAAAGCTCTGTTTTTAAAAACCCTTACACCATACTATTATCTTGATTCCTTTAGCTTTGGCAAATGAGTCTTCCTTCAATTCAGAGAGTGTAAATCCTACAACATTTTAGTTTTTTTCAGATCATTATGGTTGATCTAGGTTCTTCATACTTCCATTCAAAATTTTAGAATCACCTTGTCAATTTCTTTTTAAAAAGCCTTTGGGATTTTGATTCAGATTTCATTTAATCTGTACAGATCAATTTGGGCAAAAATAGACATCTTAACAATATTGCCTTCCAAACTGTCAACGTGGTATAACTTAGGTTCTTTATTTTTCCCAGCAATATTTTATAGTTTTCAGTGTGCAGTGTCTTTCTGTCAAATTCATTCCTATGCATTACAGGTTTTGATGGTATTGTAAATGGTATTTACTTTTATCATTCAGTTTTGATGTAATATATAAAAATACAGTTGAATTTTTGCATATCATCTTTGTATTCTGTGACATTACTAGATTTACTGACTAGTTCAATTAGGATTTTGTAGATTCTTTGAGAGTCTTTAGGTGATCAAATTGTGAGTAAAGATAGCTTATTTTTTATCACTGAAATTTTATGGCTTTTATTTCTTTACTTTTTTCTTCCTATTTTCCTGGCTAGGAACATTAGTAAAGTGCTGTATAGGTTTGGGCAAAAACAAACATCCATTTCTTATTCTCAGTCTTAGGTTGAAGTACTATCATCTTAGTGTGTCTGTGGAGGGTTAGTTCTAGGACCATTACCAGTACCAATGATGCTCAAGTTCTTCATATAAAATGACACAGTACTTGCATATAACCTATGCATATGGGATTTGCATACTCCCCTGTATACTTTAAATAATCTCTATATGACTTATAATACCCAGTACAGTGTAAATGCTATGTAAAATGTTGTTATACTGCATTATGCAAGGCAAGGACAAGAAAAAATAATTCTGTGCATGTTGGTGCAGATACATTTTTTTCTGAATTTCTGTGATCTGATGTTGCTTGAATCCTAGGATGCAGAACCCACAGATTGAGAAGGTTGACTACTAAATATTTGCTCATAGAATGCTAGAAAGTATCACTAAGTAGTTGAAAGTACCAGCATTTTACCATTTCACCCTGATATTAAATGTTGTGTGTGTGTGTGTGTTGTTTTTAAGGTGACCTCAATCAAATTGAGAAAACATTCTTTCTAGTTTGTGGGGAGTTTTTATTCTTAATGACTCTTAATTTTTGTCAAATGCTTTTCTGCCTGATAGAGGTGAGAAATGGCCTCTCTTTTATTTTTTAGTGTGGGAGTTATATTGGTTAATTTTTGGATGTTGAACCAACTTTGTATTGCTTGGAAATTCTCTTGGTCATATTATGTTACCCTTTGCATACACGTTTATGGAGTCAGTTTGCTGCTATTTTGTTGAGGATGTTGTGTCTGTGTTCGTGGAGGGTATCTCCTGTCATTTTCTCATTGCAGTGTTGTCAGGCTTTGGTGTCAAGGTTACTGTGGCCTTTTAAAATTAGCTGGAAAGGATGATCTTCTCCTTTATTTTATTAAAGAGTTTTTGTAAAATTAATATTATTTCTTCCTTGGGTGTTTGATTGAATTTACGAATTAATCTATCTGGATCTGGCTTTTCTTTGGGGAATGGTATTTTATCAATAATTTAAATACCTGAATAAATGTAGAGCTATTTTTTCCTTTTTGCATTAGTTTTGATAAATTACACATTTCAAGGAATTTATCATTTCATCAAGTTGTCAAGTTTATTGACAAAACATTATCCATATCAGTCTTCTCTTATCCTTTTAATGTCTATAGGGTCTGTGATGATAAGACTGGTTAGAGATCATTTGTGTTCTGTCTTTTGCTTAGTTATTCTAGCTAGATATTTTGTCAGTTTTGCTTTTCAGAAAAACAGCTTTGGGCTTCTCTGTTAGTTCTCTGTTCTCTGTCTTTCAACAAATTGTGTTGATTTCTATTCTTATCTGTTATTGCATTCCATCTACTTTGGATTTATTCTGCTGCCCCTCCCCCCATCCACAGCTCTGTAAATTGGAACCTTTGGTTGTTGATTTTGGACATTTCTTTTCTAACATCAGCATTAAAAAAACTACAAATTCATCTTTACATACACCCCATAGACTTTGATATGCTGTGATTTCAATTGCTTTCACTATATTTTAAAATTGTTTTTGTTTTTTCTTCTTCAGTCCATGAATGATTTAGGAGAAGTTTTCTAGGTATTTTATAATGATTTCTAAGTTAATTCTGTTGAAACTAGAGAACATACTTTGTATAATTTTAATCCTCTAAATTTTATTTGCACTTGCTTTATGGCCCAGAACGTGTTCTATCTTGGTGATTGTTTTGTGTGCACTTGAGAAATATGTGTGTTCACAGTTGCTGGGTGCAATGCTTTAAATATAATCAGTTTAAATTGGTTGGTTTGTGTTGTTCAAATATACCATATCTTCACTGATGTTTTGGTCTACTTGCTCTATCAGTTGCTGAGAGTGGGAAGTAATATCTTCTACTGTGACTGGGAAATTGCCTAATTCCTTTTATTGCTTTCAATTTTTGTTTCACAGACGTCGGAAGTTTGTTATTAGGTGAATACATGTTTAAGATCCTAAGCCTTCCTGATAAGTTGGCCTCTTTATCCCTCTGAAGCAAATCTGTTCGTCTCTGTTAATACTCATTGTCATGAAATCTATCTGCCACAACTCACACTAGCTTTATTATGCTTACCTTTTGTGTGATACACTTTTCCTCCTTTTTATTTCTACCCTGTGTCTTGTATTTAAAATAAGTATAAAATGATTCTTGCTTTATCAAGTATGACAATTTCTGCAATTTAATTGGAGTGTTTATGTTTGGTATAATTATTGACATTGATACCCTTGAATCTACTGGGATATTACTTTTTATTTGTCCTTTCTGTTTATTGTTTCTTTCTGTACTCATTTTCTTCTGCATTGAGTCTTTACGCTATTAGAATCTATCTTCTCTGTGTTTTAAGAGTTAGATCTGTATTATATTTTTAGTGTTGGATAAATTTTAAGATTTATCATGGTGTAGTTTAAATTGATACATCACTTCATATTCAGTATAAGAACTTTACAGAAGTTGCATTCATTTACATTCACTTCCATCTTTTATTCCGTCATATATTTTACTCCCATGTAGGTTATAAGCTCTACAATATATTGTCATTATTCATGTTTTACAAAGTCAAAGACTTTGAAAATGTTTCAGAAAAGACATAAAAATAATCTTTTAAAGGTGCTTATATATTTACTGCTTCTATTCCTCTTTGTCATTTTCTGTAGATCAGTATTTCCATCTGATATCAGGTGAACTTTTGGTGTGAATAACTTCTCTTTGCATTTCGTTAAGTCCAAATTTGGTGACTTTATATTCTGTCAGTTGTTTATCAAAAAATATGGGGTTTTTTGCTTTCATTTTTGAAAGCTATTTTTTTGTGTGTTATGTAAAATTCTGGCTTGACATGGTTGCTTTTTCCCCTAACACTTCAATGATGTCTTTCCAATATGTTCTAGTCTCCATATTTCTATGAGAAGTCAGCTTTCATTTTTATTTTTATTTCCTTATGGGTGTTTTTTGTACATTTTGTTGAGCTTTCTTCAAGATTATTTCTTTATCCTCTGCTGGGTTTTGCTGAGTCTCCTGGGTATGTGGAATGTTATTTAAATTAATTTTGGGAAAATTTCAACTCCTATCAGACATTTTTTCTGCTTCATTTTCTCTTGTTTCCTCTTAGGTTCTAATTACACCATTTGATCGCGTTTCACAGATGATCAAATAGCATCATCTTTTCTTTCAGTGCATTTTCTCTTTGGCTGATTTCTATTGATTTATTTCAAATTTATTGATCCTCCTACCATATTGACTAATCTGCCATTAGGGTCACCAAAAAGCCTTCCTCCTCCTTTTCTGTGGTGCTGGGACTGAAAGGAGGTCCTTAACACATACTAGGCCAGTGTTCTACTGTGGAACCACACTCTAAATCTTTACTTCTGATATTATGTTTTACAGTTGTCAATATTCTTTTTCTTCCTTTACATTTTTTTTTTTTAGAATTTTCTTATATAGCTCTTGGAAATTCTTCAACTATTCACTCATTAATTGATAACATCCTATAGATTAAAAAACCCTTTATTACAATTATTTTAAAACATCTCTTTATGTGCTATATTCGTTTTCTGGGTCTGTGATAGCTAATTTTATGTATCAACTTGACTGGTCATGGGGTACTCAGTGTAGGGTCAGACATTGTTCTGGATGTTTCTGTTAGGGTGTTTTTGGATGAGACTAATATGTACATGGGCATGTTGAGTAAAGCAGATTGACCTCCCTGTTGTGTTTGGGCCTTACCCAATCAGTTGAGGCCCCAGTAGAATAAAAAGGCTGATCCCTCCCCAAGCAAGAGAGAACTTTCCCTGTTTGATGGGCTTCAAGCTGGAAAATCAGCTTTTTCCTCTCTTGCACTCCAGTTTTGGCATTGGCTCTTCTGACCCTGCTGGCCCTCAGATTCAACGACACTATAGACTCTCCTGGTTCTCATGCCTTGGGCTCAGACTGGAATGAAATCCTTAGCTTTCCTGGGTTTCAGCTTGCTGACTCACTCTGTAGACTTTGGGGACTTACCAGTCTTCCTAATCATGTGAGTCAATATCTTCTAATCAATCTTTATATCTACCTCCTATTGGTTCTGTTTTTTTTTTTCTTGACCACATGTCACTTTTTAATATTCCTTCTCTGGTCTAATAATTTTCTTGTTGTATCTTACATATTTGGGATAATATGTGTTAGAGACTTTATTCTGTTATTTTTTTCTGAGGAGAATTTGGCTAATGTCAAATTACTGATGGAACACATTGGCCTTTTCAGGACTTCATTTAGGGCTTTGTTTGGGTGATCTATTTTGATTTACTCTTTGTCTTAGAATGAATGGATATGTCTTTTCTTCTAAGGCATAGGTCTTCTAGCATTTCAGTGATAATTCTGAGATCTTTGCCAAAGCCCTATGACTTTATGGAATTTGAATTTCTAACCCTCCTTCTTTTGAAAGAGGTGGCAGTTGCTTGTATTTCTGTTCAGCTTTTTTAGCTATTATTTTACATGACTCTCTCTTCCAACCCCTCAGGCCAATAAGCCTGGAAATTTCTGCTTGTACTTTGTCTGCCAAACAGCTTACCACAAAGAAAATGCTCTTAGGGTGAAATGCAAATAATTGTGGATCTCAACCAAGGAGGATGCCAGTCTTTCAAGGTTTCAATCCCCTCCCTCCTCCCATTGCTTTTGTTTGCTCTTGAGAGGTCTTTAAGCAGTTGTTTAAAAATATTTTTTTAGAATTTATAATTGTGATCATTTGAAGGGGGGTGTGGTTTAGTCTCACACAGTTTCCTCTGCTTTTATTAGAATCCAGAAGTTCCTGGCCATTATTTTTATATGTACAAAGTATTATGGAGACAATGACATTATAGAAAGAGTCCCAGTGTGGCAAGTGCTAAGGAAGGCATGCGAACATTTGTGTGATGGTATAGTGTAGTATAGTGTTTTGGTGGGATCTGATAAGAGATACAACCAAACATTGATAAGGGCATTGGAGAGATGAGCAGGACACAGGTCATCGAAGATCTAGTAAGGAATACTAAGGTGCTTGGACCCCATCTTGAGGATACTGGGAAGGATGTGCAGGTTTTAAACAAAAGATTGACTTTTATTCTTGGTTCATCACTCTGATGCTGGGTAAAGAATGAATTGTTCCTCTGTACATGGTATGAATCTATATCGTGCAAAACCATAAAAATGAAAAGATGTACCACATTTGTGCTCAATGAATCAAAATGCAGTCTGTAAAAATAAAAAATAATTAAAAAAGAATATATGCATAAATTATTTTAAAAAAAGTGAATTGGAGGTAGAAAGAGGAAATCCCACGAGGCTATCATAGTGGTTTAGGGAGGAGAGGATGGTGTGGATTAGATGGTGGCAGTGATGACAGAGAGGAGTGACATAACTGAAATCTGTTTTGGAGACAAAAAAAATCTGCATTTTTTTGCATTCAAAATACTGAAGGTAGTTATTAAAGAAAAAAGGGAATGGCTTTTAGGTTCTTGTCTTATAAAAAATCTGTTAGATGGTAGTACCATTAACTGGAAATGGAAAGACTAGGGAGGAGCTGGATTGTGATGGAAGGTGAGGCTGAGAGTCCTGCATTAGGAATGGTAAGATGTGAGTTGTCTATAAGTAAGACATCAAAGTGGTCCTGTTGTTCCAAAATCAAATTGGGAGCTACAACTCAGAGCTGAAGGTAGAGCTTTGAGGGCTGCCATCTGATAGTGGTATTTAAAGTCATGGGATTGTTGTGATCACCCAAAGAGAGAGAGTATGTAGATGCACAGGACCATCAACACAACTGGAGGGACAGAGGAGGAACCTCAAAGAGAATAGGAGGAATCAGCCAATCAGGAAACACACTCTCCTTGAGTATATCATTGCACATAAACATTATGAAGTCTCTGGAAAATCTACAGTAAAGAAACATTTTATTTGTCTATCAGAGCTCTCCGTAAGCTTTTCTTCATGAGACCCCCTTTAGCAAGAACTAATCCAGTTCTCTATGCATCATGTTACTGTTGGTAACAATGATTCTTAGACACTGCATAATGAAAATTGGAATGTTTTATTTATCCAAAACAAGTGAGAAACATCCTTAAAAGCTAGGAAGAGAAAGTGCTTCCAAAGAGAAAAATCTATAGTATTTGTGGGAGCCATAACAAGTGGACAGAACCCTAAGGCGTTGGATTCTAATTTCTTTTAGAAGAGAATCTCTGGTCATCAGAATGAAATCTTCTGGTGCTCTGAGAATGGATTCCGGGAACTTGAAGATGAAAAGCTGCCTAAAACAAGGGTGTTTGGCTTATTTTAGTAAATACAGTAATTATTTATGTAGTAGTTTGTGCCAAATCCTGTGCTTCAAGAGCATGATCCATCCTGGAAGTAGGTTCTACCATCAACCCCCACTTCACAGATGAGCCATCTGAGGTTTAAAATAGTTGTAGAGTTTGCACATGTAGATGGACTTGAACTCAGGCTGTCTGTTCCCAAGCCCATGGTAGAACACCCTGCTACACTTACCTTAGGCATCACACCCAGGCTCACTTCATCTGTGCTGACCTGGCTTACATTGCCTCTGGAGGAACCCCAGAAGATCCCAACGTGGGTTTATTCATTAGGGAACTCCAGGGGTCCTTGCCATTCCTCCTCATAGGAGGCTCTTTGAAAGGCATTTTACAAAAAGCATCCAATGCTTTGACTTTTGTAATAGTACTTTGAGGTGGTTCAGATCCTTTATCTGATGGCACTTTTCCTGCCTGGACTTGTGGGATAGGGACAGGTTGCTATGGAGGGCTGCAAGGAGAGGATGCCAGCTAGGGAGACAGCTGTGAACAAACCCAGGCAGTCAACCCGTTCCTGTGGAAGGTCCTGCTCAGCTGTGACCTCAGCATAGATGATGTTCCCAGGCAATGTCCTCCAGTGCCTGCTTCCTTTACATGTTCTGAGCACTGTGACTGGCATTGGCAAGAGCTACTGTCAGTTTGCCCTGGGCTCTGGCATCCTGCTGAAGGTCTAGTTCTCTCTCTCTGTGTTTAAGTTTCCACATGTACAGAGAGTTTTTTTTTTTTTTTTTTGTAATTTATTGAAGGTCTTTTCATCGTAGCTGGTGCTGAATCTTTGTCCTCTGAATGTTTCTTTGGGTCTCCTGTTTACCATCTCTAACATGAGGAAGTTGGTCTTCCAATGTTTTTAAAAAGAGTAGCACTGAAATGGAAACATTTCTCAAGGATTTACTATGTGCTGTGCTCTCTGCCTTTGTCATTTGCAATCTCATCTCATCCTTCCAACAATCAGAAGAAACTGAGACAGAGAAGTTCAAGTACATTGCCTGGGAGTACACAGCTCACAGGAGGAGGGGCTGGGGTTTGAGTCCCAGTCTGACTGCAGGACCTGTATTGCTGTGCTGTGCCTTCTGCCTTAGACCCATCTCACAGACAGGAAGTGGAAGCCCGAAGCCCACAGAGGTAGGCAGCTTAAGAGGGAACTTTACAGTACAACTTTTTACCCTGGGGTTCATGGTCACCTGTGGGGACAATAAGCAGATTTCAGGCTGGTCCCAGGGTCTTCTTAAAATTAAATGCTCAGCTGTGTACGTGTGCGTGTGTGTGTGTGTGTGTGTGTGTGTGTGTGTGTGTGAGAGAGAGAGAGAGAGAGAGAGAGAGAGAGAGAGAGAATGTACATTTTTCCTGGGATCGGGGCTCACAGTCTTCAATCACTGCCTCAAAGGGATCCATGATCCCCAAACTCAAGATGCACCTTTGTTCTTAACAGGTCAAAGACCCTATTGAGGTGACCAAATAAGGACAACTTCCCAGCAAAAGCAGAAAAAACAAAACAAAGAGGACATACCCTTGAGATGCCTACGTGTGGTCAGTTTATTCTATAAAAGAGGGGGGAGAGGCTCAGAAAGGAGAAATAATTTCCTCTTACAGTGGTGGCGAGGGCATGGTGACAGTAGACTGGCAGGGACAATGCTGATGATGACAGCCGACTCAATTGCCTTTACTGAGTACATGGTGCATTCCAGGCTGCTCTAAGCACTTTGCATAGATTTTCTCATTTAATGCTCACATCAACTCTATGAGATCATTACAGTCATTAAAATAATTAACCTTATTTTATAGATGAGGAAACCAAGGCATGTAGCAGTTAAAAAACTTGCCCAAATATCACACAGCTAGGAAGTGGCTCAGGTGGAAACAGAGTCCAGGATTCCTGTCATACTACACAAGGGACAGATGGAAACAGGGCCCTCTGCCCTGGAGCCTGAAGCCTGCCCTCACTGATGGCTCTCTTGGAGAAGTGGGTAGCACTGAGTATAAGAGTATCAGATGGACCATGGAGGGCAGCATGGGTGGTGGAGATGCCCTCACCTGGGAGCATTTCCCAGCCACTCCTTGTGGTGACACTTATAGATGAGACACATTTCCTTAACAAATAAGAATCTAATGGATTAGGTCTTATCTAATTATGCATTCTGCATTAAGCTGCACCTCTCCCTGCCTGCTGCTGCTGGCATAATTAAACTTAATGTACTTTTAATGATGTCTTCTTAATTCAAGCATTCACATGCAATTAGCATCAAACAGGGATGAGCTGTCACAGGTCCAGGGGCTGTTCTCATCCCTGCCCCCTGGAAGACTCAGATTCAGATATGAATGAATCACAGGCTTTGAGGTTCAAAAATGTTGCCTTGACAGAGGCAAAGATGGCATGTAATGGCTAGTCATCCTAATTTGAGTCAATAAAATGACATTCTGTTGTAGTTTAGCTTAAATTCCAAGTCTCAAGTCACTGAAAACAGTATGCATTATAAATTTCATTTCCTTGAATCCAGGCTGTTAGCTGACCTTGGGTGTAGGAAGGGTCAGGGAGTTGGTGTGTGAGCCGAGAGCTCTGAACTGAGACTCGAGCACCTGGGTTCCACGAAGCCACACCCCCTCTTGAATTTATCTTTCTTTACCTGTAAAATGAGAGCATTAAACTAAATGGCATTTAGGATTACCTTCCCTTAAACATGATCTTCCTGCTATTTATCTCTTTCATTCCTCTAGTTCTTTCTCTCTATAGCTTCAACTTGTAACTTCCAAAACTGACCATTGCTACTCTCTTCCTCAGACGTCTTCATGATAGTATTTATTGAGCACTTACTGTACTCTAGGCATTGCTACATGTTATCTCATCTCATTGTCAAATGCCCTGCAGTTTGTTATTTTGTCAGTTTTATAGACAAGGAAACAGTGACTCAGATGAAAATTGTCCCACTTGCAATAGACGCAAAGAGAAGGAGCTGGGATTTGGAGCCTCGACTTATTCGCGGTACCATGCCTTTCTCAAATGTTTGCTGCTGCCAATGGAGAAAGTGGAAATTGAGGCAGACACTCACAGACCCCTGATTTTGTCTCTCCTCTCATCTCCATTTCTTGATCCTTCTTGCCATCCTTTGATCCCACTAGACCCTGATGCACAGTGTCTGTATTTCTACTGGGGCTTTTCCCTCTGTGGGTCATATAAATTACTCTCCTTCACCATATCATTCCATGAGAGCTTCAAGTGCCAGTTCAGGTGTCACCTCTGCCAAGATTCCTTTCTCACTTTCCTGGTATCTTTCCCCTTATTTTTAAA
Organism: Glaucomys volans; assembly: GCA_020662805.1. NCBI lineage: Eukaryota > Metazoa > Chordata > Mammalia > Rodentia > Sciuridae > Glaucomys > Glaucomys volans. The sequence goes on from JAJEJO010002629.1 coordinate 494,736, forward strand.
TCATATTATCTCTATTGCTGATATAAGAAAGGCTCTGCTGTATCATCACTAGGTTTTTATGTCTCTGTTACCTACCTTGACTGTGAACTGCAGAGGAGGAGGGATACTTCTCTCCCTCCTCCCCTGCACCAGGTGTATCATTCTGTGCTTATCACATAGTTGGTTCTGGTGTAAGGTTGATGCTCAAAGCTACTTAAAGTCTGGTGTTGCCTATACATGAACCCCTGTGAATGGCCTCTGGCTACACTGTTGTGAACACCAGGACATTAACTCTTCTCTGCTGTGTGCACAGGAAGTGGACACAGCCAATGAGGAGACTGCTCAATGGATTTCCTGCTAGTTCTCTCCCACCTTACTGTATTCCTTTCCCACACCTCCATACTGTTCTACGGCACTCTCTCTTTCAGTACTTATTCTCCGACCTTGCTTCTGTTTTACTTACAGTTCTTTAGACCTCTGTTCTGTTCCTCAGTCCCTCCAACCAGCTCTAGCCTCAGGACATTTGCTGTCCTTTTCCCTCCAACACAGGTAACACTGTTCCTAGATCTTTCCACAGCTGGTTCCTTCTCATACTGAGCTCCCTGCTCCAACATCATCTTCGAGGGGTTCCCTGACCACCCAACTAGAAATCATCTCCATTTCTCTTCACCAAGTCTCACATTATCCTGAGTGTTTCTTTCAGAGAAGCTGCTCCAAGTTTTTGCTTGCTTGTTGACTTGCCTTTTAATTTTCTAATACTTGTCAGAATGCATATTCCATAGAGGCATGGATCTTGGCTGTCTTGCTTATAACTTTATCCCAGTTGGTACATAGTAGGTGCTCAATTAATTCAAATATTTATTGATGAATAAGTAAACAAGTGAATGAATGAGTAAATTAGTATCCAAGGAAGTCTTTTCATTTGAAAATCATTAGCAATACATGAGCTGGGCAGTTTGCTAGAAACTGCAGCAAACAGGGATAAACTAGTGAGTGTGTTAATATGACAAAATATCTCAAATTGCCTCTGTGTTATGTACTGGGAGAACGAACAGGGAATGTAGCTTACAGTGAGAATATTTCAGGGTCTAACACGGGGCTTCCTAAAGCAACTTGTGTGCTCACTTTTACTCTGAGTGACACTCTGCATCATCGTGTGCGTCTGCTCCTTTCCTTGTCTCCTCAGGGGCAGCCCTTCGTCACCTCTGTGCTCTTCCAATTTCCCCATAAATTCTGCCGAACCATAGTTTGGACTTGTCACTGCCCTAATTCAACTCTGATGTTTCCTTTCACCATCTTGTTCTGCTAGCAATTACCCCATTCCTTATTTATTTATTTTGTGCTGGGAATTGAACCCGGTGGCGGGGGTGGGTTACCACTGAGCTAAATCTTCAGTTCTTTTTATTTCATTTGACACAAGTCTCCCTAATTTGCTAAATTACTGAGACTTGTCTTACTCTTGAGTTCCTCCTGTCTCAGCCTCCTGAGTCCCTGGGAATACAAGTATGTACTACCATACCTGCTCAATTCCCTTTTCCTATTCTGGAGACACAGACAAGGCTTATTCAATCCCTCTCTTGACTTGATGCTAACAACGAGCAGCATGGGGTTTGCTCACACTTGGGTTGGGTTCAGCTTCTTTGGTATCTATTTTGGGAAGGATGGATTCTCTTTGGCCAGAGTGAGAATGGACAGACAATGATTGACATCTCCAGATCAGCATAAGATAGGCACAAAATAGATTTTACACTAACATGGAAAGATTCCATAGGGTGATATAGTGGTGTTGGGAATCAGGGAAGGGAAATATTAATTATAGCCTAGATAGAGTTCACTGTTTTTTTTCCTTGCTTAGGAATTTCATAAAATACAAATAAGAAGCTCTTTGGAAGTATTGAAGAGGAAAAAACGGTCCTCAGATACACATGTAGGGACCACATCTAAGTCTGACGTTCTATTTATCTTAGGTAAGAAGTTTCACTTTGGTGGATAAGTTGGGTCATTATTAAAATGCATTTGTCCTGCATATACATATATATTCTATCTTTATTTAATGGAGACTTAATATTTGCTCATCTTTATGGAGTAGTGCAGATAAATGTATATAATGTATAATGATCCTATCAGAGTAATAAACACTTCCATCTCCTCACATTAATTATTCATATGTGTTGGGGACTTTCAGTTTTTAGTTATTTTGAAATACATCCTGGAGAGTTACCTTACTGTGCCATAGAGCATCAAGACCATTTCTTCCTATCTAACTGTGTTTTGGAGACTCGCATGGAGTTTCTTTCTATACCCCCTCCTCCTGCGGTCTCCAGCCTCTACTCATTACTACTCTGCTCAGTTCTTCTATGTGCTGGAACTTTTAGTTTGCACAAATGAGTGAAAATGTGGTATTTGTCTTTCTGTATCTGACTTATTTCTTTTAATGTGATGACTTGCAGCTCTGTCCATTTTGCTGCAAATGGCAGCACTTCATTCATTTTTTACAGCCAAATAACAATCCATTAAGTATAGATGCCACATCTCTGCTGCAATAAGCACGGGAGTGCAGGCCTCTCTTTGATACAGTGATTTCACTTCCTTCTCATATATACCCAGCAGTGGGATTGCTGGATCCTATGCAGTTCTAGTTTTAGTTTTTGATAATCTCCATACCATTTCTCATAATGACTGTAGTAATTTAGTTCCCACCAACAGTGTATATGAGTCCCTCTTTAGTGCATCATTGCCAAAATTTGTTATTTGTTGGGTTTTTGATGGTAGCATTCTAACTGAGGTGAGATGATATCCCATGGTGATTTTGATTTGCATTTCCCTGATGACTACTGATAATGAGCATTTTGGCATATGCTTATTGACCACTCGTATGCCTTCTTTGAGAATGTCTGTTCAGATATTTATCCCATTTAAAAACTGGGAAGAAGCATGGGATAGGAAGGAGAGTAGAGTGAAACAGACATTATTACCTCATGTGCATAAATGACTGCATGACTGATGTGACCTACAGTATGTACAATCGGAAAAATGAGAAATTACACTTCATTTATGTATGATTTAACAAAATGTTTAAATGCATTCTACTGTCATGTACAACTAATTAAAACAAATTAAAAACTGCATTATTATTAATATTGTTATATTTTGATGTCGATTTTTTTGAGTTGAATTCTGTATATATTCTCAATATTAATTTCTCATTGGATGAATGGTCATTTCCTTCCATTCTGTAGGTTGCCGCCTAACTATTAATTCTTCGCTGTGCAGAGGCTTTTAGTGTGATAAAATCCCATTTGTCTGTTTTTACCTTTGTTGCCCATTCTTTCGGGTCCTATCCAAAAAATCTTTGCCCACACCAAAATCTTCAAGTGTTTCCCCTGTGTTTTCTTGTAGTAATTTCATAGTTTCTGGTTTTACACTTGGTCTTTGGTCCATTTTGATTTCATTTTTCTGAATAGTGAGAGACAGGGATCTAGTTTCATTCTCCTCCATACTTACATTCAGTTTTGCCAGCACTGTTTATTGAAGAGACTCTCCTTTTTCCAATGCATGTTCTTGGTGCCTTTGTCAAAAATCAGGTGGCTGTATGCACATGGATTTATTTCCAGGTTCTCTACTCCATTTCATTGGTCTACATGTCAGTTACTATAAGATTTGTAGTGTGCTTTGAAGTCAGGTGGTCTGATGCTTTAGCATTTTTTACCCTCTCATTCCTCTTGATATTGCTTTGGCTATTCTGGGTCTTTTTGTTTCCATGTAATTTTTAGGGTAACTTTTCTCTATTTCTGTGAAAAATGTCACTGGCATTTTGATGGGGATTGCACTGAATCTGTAGATTGTTTTGGGTAGTATGGTCATTTTAACAATATTAGTTCTTATGATCCATGGACACAGGATATCTTTCCATTTTCTTGTGTCCTCTGTAATTTTGTTCATCAGTATTGTATAATATTCGTTATAGAGACCTTTCACTTACTTGATTAAATTTATTGTGAATTGGATTGCTTTTTTGATTTCTTTTTCAGAATGTTCATTATCAGTGTATACAAATGCTATTGTTTTTATATGCTAATTTTGTTTCTTGCAACTTTATTGAATTCATTTCATCAGTTCTAACAATTTTTGATGGAGTATTTAGTTTTTTATGTATGAAACCCTATCACTGGTATTCATGGATAATTTTACTTCTTTCTTTTCAGCTCAGATTCCCTTTATTTCTTTCTCTTGCCTAATTGCTCTTTCTAAGACTCCCAATACTATAATAAGAATAAGAGTGGAGAAAGTGACATCCTTGTCTTGTTCCAGATCTTAGAAGAAATGACTTTTTCTTTTCTCCATTCAGTATGATACTGACTGAAGGTTTTTCATACATAGGCTTTGGTATTTTAGGGTATGTGCTTTCTATGTCTAATTTGTTGAGATTTTTTATCTTGAAGGGATGTTGAGTAGTATCAATGCTATTTTTTTTGAATCTTTTGAGATGATCATATGATTTTTGTTCTTCACTGTGTTGATGTGAAATATTAGGTTTATTGACTTATGAATGTTAAACCATGCTTGGTCCCTGGTATGAATCCCATTGATTATGGTGTATAATCTTTTTTGCTATGCTCTTAAATTTGGTTTGCTAACATGTTATTGAGAATTTTTGCATCTGTGTTAATGAGGGCTTTTGGTTTGTAAGTTTCTTTTTTTTTTTTGATTGAGTCACTGACATTTGGTGCAAGGATAATACTGGCCTCATAAAAAGAGTTTAGCAGATTTCCTTCCTTTACATATTTTTGGAATAGTTTGAGAAGAATTGGAATTCAGTCTCCCTTAAATGTTTTATAGAATTCAGCTATAAAACCATTGGATTCTTGACTTGTTTTGGATGGGAGACTTATCTACTTCAATCTCATTACTCATTATTGGTCTGTTCAGATTTTTACTATATCTTGAAGCAATAGACTGTATGTGTTCATAAATCTGTTTGGGCCCCCTGATTTTCCAATTGTTTGTCATATAATTGTTTATAATCATTCTTATGATCCTTTGCATGTCTGTGGTGTCAGTTGTAGCCTCATTTTTATCTCTAATTTTATTTATGTAGATCTGCTCTCTTTTAGTTTTTTCTTTGCTAGCCTTGCTAAATGTTTGTTAATTCTGTATTTTTTAAATGAATGCTTTGCTCATTGATCTTTTGTATTTATTTTTGGTTTTATTTATTTTGGCTTTTGATTTTAATTCTTTCTTAATACTAATTTTGAGCATGGTATGTTACTGCTTTTTCTTAAGTACATGAGGTACACCATTAGGGTATATATGGAAGCCTTTTTACATTTTATTTTTTGGTATATGCATTTATTGCTCTTAAGTTCTCTCTCTTTTTTTTCCTGGTACCAGGGATTAAACCCAGGGGTCCTTAACTACTGAGCTACATCCCCATCCCTTTTTATATTCTGAGACCATATCTCTCTAAGTTGCTCAAGGTCTTGCTAAATTGCTGAGGCTGGCTTTGAGTTTGGAACCCTCCTGCCTCATCCTCTCATGCTGCTGGGATTATAGGCATGGGCCACTGTGCCCAGTTTAATTTCCCTCTTAATAATGTGTTTGCTGTATCTCACAGATTTTCATAAGTGGTTTTTGTTTTCATGTTTCAATGTTTTTACTTGTTTTTTAATTTCTTCAATTACTCATTGGTTGTTTGATGGTATGTTGTTCAATTTTCATGTATTATATATTTTTGACTATTCTTGTTGATTTCTAGTTTTGTTCTACTTTGCCCTAAAAAGATAGATTATATAATTTCAATTCTTAAAAATTTATTGAGACGTGATTTTCAGTCTATCCTGGAGAATATTCCATGTGCTGATGTGAAGATTGCATATTCTGTTGCTGTTGGATGGATTGCTATGTAAATATCTTTTAGGTCCATTTACTTTATAGTGACACAGTTCCCTGGCTGCCAAGCCATGCAGCCAGCCCACACTGTTCCCTGCTGAAAAGAAGCATCAGGGCTGGGGAGTGGAGAAGTGGTGGCTGAACTGGGCCTGGGTGGGCTAGAGTGCATCTGGGCCTAGCCATGTCATGGAGTGCCTGCCACAGGCCAGCAATCAAGGAAGCCAGGGCACACTGACCCATCATCCCAGGGCACCTCAACCAAGGCAAGTTCAGCTCTGCAGCTTTGGACCCATGCCAGCCTCAACTTCCTAGGAAGCTGGGATTGAAATGAACATTGAGAAAATGGCAGTGGGGCTGACCTAAGCAGATTCAAGAGTTAATGAATAGCATTATTTTTCCAAACCTTAATTAGTATAATTTTGGACCAATTGTATTGGTACCTTTTCAAACCCCCGATTAGTGTGAATTTGGTTGGATAGTGCTGACCCAAGTGCTATATAAACCCCTAGATTAGCATACTCATAACAATCTGCTATTGGTCCCCCCTTCCCTGTGAAGTTTCCTTTCTTGAATAAAACTTAATTCTTTTCATTTGTGCCTTCCATTTCCATGGGTTTCATTCTTCAGATTTGCCAGACAAGAACCCAGAAAGAAGAAATTGGCCATGAATTACTGGGGTCTCCTGCAACACTGGAGGGCACAGCCTCCTATTAAGAGCTGCAACACATTTCTTGGCAGCAGAGGCCTGCAGCCTGTGCAGACTCCAACTGCCTGCAGGAGTGGAGAACTCCAGTTTCAATGGTATGGTTCAACTCTGATGTGTCTTTGTTGATCTAACTCAATAATAGGTCTATTGTTGCATAATTACAGCATGTCATATCATAGTAACAAGTAAATCCAAACATGTAGTGGCTCAACAAAATATGGGTTGATTTCTGATTCGTGTAACTGTCAAGAGAAGTTCTGATGGTTGAAGGTGTTGTGAGGTGATGGTTCCATGTGGTTATCCAGTCATTAACTACATGAGAAAAAGAGCATGGCAAAGCATGGTGGCTCATGTCTTTAGTCCCAGCTACTCAGGAGACTGAACCAAGACGATATCTTGAACCCAGGAATTCAATACCAGTAACAGAGTGAAACCCTACCTTGAAAAAAAAGCAAGAAGTACTATGCATGTTTTTATTTTTGTTTTTAATGAGGCAGAGTTTGTAAGTGGGTTACTAAGCATGACTTTAAAAACAATTTTATGGGGCAATCATTCATTGGCTAAATTCAGTCACATGGCCACATCTTGACTACATGCAAGGTATGCTGGGACATGTAGTCTAGGTGTATGCCTAGGAAGAACAGAACATGGATTTTGATAAGCAGCTTGCAGTCTATTAGACCAGAGACCCTGCACCCAGTATAAAAAAAAGTAGGTCCAAATCTTCATCATGTTGGCTTAGGACCAGACTTCCTTAACAAGACCCCCAAAGCACGAGAAATCAAAGCAAGAATCAATAAATGGGATGGATTCAAACTAAAAAACTTTTTCTCAGCAAAGGATACAATCAATAATGTGAAAAGAGAGCCTACAGAGTGGGAGAAAATTTTTTCCACATGCACTTCAGATAGAGCACTAATCTCCAAAATTTATAAAGAACTTACAAAACTTTACACCAATAATACAAAGAACCCAATCAATAAATGGGCCAAGGAACTGGAAAATTTACAGAAGACAATATACAGGCAATTAATAAATAAATGAAAAAGTGTTCAACATCTTTAGTAATTACAGAAATGCAAATTGAAACAACTCTAAGATTTCATCTTACTCCAATTAGAATGGCTCTTATCAAGAACACAAACATCTGGACGTGGGAAAAAGGCACACTTTTACATTGCTGGTGGAGATGCAAATTGGTGCAGCAACTCTGGAAAGCATTGTGGAGATTCCTCAGAAAACTTGGAATGGACCCATCATTTGACCCAGCTCTCCCATTTCTTGGTTTATATCCAAAGGACTTAAAATCAGCATACCACAGCAACACAGCCACATCAATGTTTATAGCAGCTCAATTCACAATAGCTAGATTGTGGAACTAACCTAGATGCCCTTCAATAGATGAATGGATAAAGAAACTGCGGTATATATACACAATGGAATATTATTCAGCCATAAAGAAGTATAATATTATGGAATTTGCAGATAAATGGATAGACTTGGAGAATATCATGCTAAGTAAAATAAACCATGCCCCCAAATCCAAAGGCTGAATATTTTCTCTGATAAGTGGATGATGATTCATAATGGGGGTGGTAGGGTGGGGGGTAAGAGAAGAATTTAGGAACTTCAGATTACATAGAGGGAAATGAGAGGGAGGAGGGGTTGGGGGTATGAAAGATGGTGGAATGAGACAGACATCATTACTCTATGTATATGTATAATTACATGAATGGTATGAATCTACATTGTGCACAACCATAGAACTGAAAAGTCGTACCTCATTTGTGTACAATGAATAAAAATGAAGTCTGCAAAAATTAAAAAATAAATAAATAAAAAATGCAGTCTGTAAGAAACAAAATAAAAAATAAATGAAAATTAAGAAAGCAGCATAAAATTTTTGTTGATTTCTAAAACGTAATAAACTATTATAAAATGTAAACATTTACTTTGACATTTTAATGTAGTTCATCTCCCTTCTCTATTGTTAGTTTGAATCCCAAATCCAGAATTTCAGAGGTGGAAGGGCTTCGTAATTCCATTGCCCTTAATTTACAAATAAGGCTCAGGGAAGTTTTCTCAGAGTATTTCATTATTTTGTTGGTTTTGCTCTCATCTCTGTTTTCAACTCTCTTCCTCATCTAGTTAGAAAAAACATAGATCTGTGTTTGGAAGTTAGAAAGACACACATTCAACAACTATTGAGAACCATGTGTCTTTGGCATTGGAAGGGAATGCAAGAGTTTCTCTACAGCATCTTTTTTTTTGTTTCATTTTTTTTTTAAATTTACTTATTGATTCACTGAACACAAATGGAGTACAGCTATTGTTTCTCTGGTTGTACACAAAGTAGAGTCACACCATCTGTGCATTCATGCTAAGTGAGATCAGCCAATCCCAAAAATCTATAGCATCTTGACTAGTTGTTTGTGCTCTTCTCTTTGAGGACATTCATAAGAAGCCCATTCCTTCTTTAATATAGCAACCCTTGGGAAAGTGCAGTGGTTCTGAGGCCATGTGCTGTGGAGTTGTAGGTTGCCACAAAGGGTCTCCCGGGACACAGCCTTGGACTAGAAGTGCTGAGCCAGGGTGGCATTATGACTTCTGTGAGTCCCTTCATCATTAGGAAATATTAAAAATTATATACTTTATAACAGTATTGACTAGTATATAGATGCATATATTAATAGTCTGTTAAAATATTTTATTTGACCTAAATATTTATTTTTTCCTTCTTATTTTAAAAGATATTAAAAGCACTCTATGGTTCTTAATATTACTGTGGGCCTTAGGTTCATTGTGCCTAATGGGCATGTTGACCCTGGACTGAATTTATCTTAGCCACAATCCCTAGCAGAGATGCTAAAAATAAAAAATGTGGGGCTTAGAATCCATGAGATTAAGTATCTTCTAATAATAGATAAGAAATCTTCAGATATGAGAGAGTGACTTACAAGGTCATTTGGTTGTGACTGAGCCTGAACCATTCTTTCCACACCCCATGCCTTTTCCATTCATCCTTTCATTACTGATTCTCTCACACAGTCCATGTTCAGTAAAACCTGCTCTGTGCCGATGTTAGCACACCATCACATCCCATAACCTGCTTGGTTCTGGGATAGGACAAGAATTATTATCCATCAATGGGCCGTCTTGGATTCAGAGAGGCTGGTCGTGGAGTTTCTCCACACTCTTTTTGCTGTGGAGAACAAGAATGCAAATTCTGTCATACCACTTCCTGGTCTCAGCACCTTGTACCATTATGACTCATGACTAGGTTTAATGTTGCCCCATCTGAAGTGTGTGTGTGTATGTGTGTAAGGAGAGAGAGAGAGAGAGAGAGAGAGAGAGAGAGAGAGAGAGAGAGAAACACAGTTATGATCACCTGTTTAAAGATAACTACTAGCTGGGTGCAGCGGTGCACACCTATAATACCACCTACATGAAGCTGAGAGAGAAGATCAAAAGTTTGAGGCCAGCCTGGACAACTTAACATGACCATGTCTCAAAAAAATTCTTTTGGAAGGGAGCGAGAGATGTAGTATATTGGAAGAACACCCTGAACTCAGTCCTCAGTACACAAAAATAAATAAACAGGTAAACAAACAAACTCCTAAGTTTGGCTAGTGTGCATGTATTGGATACCATGATATTAGTAGCACTGTTATCTCCACTCTATAGACTAGGAAATGAAGGCTTGGTGAGGCCCAAGATTTGAGCCTAAACTTTCTGACTCCAGTCCTGCCACTCATTGTTAAACTCTTCTTTCTCCCTTTTTATCTTTCTTCCCCACTACTTTCCTTATGAAAATTTTCCTTTTTCTATTTTTGACTGGCCACAATGAAAGGCATAGGAGGTTATTTGGCTGTTCTAATCATTTTCTTTGAATAAGTCAGCATTTGTTCATCAGGAAGGGTTAGAATTTCACTTCGCACCCAGATCAGCAGGTTGAGTGGTTGAAGTATACAAAATTCATGTGTCCCCTATGGATCCTGGCTGGTCAGTCCCCCAGAGGTCTTTCGACAAGCCACGTACCTGATGGGCCTTCTCTCTGTCCCTGGGTAGCACAGAATGGGATCTGTCTTCTTTGATCAGCAGTATTCTAAAAGAGCCTTTTTATTTCTAAGTCTAAACAAATTTCCAGGCTACTGAAGTGTTATGGTGAAGCTAGGGATGTGTAAATATGCACATATGTGTTCATAAGTGCACTCAAAGGGGAAAGAAAGGAACAGTGGTCTCTCTTGGAGAAAGGAGTGGAAATAGGAGACATATTTTTATGTAATCTTAATTTTTTCAGTGGACAATTGCTTGTTTAATTAAAGAAATTAAACATTAAGAAATATGTGTTCTAAAGGAATGGATATGATCTTGGGTAAAATCCCATAGCCTCTCTGGGTTCCAGTTTTCTCACTTACAAAATGAGAAATTAAATGATCTCTGAGGGCCCTATCAAAACAGTAATATTCTTTCTATTCTATTTTATAAAGTGCAGGCTGTGTCGACTGGCAAATCACCAAGAAATACAGCAGACTGCAGTAATTTGCTTTTTAAGGGTAAAAAAAGTTATGGACCCAATTTCTTCTGCTCCTAGAAGCTATGCAGTGTTGCATCTGGTTCATTCATTTTACAGATACTTATAGAGGACAGGCTCTGGGCCAGAGAGGATTTTAGGTGCAGAGGGCAGATTAGTAAACAAGAGAAACGAGATCTCTGTACTCATCAGAAAACCAACACAAAGATAAAATAAGCACTCACAGTCATTGCAGATTATAATGATTGGCATGAAAGGAATGAAAATGTCTGGAGAGAGGGTCTCAGGGAAGCCCTCTGAGGAGGAGATGCCAAGCTAATCCCTGAGGATGAGTAGGTGTACAGAGACCATGGGAAGACTGTTCCAGGAGGAGGTGCATGTGCAAAGACCTGGAGGTGGGAGATGCTTCCTACATTGGAGCAAGAGGTAGGTTGGTGAGGCTGCAGTTCAGTGGAGAAGAGAAGAATGAGGTGAATGAGATCTGAAAGGAGGCCGAGCCAGAGACTGTAGGCTAGCAATCCTGTAAGTTCAAATGTAGACTTTACTCTAAGAAAAGCAGATGTCAATGAAAGGTATTTTAGGAGAGAAGTGAAGTGCTCTGGTGAGGCTATTGTCACTAGAGTGACTCCAGATATTCCTTGAAGAGCTGACAGGTCTTAGCAATGGACCAGATGAGGAGATTGGAGCAAATAAAAGGGGAATGAGAAATGTCACAGAACTAAGCAACCACCTTGATCAGAACCCTGCCAGGGAGCCGTTGCCAAAGACTTGCATAAAAGTGTTAGTAAGTAGAGAGCTCCTGGTTTGTGCTTGGAGTTGAGGGAGGTATAACATTTGGCCCTAATCTTATGAAGTTTAAGGGCATTTTAAATCTGGTGGGCTAAACAAGAGGCAGTCATGTCATTTTTAAAAATGACAAATTCTTTGACATTTATCCTATTGAGATGTGGCCTCTATGTCCCCTCCCTTTGAACCCAGGTGAGCTTGTGAGTGCTTTGACCAATAAAGTATAGCGGAAAGGATGCTATGTGTCAGGTGATCCACTCATCTGTTCCCTAACTTACTCCTGGGAATATGCATGTATGGAACCTGAACTTCCATGGCTACCTGGGAGTTGTTTGGGGAAGGTCAAGTCATGGGGAGAGGCCACACATGGGCAATAGTCAGGTCAAGGAGTCACTAGATTTCAAACCTCCTGACTTTGAGTCTTTCCATCTGAGGTCCCAGACATCATGGAATAGGGAAGAGCCATTCTGGCAGTGCCCTGTCCACATGTGGGTGTTTTGAGTCACTAAGTTTGGATGCAGCAATAAAAAATGAGAACAGCTATCTAGGTTGGCAAGTCCCTTGATTGGAATATTTAGGAAGTCTGAATTTTAGTCATGGATAATGACAAAATCACTCATTTTAGGTTTTGATTCTAAGCAAGAATATTTTCACCATTTGGGGACTTGATATTACTTTCCCTTGATGCCAGTCTGAGTGGTCCAGAAGAGGACAGTTTCAGCACTCTGAACCTGCTTATCCATGTAAGTGCTGACCTCTGTGGGTGGTGCTTGGTCATCGGCAGGAGCAGCCTGTGTCACCAGCCCAAACCACCTCAACTGTCGCATGGTGAGTGATTCACCACCCTTCTCCTAGTTCCTTTCCAGGATCCTGGGTCTTGGAAATAAATGTCAGGGAAGGATATAGGAATTCCAGACTCACTGCCACCAACTTGTTCTGTCACATTGGACACATCCTGCTGTTTCTTTGGGACTCAGTTCCTTATTTATGAAACAAGAACTCGAACAAAACAAAAGATAGGTAGTTTTTAATTGTTTTTGCATAGAAGCCCATTGAGAAAAAGAAAAATTATGAAAGGTTTGGGAAACATTTGTCTTTCTTTCTCTAACTCAAAATGAAATGGCTCTTTGAGCACCCAAAGTCACACTGAGCTACTTAACTCCTCCTTTGTCCTAATCCCTGGCAATTATATCTGGGGTCTAGAGCATGCCAGGCATTGTGCTAAGGATGTCACATGGTCATTTAGTTGACTCTCTGTGGTAGGTATTGTCATCCCTACATTGTGCATTCACAGCAGAAGCCTGCAGGGGCTCAGTAACTGCTCCCTGTCATCTGCCTACAGGAATCTGAAGGCAGGACTTCTTAGTCCCGCTCTTGGCTACCATGCAGTCCTGCTCCAGCTCTCGTTTTGAAGAGTTTTGTGGCCCGTTCTTCCAGGAAGGACTCCATCAGTGGCCTGGGGAGGAGCTGTGAGTAAGCAGAGTGGAGTCAGGTCTTCACACCTTCACTGTCCACTGGTTCCCACTCCCTCAATGAGACATCCAGGCCACGTGCAGTTTATACACAGACAGACAGATAGACACCCAGAGCCTTAATTAATCCTTGACATGACCTTGCGGAATGAGGAAACCATGTTACACAATGAATTATTGAAGCCAATAGAGATGTTCATCTTGAGGGGTAGGGCATCTGAGGAGGTGGAAATTACCTTCAGATTTCTGGGAGGCTTATTCAAGAACCAATGGCTGGGAACATGTCCCTGGGTTTTATACTGTACTTTAAAAGTCAGAGCAGGCTAAATGTGGACCCAGATATCTGGAGGAGATGGTAAGTCTACAAGTTCTTGGAAGAATGCAAGCCACAGGCTTGTGTCGTATCAGGGTCATCCTGCTCAGTCCTTAGGCTGTCTTAGCTTGGAGGGTCCAGGGTTTTGTGAAATTGCACATAATTATCTCAACAGGTAGAAAATGACAACCCTATGAGTCCTGAACAGCAGGGATCTCTCTTCACCCATCTCACTCTGGTCCAGGCATGGCTTCATCTTCACAATAAGATTAGAACAGCAGGAAGTCATGCCTGTGGGGTCGGAGTGGTGAGTGTGACCTGCCTGCCCTCTCCTGACTTGAATCTCAAATATGCTTCTTGCCACTGTTGGTCCTGCTGGGCTGGACTGGGAGAGAGACGGGCAGGGATGGCGCATTATGGCAATGCCAGAGAAGCAGGGAGTGGTGGGAAGCGTGAGATTCACAGAATGTCATCCAATGGGAGACAAGCAAGTGGTAGGACCCATGAGAAAAGAACCACTGAGTCTCACCTACTGGCAGGAGGATTGCGCTCCAGGAGGGCGTGAAGAAAATTGAAAGGAAGTGGAGTTGCTGAAAACTGTCTCAGGGGCTGTGGAGACAGAGTTTCTACTGATTTGACCATTTAATAAGGCTTGATTTCCTGTGGCAAGAAGGAAGATGGAGGTCCATGGAGAGATTTTGAAAGCACATTCTTTCTGAGATACAGTCCGTGAATTGAGTTATTCACTATTAATTCATGAATGTATCTATGGAGTACTGAATATGTGCTCGGCTTGATGAGATAGTGGATGGGAAGATTTCTGGGGCTGTAGTCCAAGGCCAACACACTAAGGCCCTCTGAGTCTTTTTCTTCATCTATAAAATTAACTTACTAGTGTCAGCTCTGTGCATTTATGCTATTTTGAGGTTAGAACTGGGCCACTTGCAAACTGGCTCTGCAACAACCCTTTCTTTGGTAGATATGCAAGAAATGGGAGGATGATAAGTAACTGATTTCCACTGAAAATTTGTTCCTTTGAGGAATGGATCACTACTCTGGACTCTTATTGAAGATTCAGCATTTATCATTCTGCCAACTGGGGTAAAGGGAAGACTGGAGCCAGACTACTCTGAAATCCAAACCTGGTCTCTGGAACTGGCAGTTCTGTGTCATGAGGCAAGTTGAGATCTCTGAGGATCACTAAGTGAAAATGCAGATGTAATGCCTACCTTTTTGGACCATTGTTATGGGCTCGAGAAGAGAGTATATGTAATGCCATCAGTTACAGAACCTGGCTTACAGACAATCCTTTGTACCTGATTGAGACTTCTTGGTGCCCCAGCAGTAGAATCATCTGACACTCTTCTGATATTCTTTATGTCTTTTCCACCATTACTCAGAGGACAGAGTACATGAAATTATGTGCAATGGCAGCACTATATTTGCACTTTATACAGAGGAATGCAAAGGGCTCTTGGTTAATTCCCACAAAGGCGTTCATCACAACCATCTGGAGGGCTCTCCTTAGAACATTGTGGTAAAAGAACTTTCTTTTCCTTCTTAGATTTCTAGTGATGGCAACAAAAACTTCTGTCAGGTTTCTTTTTTAGTTTGGCTCTACCTGCAAACAATATCAGTTTCTTTCTTTTCACTACTTTTTTTTTTTTAAATAGGGGCCTGCTCTTGGTTAATCACATCCTTAAGCTAGCTGATGCATGGCTTTATTTTTTCCTTCCCCTTAAGGGTTGTCATGTCACCAGCAACCTTCAGGCGTTCTCATTTGTTCTGGGGCACAGCCTATGAGTTAGGATATTCATATTCCAGTCCTAGCTCACTCACTCTTGCTTATAAGATTTTAGGCATGTCTCTTGATCTCCCTAAGTCTCAAATTTTATTTTATAAAATGGGAACAATAATCTCTACTTTCTCTGCCATTCAGGACATTACTAAGAATCAAGAGAGACAAAGGTTTTGAAAAAGCCTAGTGGCTGCAGAATTCTGTGGCAACATGCAAGATGCTTATTTCAGAGCATCCTTCACTCTGAGTAAAAGTATCAAATACAGTGAGTGGGATTTTATATATGCACCAACAAGGTATATATTTTTCAGGGAATTAACAAGAGCTGGGCCTTGCTGGCCTGGGTAATGGTGAAATTTGCCACTCTTTTTATGTTATTGTTTATCTATGCAACCTCCCCAAAGTCTTCCTGGAGACTGTGCATTTAGTGTGTTTCTTTCCATCCAAAGCAACACAGATAATGCCAAGTTGATGGTCAATTGCAGGTGTCCAATTTCTGCTGCAGAACAGAAATAAACATGAACAATAAAGCTTCCCTTCTCTCCCTGAAATGATTCAAAGGGAGGAAGAGAGAGAGAATGTGTGTAGAGAGAGACCCTCTGCTAATATACTTTATTCCAAAGGATGAAGAAAATAAAATTTTATGGACAGAATGGAATCTCTTAGAAGACTTATTTATTGCTTCTTTACCACCAAATCTTTTCCAGAGAGCTTTCAATTATTTATGAGTTAACACACAGCGTCCAGAGGTTAGCAGGAAAGCATTGTTTTTTCCAATTACATGGGAGAAAATGGAGGCTGAATGGTGAGGTGAGTCCCTCCGTGTATGCAAATGGATTTGGACAGGAGCAGTTGGAATTTGGATTGATTAGTTTGAAACCAGTTACTAGTCAATGGAAACAGCTGGTTAAGCCCAAACACTGACTTTCTTCTTCTTAATTAAGTGGTTAATATCATTCATAGTTCACTGACTGATGAATTAGAATTCCTTTGGCTGTTAGAGTTGGAAATCCAACACAAAGTAACTTGGGCAAGAGAGGCAGTTAATGAGGCCACGTCACCAGAAGTCTGATTAAAGGCTGGCCTCTTGGACAACTGGGTCCAGAGACTCAGATGACAACAGGACTCTGCATTGTGCATTTTAGTTTAAGACCTGGGCTTTGCTCTTCTTGCTGTAGAAAGACTTTCTCCACGTGCTTCAGAAGGCAACCTTGGATACTCTTTTGCTTAGATTCATAAGTAAGGACCCCCTTCTCATCCTTCCTCCAGATTTAAAAAAATTAATATTGTGGCCAGTCACTATGCCTAGGGAAAAAAGGGACTAAAATTGCCTGGCCAGGAGTGTGCACAGGGCTTGGTATTAAAACTGGCAGTACAGCTAGGCATGGTGGCACGTGCCTATAATCCCAGCAGGTTGGGAGACTGAAGCAGGAGGATTGCAAGTTCAATGCCAGCCTCAGCAACTTAGTGAGGTCCTGATAGTGAGACCCTGTCTCAAAACAAAAAAATAAAAAGGGCTGGAGATCAATGGTTAAGTGCTCCAGGATTCAATCCCTAGTACCCAAAACAAACAAACCCCAAACAACTGGCAGTACAGTCAGGATCACATGATTAGGAGCAGCTCCCCAAAGGAATGAATGTCAGGTTGCCAAAATCCACAGTTATCTACTATCAATAACCTATCCTCCTCCCCCACCATCTTGGCAAGTTAGTTTTATGTCATTACTTACTGGTTTCTAATCAGTTCATTAAGCTGATTACTGAATAGAAGTAAGTTAACAGTTTCTTTTTTATTCCTCCCTAAATGAATTTGTGTGTGAACACAAGACCTCAAGGTCACAACACATTTTTTTAAAAAGAAATATTGAAATGATTTTTTTCTGATTAATATTCAAGGTAAGATAGAGAAAAGGATAATTTATTTTATTTGTCTAAAATATCTATGCAATAGGTTGTTTTTTTTAAAATCGTATTTTTCTTCTGGAATTGTTTAGATAATTTCTTAGTCTTCTTTAAACTCGGGATACATTCAACTTCAGGCTTCTCTGTTGAATAACCATCTTCTGCTGTTTTTCATGACTACGTTTTGGATGTGTACATGAAGACAAGGCTCTCCTTGTACACTGTAAAGTGGTGACATTTATGTTCGACATCCTCTCATTTTTCATCCTGAATTCTTTTTTTACCTCCCTATATGGCCACCATACCCTCCAGGAGCCTCTCTGCTACCCTATGAAGACTGTTCATCAGGAAAGCACCTTGTAGTAGGTATGCCAGTTCAGTTTGGTTTAGCCAGATATTTTTTCCTGCTAACGACTCTTACAAAGAAATTCATGAAGCTTTGTGGAATACAAGGCATTGTCTTGGATAAGGAATTTTGGGGACATAGTAAATATTAAGGACATGTTTTAGGTTGGGAGAAAATTTGAGCATGATTCTGAAGTCCCTCCATTTAGGCATTTGCCTACCCTATTTAAATATGAGACTAAACTTAGTCTCATACTAGTTACTGCTTCCAGCTGCCTCTCTCTAAAACACTTTTCCCAGATCATGGTGCAATTTATCGAAATATACTTAACTAACTCTATAGGGAAAGAAGCAAACAAGCCACACAGTTAGTTTTAGTATTGTTTTAACTATAAGAAGATCTATTTGTGTTATGCCACTACCCTGAATTTTGAGCCAAGAGAGCTACCTTCCAGTTAGTCTTGGTTTAACCAGGATCTTACATGACTCTGGCAAGTCATTTATTCTCTAGGTCCTCAAATCCACTTATTTATAAGACATAGTTGGATAAAATAATGATTAGATAATTTCTAAGGTCCTTTCCAACTCTTAGGAACTTTTCTGACTCTTATTTATATAAAACATTCATCCAGTGGAAATGCTACTGTCTCTTCTCAAAGATAATGTGATCTTGAAACCAATGTATGTAAAATTCCCAGTCCAATGCTTATGTTTAATAAATGTCAGTGGTAGTGCTTATATCCATGAATTATTCTGCCACATAGTTCCTGTAGCTTGGGATGAACGGATTGATTGTGTGTGTTGCTTTAGTTTTGGGTGATAGCAGCCTTACCTGGCCATAGTCCACAGTGAGGCTCATGGTAGAGCCCTTACATATATATTCAAGGAGCACCTGCCATGTGGTCCTTATAAGACATTATTGTCAACATCCCCCATGAACCCAAAAGCCCACCATCCTTCAGGAATTATGGAGAATATTCTATTATAACAAGGATGGCAAATACTTTGCAAAGAAGCTGCCCTTCGTCATGAGCTCATGATTCGATTTATGAATCTGTCATAGTTCACTTTTATTGAACATAGACTGAACTCAGAATTCTCATCCCAATGCCTTTGTTGGTGCCACTGGCTCCTTATTTGATGACTTCTTTGCATATTAAAGGAAGTGCCATCAACAGGTAGTAGGTCTTCCCCCACTTCTGGTAGTGACCTTTGGGGAATTTTCACTGGAAACTGTCACGTGGGCAGATGGCTATGGTATATTATGGGTGTTCCTGTATTATAGGACTTACATGAAATCTTGGTGGCTAAAGTTCTACTTTTACCTCTGGGCCTCAGTTGCTTATGTGTAAAATTAGGGTAGTAATCCTGTCTCATCGTGTCCCTGCCATGAGTACATGAGGGGTGACAGTACTTTGCACAGTGCCTAGCACATAATAGATAAGGTATACTAGCTTTAGCTAAATTCAGTGCCTGATACATGGATGGATTTCTTCCTTATCTCAAAAACCATAAGCCTCTCCTATTTCATGGTGGATCCAGTGTCAGTTCTCCAGGCCCAACCCAGGCTCTCTTTCATGGATCTCTTTGGCCCATGTGGTGCCAGCTACATTAGGTACTTGCCCTTTTCCAAAGAAGCCCTACCCATTCCTGCCTTCTTGTCATGGCTTGTTCTGTTCTCCTTTTTTGAAAGCTGCCTTTTCTACCTCTGGCCACCTGTGAAACTCTCAAGGCAAAACACACAAATTCTGTTGCTTCCTTCTCTTGTTTCCCCAGGCAGACATGATCTCTGCTTCCTGTAGACTCCACTTGCCTTTCACCTCTACCTATCTCATTCATCAAGTCATTCAACAAATACTGATTAAGGATTTATTATGTGCCAGGCATTGGGCGGAGGCAGGTAAGGTCATTGGTCTTGTGAATAAGTATTTTAGATGGAGGGAGATACATATTACAAAAGTAAACAAGATATTTATTATTAGATGGTGATGAGTAATTGGAGAGTGAGTGACTTCAGAGCTAGCTTAGATGGGGTGGAGAGGAAATGCCATTCTAGGTATATGGCATTGTAGTTAGGAGATGAATGATGAATAGCCAGCCTCCCAAAGATCTGGGTGGAAAAGATTTCAAACTGAGGAAAGAGCAGGTACAAGGGCACTGGGGTAGGACTAGGCTCAGTATGTTTGAGGAATGAGATGGATGGGAGCAGGAGTAACTGAAAACTGATCAGTGGGGAGAGGGTTCTAGATTGTCACATGGACACAAGATGACAATGGGTATATGGAAGATGGCCCGGGCACTTTGCCTTTTCCCCATCAGGCACTAACCACCTTTGAACCTGTGTTGTATTTGATGGTATTTATGTGTCTTGTTTTTCCTTCTGGGCTGCCAACTCTGAGAAACAGGACGATCAATCACTCATTTGTTCTTATTCTTTGGGACATCTCCCTATGGACATGGGTATGCATTACCTATGTTAGAAAGATGCGTGTGTCTTACTCTGGGGTGAAAATGAAGCTTGTCCAAGCTCCTGAGGGAGTTTGGGCTCACCTGTAAGTCTCTGAGCTGGTTTTTACTGCAGTCACTTTCCAAAGAGAGGGCAGGGAGATTGGGCAGAGCATAAAGTTCATCTATAGGCAGAGCCTCCTGTGGCCTCCTGAGCCAAGCTGCTAGCACTGTCTGATTGCCTGGTAGAATATGTAGCCTTTTCTTCTCTGGCCTTTCTAGTGGATGCTGTAAGGCAAACTCTGTTGACCTCAGCTTATATCCCTAAACCCATCTCCTTTCTTGCAATAGTTCATGTTCTCTGAGACTTCACTGGATGAGATGGGATCCTTGTTTCTTCCTTATCCATCCTTGTCTTATTATCACTCACACACTCCCAATATCATATTCATGTGCTGTAAGTATATGACAGGGTTTTTTCAACTTTGGCCATATTGACCTCATGGGCTGGATGATTCTTTGTTATGAGGGGCTGCCCTGTGGATTTTTGGACGGTTAGCAGCATCCTGGTCTTGATTCACTGAATGCTAATAGGGGATGTCTTTCCCCAAGTTCTGAAAGCACACCATGTATCCATATATAACCAAATGTCTCCTGGGGACAAAATTGTCCCTGTTCAATAACCACTGATAGAAGTCAACAACCAAGAGGGATCTTGGAGATTATTCAGTTTATCCTCTTTCCCTCATTTCACAAATGAAGACACTGAGGCATAGAGTAGTGAGATGAGTTGCCCAAGGTCACACAGATTGGTAGTAATGCAGGCAATAGACTTCGTATTGTAAAACATCATTCTGGTGCTTCCTTTAGCATGGTGAAATTTCTTGAAGTGGAAAAGCAGAAAGTGGGGAGAGACAGAATTGGATAAGAATCAAGGCCAGCTATTCGTTGGACACATGGCCTTGGGTTCTGAACCTCCATTTCCTCTTATCAGGGCAGTTGTTTGTGTAAATGAGATGCATTTGAAACCCTAGCACCCTACACCGTATGCAGTTCGTGTTGAGCAAATGCTGGTTCCCATTCTTTGATGTGCTACAGAACTGGCAAACAGTGTTGAGCAGGAGGAGTTGGAGCTGTCACTAGGAGGACCCAGAGCTCCTATGGAAGGCGAGGCTGATGGGCAATGCCTTCCAGTGGACTATGTTTAAAATGCAGGTGGTGGAATTTGGTTTCTATAATGGAAACAGCCAAGTAATTTTCCAGTTTGGAAAATAACTGGCTGTGGTTGAAGGCTTACTCATTTGACAAAGTTGGTTTTTTTCCTTTCCTTAGAAGATACCTCTATGACAATCTTATGTCCAATGTCCTGTGTCTCTCCCTTCCCCATCAGAATGTTATATTAAAAACATGCCTAAAGGGTATAAAGGAGCATTTAGAGCTCAAGTTGGAGACTTTGTTTTTTCCTTTTCTTATATCAGATGAATATAATGGCATTTTCTCCTTTAGAACCATGGAGATGAGGTGTGTGTGTGTGTGTGTGTGTGTGTGTGTGCATGTGTTTTGCTGGAAATCAGACTCAGGGCCTTGCAATTGCTTGGCAAATGCTCTATCACTGATCCGCACCCCCAGCCCAGGACCATGGGGGATTGGATACTCTGGACTGTATTGTACAGCCAAGGCTCTTACTCACTGGGAATTCAGGACAGAAAATCATGAGATACTGCTCAGAGGTCCAATGTTGGCCATCTTTCAGCCTGTATTCCTGGCTTTCACAAAAATACAGTTCCCTTGCTCTGCAGACAGTCTCAGGATGAAGGGTGAGTGTAGAGCAGAAGGGAAGAGCACACCAAGCAAAGAGAACATCAAGGAAACCTGAGTTTAGGTCTTGGTCAGGCTATGGATCAATATCCCCAATATAGTGCTTTGTAATTTTCAAAGAAGTTATAATAAATGCTTTCTTTGATAACCCAGGGTGGTCTAATTGTACTTTATCTTCTGACTGCACATTATAATCACCTGGGAGCTCAAAATACAACACCCCAAACAATAATAATAATAATAATAATAATAATAATAATAATAATATGGTCTATGCTTCATCTCAGACCAACTAAGTCTGGAGATGTATCCTGGATGTTGGTGACTTAAAAATTTCCATAGGAGAGTCTAACCGGTGGTCTGGGTTGAGAACCACTACCTGTGTTGAGACAAGATGTTGCATGTCTTTGATGAGTAAAATGATACTTGGGTAGTTCAGTTCACTTTCTTAACCAAGCTTGAAAGGCAGAGCAGGAAAGACCAGTCAGGGATTAATGCCCTTTCCACTCTTGTTTCTCTACCAGTGGTGTGATACTGGGGCAGGAGCTTCTTCAAGAACTCCAGTTTTCTGATGTAAAATGGGATACAAAAGAACCCCATAGAGATTTTTTTCCTAGAGAGCACATCAGCATTTGGTAAGGAATGAGTTTGCCTTCTTGTTTCTTATTTAAGATAGGATGATTTTTTAAAAAAAGTTATCCAGGCCAATTTCTACAGAGCTTTGCTGATCCCATTTTAGTGCCTACCAGGGTGTTACTGACCAGATAACCAGAAGAACAGGAATATGAAAGATTCAAGAAAAGCAATGGCAGATCTTGACTTCTTTGCCCCTACTTTCCTCCGTGTGGCATAGAGGGGACATGAAGTTAATGGTCTTGTGAGCTCTAGGAATTTGGGATGGAAGGAACATCAGAGGATATATATCTCAATGGTCATACCTGCAGCCTGTCCTTGGCAAGACTGTCCTATCTCTACGGATAAGCCAAATTCTGCTGTGGGGCCACTTTGACCATTAGTTGAACCCAACCAAATGCCTCACCCCATAACTCACAGAATTGATCCTGAACTTGCCACCCAGAACTTGCCACCCTTTCCCCACGATGGATGACCCTGAGAACCTTCTCCAGGATGAATCAGTTGTTCTTCATGGGACCTGGTTTTCAGTCCCCTCTCTAGTCTACCTGCTACTCTCCAGCCTACATCTATTCTGAAGAGGCTGAAAGTGGGATTCTTACCCCCACCCCTTTATTTATGCCCAAAAGCTTTTCCAAAAGAATGGTAGGTGGCAGCTTTAATCATTCCATTTTCAATTACTCTGGCATAACGGACTAGTAGACAATTGCTTACCTAGTATTCTCCTGGCTGTCACTCATCATGACCTGGTTAACAGTGAGATGGATAGGTAGGGATGTACAAGTTTTGGATTCGGGCAGATCTAATTCAAATCCTGGCATTGTCACACACTTGTGAGCATGTTATATGATTTCTTTTAGCTTCAGAGTCCTCATCTGTAAGGTCCCACTGTCACGATATCAGTGAAATACGCTTAACATCATGCTCAGTACGGGTGAGCCTGTGCTATCACAGCCTTTATGGTCATTATCTAAACTAGTTGACAGTAAGGCAACAGAGATCATGTTCTCTGCCTGTCAGCTGGTGTCCAGTGTCTTTTCAGCCAGGGGTACCTGAGGAGCTGTCAGGTGACCACAGGTGAGTGTGAGCAATGACTGGAGATTCACATGGGCTTTCTAGTTTCTCTCTCTTCTCCCATCCCTTTTCCACCACAGTGGTTGCTGCTATCAGAGCTTTCTTGCTTTATTTTAGACCTTTGATCCTTGATAATATGCACAATTCCTTGGAGAAGAAAATAATTGATGCTGCTCTTAACCATCAGGATCTAAGTATCAACAGAGTCAAATCCTTTACAATAAGCTCACGTTACTTGAGGGAAATAAAAGCTTTGGGGTAAGAACAAGGGTTATGGGGTTTGAGGATCAAGGACATCTACTTGTAAGCCTAGTCTATATTCTGTGCTTGCCTCGACTCTGTGCACATCACAAATATACTTGCACTGCATTTTGGGGGTGTCTGAGAGACATTCTCTGTGAACCACTCAATTCCCTAGAGTATGGGGATGCCTGCAAATCAAACTCAGCTCTCCATGAGATTGGAGCTGAAGTCCCTGAATGCCAAATACCACTCTTTGACTTTTTTTAAAAAAAATTCTATTTGGGTGAATAACTTGCAATGTTCTAGGCCAGTTGAAATGACCTGAGAGCTGTTTGTGAGTTGGGCACAGTGGTCATTATTAAAAACCGACTAGTCTTAAGTTCAGCAATAAGAAAATAGCAATCTCTAGATCCCTGGCTTCAGAAATGGTACAAAAATGGAATGGACAAAAATGAAAAGTAGATAATATCCACAGTGATTTAATTCTTGGTGATATTTTCATTTTTTGCAAATACCAAAAGAAAAAAAACTTGGCTATTTGAAAGAAAAATAGGAACCAAAAAATGTTTAGTGTTTGATCAAGCAAGAATCCTTTCACACATCTGCCAAGAGAGTTAAATCAAATATAGATGTTAAATAAAAGGCCCAAGTACCAAAGAGCAAAATTTAATGAAAGCCAGAACTGTTAAGTATGGATTCCCGTTGAGAAAAATGTCAGTCTCTTTCAGAGTTTTCCCATTGCTCTATTTTTAAGAAAAGTATAGTAAAAATACATAGTACAAGTTAACTTTTTTCTTGCTTGTTTTCCCATCACCCATCCATTGATGAAAAGCATCTTCTGTTGGATCTTGGACCCCCCCACATGGCATTGACCCTCATTTCTAGCACAGACAGTCTCTTCCTATTAGATCACATAACTGGTAGGCTCAGTGGCTGGAGAGTCTTGCCAGGCCAAAGGCAAAAAGTCTTTGAAGCATGTTGATGGTAGAGGGCTATTTCCAATTCTTCCAAAATGCAGACTCCCTAATGGTGGACCACATCAGATTCTGCAGTGGCAGGCTAAGGGATGAGAAAGTCTGTATGAGGGAGGGGTTTGGGGAGATGTTAGCTGGCAGTAATAAAAAGTGATATGCCACCTTGAGGGTGCAGCTTCATGTACCATGTCCACATTAACATGAGAAACTGAATAACATTTGAATTGAAGGGATGAAGAAATGATTCTTTGCTATGGCTGATGCAGAAGAATGGGAGAGACATAGAGATGCTGATTGTCCATTAATGGAACACAGAGATGAAACCAATCATACTGCACCTACCCCTTAGTAGGTTCCAAAACCTTTAGCTTGTCGATTATGAATGTAACCCCTATCAGAGAAGATTGGATGGAAGTAAGGGACAAGGGAATAAACCAGAATATGGCTATTAATAAAAGCTAATGACACATGGCACACACTGAATCATGTGCCTAGGAGAGTGGCTGCTGAAGAGCTGGAAGTCAATTGCACCAAGATTGCCAGTTGGGGTCTCCAAGAAAGCTAGGTGCCAGGGACTCCCATTTGCAACCAAAATTTTAGGCAGCCTGGGCTCCTCTCCAAGAAACTTATCACTTCTCCATTCTTGCTTTGCTTCAGCTTTGTAGTTGCAATCATGGGGATATTGATTCTGGTTACTGGAATACAATGTCCTCCTTCTGTCTTAGCCAGGGGAAGATCAGCCTCCTTGGATTAGAAATTGGACTCTGGGATCTTAATGTCTCCTGATATCGTTATCAACTTAATGCATCTCCCTTTCCCCTTTTAAGTTAATTCAGCCTTGGCCATCATTCTTTCTAAAGATGACAGAATATTATTTGGCCACAAGCTAAAACAACTCTATTAACATAAAAAACAACATTTGCATCATCGTGGCCCAAAACTTCATATTTGATCTCCCAAATCAAGAACAGGACACTTCATGGAAAGCTCTGTTATGTGTGGGCTTGAGTGAGGCTTCCTCTTCCAAAATTTTTCCATCACCTGTCTTTTGCGCTTAGCTTGCATAGCATTAACCCTCTCCTCAGAGGCTCTGCAGAAAAAGAGAGTCTACTCCACAAGGGGGTTCCTGCTCAGATGCCAAGCCAAGGAAAAGTGAGAATCATAGGTGATATCTCCCTGGCTATTAGCTCTTCCCAAGGCTTGACTTGGTTCAGGAAGCTGACTTCCCATTAGCCTTTGAGCCTGAGCATGGCAGAAGAACAACCTCAGGGCTGAAGTTGACTGTCAGAAGATATGTGACATACTATTTATGGCCTTCGGATTGACTCTTGCACGTTAAAGGAACCTTTTCCTGAGCAGCAGTAATTTCATGAGTCCTCCTCTGTCTGCACATCTGCCCTTGCCCTCTCCACCACCCTCCTTCTGAGTTGCTTTTCACATGTGATCTTAACTAGATCAGTGCTTAGGCATCTGAGGAAGGCAGTCCACTTCTCCACCAAGGTCTGTCTTTATCCAAGGCTTGGGGCCAAGTAGAGGAGGGTACTGTGGAGAGTCCCCACGGGGAATTAGTTTGAAGGTTGCTTTATTCCTTTTCTTGCTTGTAAGGTGGAACGAATCTTGAATCTCCAATCTGGAAACTGAAGAGGGAGAAGTAGGGAGTTGGGAATGAGAAGTAAGAAGAAGGAAGGGGCCTAACAGAACCTGTAGACCATGGATAATTAATAAGAAAAAATTGCACACACTAAGACACATGAACAACCAAATTAAAAGAGAACAGTCCGATTTCTTCATTAGTATTCCAGTAATTCCATTTTCAGAGACATAGCCTTCATTAGAAAGGGTTACTCTTCCCTTATTGCAGTACAGTGTTATTTATCATCCTCACTTAGCAAACACAAAAGGGTGAAAGAAGATTGAAAAAGGAAAGGGGTCAGCAAAATGGGTTTTTAATTCTTCAGGAAAATCTGTCGAATCGTCCTCCTTGTGGTTGCGGTGGTTGGTTGGCGGTGGTGTTTCATTTTGTTGTCATTGTTTTTGGCACTGAAGGGTTTGGGATGGGGCCAGGGGAGCCTGAGCCTGCTCCCCAAGGGGTTTTCATCTGCTCCAGTTATAATCCTGTGGCTCCCAAGGGCATCCCTGAACTGTGGCTCATGCAGGGAATGGATTGCATGGACTTGGGGAAGTCATGGCTGACCACCCGGCCATTCTCTCCGCTGCCGCTGCCGCTGGCTCCTGCCCCACTGTTTCGGGGGAGGGTCGATGTCCGTATGGCTTCATTGATGGATTGCTGTGGGATCAAACAGAAACCCTTTTCAGGAGGACGGGGGGTTCTTCCCCAGGTCCTTGGCAATGGTTGGTAAGGGGGATGAGTCAAGTCTGGACCTAAAATAGAATCCCACTTCTCCTCCCCATTAGCTCCTCTCCTAATCATAAGGCTAATCTTCCCATCAACTCACACAACTTGTGTGTCGATAGCTCTGGGAAATTCCCTTCTCCTCTTTGTGCATCAAACTTAATGCTTAATGAAGTTGGTTAGACCAGGTGAGCTCTAGGATCCTTTCTGTTTCTAACATTCTGTGATTTCTAAAGGAGGAGTATTTCCATGGTTTTATCAATGATGGTACATATAGTACCACAACCAACTGGAAAAGCGCCTGGGAATGGGATTTAGGAAATCTGGATTCTAGTTCTGGTTCTGGCATTAACTCATCAATCAGTTGATGACCTAGTGCACATCTCTTTATTACCTTTTCAGACCTTTTAAATCTCCATGTCTATAAAATGTGATTATCTAGGCATCTACAGACTTTTTTTTTTTTTTCAATAATGGTGCTACTGCATGAAAAATGATTTGAAATGTTAAAAGAAACTAAGCATGTGCTATTGTTGGGTTCAAATGCAAAACTACCTGATTTTTTTACTGAAAAAATAATACCATCCTACCTCTAGCAGTACATTTGAAGGGGATGTAGGATTTGTTTGAATAAGACAGTCTGAAAAATGTAATTGGAAAGGGGCATGTGCTGAAGAAAATGAGAACGCATTTCCAAGATCATTGTCTGTGTTCAGCTCCTTCCCATCTGCTTGAACTTCTAGATTGAGACATCAGGCCAGTGCTATTAACCTGTATTTTTCTAGCATTTTGGAATTCTAGGTTTGAAAAGGACTGAAAGGATCTCTCTAGAATCAGATGAGTTTTATGGAATATTCAAGCCCACAAAGTAAGTCTAGGATCATAGCTATTAAATCAAAGATTCCTATGGAGAAAGAAACTGTGGCATGAAATGCAAAGCTTTATGTCCATCACTAACTTCCCATTAACTCATAGAATTTATGAAGTGAGGTTTGATTTTGGTATAAATTAAAATTAAGGAGAAGAGTTGTCTCTGGGTTGAGAGGTTTCTTTCTCTAAGACCAACCCCACCCATTCTTCAAGGCTTATTCTGTTCTTGTCTTCCTGTTCCTACTTCAGGGGTAGGCCTCTCTATTTCAGGCACATTGTTCCATAGTCTTTTGTAATGGTTCTGCTTCAGGCATGTAAGCTCTGTCTTCTTTAGGAAAGCTCACTGGAGCAGGCCAAACGCCTTGTCTTCTGGATCTCCAGCTACCCACTAGAGTGACTACCATGCAGTGACAGGTTTAATAGGAGATATTGAATTTCTCTAAGAAAAGTCAACAACCTAGGATCCTTTTTAAAATGTCTGTGGCTTTCTCCCTTGCCATGATTGGAGAGAAATCAGTCAATCTTTTGGGGCCGGAAAGAGATATTACGCACAATTTTGACCTATTTTTTCCCCTGCTATCCTTTTATTACTGGAAATTCTAACAATGTTTTAAAATGTTCTTTCTTTTTTAAATCCATGATTCAGACAGATTTACCCCATGTGATACTCCACCCACACTAGTTCTGTCTCCTCCTCAAACCCAGGGACTTGATTTATTTACATTCTCCTTTGGCAGTCCTCCATGGAAGAGGAAGTGTGATTTGGATTGCGTTCTTCTGAGTCAAAGGCCAAATAAACACCACTGTGATGCTGCACAGGGAAATGTGGACTGAAAACATGAAGAATTCATAGTTATTCTCACCTAAAAAAATGTTGAAAAGAGGTGACTTTTTTCGGGGGGAATGGGGCATGGGGAGAAAACATGAAACTTTCTGCAGCTAGGCTCGGAATATTTATTCTTCATATTTCTCTGCCACATTCCTTTAATAAAAAAAATGTTTAAAGTTCCCACAGATCACCTTGGACTTTGTTCCTCAAAAGGCTCACACATTCCCATAATATTTAATTGGAAGTTGGTGGAACTTCGTGAATTTTTCGTAAAGGGCAAGATCAATGGCACAGGAAGATGAGCATTTCTCAGAGGTCAGTGACTTCATACCCCTATTACAGATGGGTGCTGCCTTCTTAATGGCTTCTTTTCTAATCAATAAGAATATTAGAATCTCAGGTGAAGAGATGAATAGAGAGAAAATTTTGGAATGGAAAGCCATGCTGAAAATCAAGTAGATCGCCAGTTCTCAAACTTCACTGCATGTTGGAATCTCTGGGGCGTTTGGTGGGGGAAACCCTGATGCCTGAATCCTACCCCCAGAAATGATGACTTAATAGGTGTGGTGCGTGGCCTGCACATCTGGAGTTTGGGAAGCTCCCTAGCTGGTTCTAAAATGCAAGCAAGGTTGAACTGGTCTGGTTTCTCCCATTCACTGACTTATGCATACGACTGACTTGTTGAAGTGACAGTTATCTGACCAGGTGACAAAGTAGATGATCTTCTAAATGTGGTTCTTCCTATTCCTATAGCTAAGCTGCCATTAGCTGATGTAATTCCTGCCCTTGACCTTGACCTCTTCAACACACCAACCATTCTTGAAGTTCATCCTTAGTGTTGTTTTGAAACTGACACTTAGGGAGAAAAAGGTGAGTGAAAAGTCCAACTTCAAAGCCCCCCAAATTGGCTTTTCAGAGACTTCTTTCTCTAGCAGTGATCACAGCCTCTCATTTGTTTGTTTTGTTAAGAAAAATCTCCTCTGTCTCAGCGTGTCATAGAATATCCTAATGAAAGCTCAAACCTCAGTAATGACCTCACCCAGGCACATTTGCAGAGAACTAAAGTGACCTCCTGCTGTGAAGGATGCTCCCTGTGTTACCTAGCCTCTCAGCTGCTCATTAATTCCAGGGATATATGCAAGCCCTCGATTGCTGTTGCTTAAACACCTCCCATGCTAGCATAGCCACATATAATTTTGAAAGGTCAGCAGCTCTCCTGAGGGTGGGAGAGGCAGGGGATTATTTTCCTTTGGGAGCAAAGTGGAGAATAATAAAGACCCTGGTTGCTCTTGATATATATCAGCTGAAGATGAAGATTCCAGTCCATTTTCCCTGGCAAAGGAAAAGGACAGGGGATCTGAGTCTTTACTAAATACAGAATGTATTGAAGTTGTCTATTTTTGATTAGTATATGAAAAAATTAAATTATTTTAATATTTGGCTGCCTGAAGTCCCCTCTCTTGAGTCCCCAGCTTACCTATGCCACTCATTCCTTCAGTCTTTCTGTGGTCCAATCTCCCTAGCCTTCTTCACATTTTTGGACAATAGTTTTAGTGCTTGGGTCTCTGACCCTTCTGCATCCTTTGCCGAAAGCTCTCTTCCCATGTTAATCCCTTTCGTGCTTCAAGTCTATTAAGCATGACTTTCTCAGGGAAGCTACTCTGACTGCCCTGTTCCCATTCTCCCATCAGTCTAGAACTCTGCTCAGTACCTGACAACACAGAGTATATTTCTCCGTAATACTCGTTGAATGTTTGTGTACCTTCTGTCTTCCTCATTGAATCCTCAGCTTCCTGAGAAGTTGTGCGTGGTTTGCTCCTGAACATATCCTCAGTGCCGAGCCTTGTTTAACATACAGCAGTGCTCAGGATGTCTTTGTGAAAGGAGTGCCCGTGACACATGTGTGTTTTGCTTCTCAACACTTCAAAAGAGGAGTGAGTGTCAAGAATGCTCAGCAAGGGATATATACCATGGTTCATCTCGACAACTAGATCAGGAATATCTAAGCGCGGGGAAGCATTTTGTTTGTCTTTGTGGCCAGTACTATGGCCACAGTGAGGAATGGATGGAGCTTCAAAAATTAAGGTCTGGGTTGATTAATAAAAAAAAAAATATCTCTTCTGCAGTTGGAAGATAGAAAGCTTCAGTGAGCTGTGCAGCAGTCATGCCAACCAATGGAATTAATTAAAGAGGACTATGGTAGAAAATCTTGAAATAACATTTCTAAGAACCCTAAAGTTGAACATCTTGGTTGTGAAAGGAAGGGTGAGTGACATCATATTTAATGAGCACAAACAGATGGGGGCCAAAATTACCTTGGATGGTATTTTTCATACTTCCCAGGCTGGGTAGCTCAGATGGTAGCATTTACTTAACCTAAGAGTGGCTTCCTCTCATACTTTGCCTCTTCCTCCAAGAGATTTTTCTCCTCTGGATACAATTCCACATTAATTTTTTTTGTTTACTAATACTTACCCTAGATGGGTGGAATGTATAAAAAGAAATCAGACAGAACCTCTTAACTTAAGGAACTCATAGTCTCTATAGCTCAAAGCACCTAGCACATGTAATTAGGAGCAGTAAAAGGAAAGTTTTACAGAAGATGTTGTCCACTAATAATAATGAGTATCATAAATGCTAGTTATCATTGTTGTTATTGTTATTGAGGGCTTACTGTGGCTCAGGCATTTTGCCAAGCCCTTTGTATCCACTATTTACATAATCCTCATAATTCTATGAGATGTGTACTACCACTATCTCCATTATACAAAAAACTGAGGATCAGAGAGTCACTAAAACTTGTGCAAGATGCCACAGTTAAGAAATTAAGTGAATGGATTGATGTCCAGAAACTCAGCCTCTCAAGCTTCCTCTCTAGGCTACCACATTGCACTATGTCCCAGGGGAGTGATGAGAAGGGGCTCCTATTGATTTGTGCTGGGCCATCTCTGGCTTCTGGTTCAGTTCTGGTCCACAGGGAAGGTTTTGGGGTATCATAAATGTTGTAGCTCACCTAACTATTAACCTGTCCATTTCTTTGCCACTGGAGCAGCCTTTCCAAAGTGGAGCCTTTAGGCTTGTAATTTGGATGGAATAGGCAAAGGAGTCTTTGTTTGGGTTTTTCTATGTTTAGCCTAGCTCCTTGGAGGTCAGTGCTAGACTTGGGCTCTGAAGCCAATGACTGTGCTGTGGTTGCCTTTTCTGAGAGCACCTGGGAATGGGTGAGCTGGTCAAAGACAGGACTGAGGTGTGCTTAGGTCATTGGGCCAAATGCCATCAAACTTCTATCCCTTGATTGTTTCTTATTGTGACATCTTAAGGAAGTTGCCTTTTAGGTGGGCTCTGTGGCACAGGGTTGGGGATCAGCCTGCATAAAGACACATGGGTGAGAAGCACACAGTGGGTGGCGAAAGCATGCAGGATGTGAGGATGTGAGGATAGCTGGTTGCCCACAAAGTGTGCAGGAGGTGAGCTGGAGACGTGGTGTAGAAATGCTGCATGCCAGGACAGAAGTCTGATGGCCAGGACAGAAGGTCTGCTTGGCAGGGCAGAGATCCTCTTTTCTACCCCCACCTACTCTTGTACAGAACTGAATTCAAAATTTACAAATGGGAATGTTCAGAAATGTCTTCTCCAAGGGTGACCCTGGATGTATGCAGAGGACTGATGGCCTAAGCAGGGAGGGCTGAACAGGAGATTGTGCTAAACTTGGGAACAATCATCCATTGAAAAGTGAGCTTCTTAGGAGACATTCTAGGAAAGCAAATCCTACCTCGGACCTTGGTTAGTCTAGGCAAGATAACAGCCTAGGCCAACACACTATGGCTGAAATGTGGCCGCGAGTGACTGTATTTCTCTTCCCTTCTCTGTCTGTATCCCATGGTCCTTCTTAATTTCTCCTTTCTCCAGAAACCTCCAATTTCTCCTTCCTTTAAATTCCTATAGACCTTCTTATCTATACCCTAGGTTACCCTGTGGTGGAGTAGTGTTTCTGTGTTCTTTCTTTGCTGAAATTCAAAAGTGCTGAAGGTCTGAGATTACACTGTAGTCCTGTGCTTCCTCATGAATCCTCGCTCATGTGGTCATGTGATGAACTACCATGAATATTTTCTTACTGAGGCAAAATGACAAAATATAAGGGGCGCTGAAGGTCATTTAATCCAAACTCCCTTTGAATGCTCGAATCAATATCCTTGCCAGGAATTATTCACCTATTGTATACCTTCAGTGAAGGGGAACTTACTCCTTTTTTGGATTGTCCCTCCCACTTTTGAGTAACTTTGTTAGAAAGGTAGTTTCTGTATATTGTATTAACGTCTGTTTTCAACCACTTGTACTCATTAGTTTTATTGTTTATTTTGGATCTCCATAAAACTAGTCTGGTTTCTTTCCCACCTGGAGAGTTTTCATGTTTTTATCAACAGCTCTTAAATCCTCCATACGTCTTCCCTTCTTTGGTTGCCTGAAGCTATATTTGATGTGGTTAGGGATCAACTAACTAACCTTCTTACCTTTCTCTGTTCACGATCCTCTTTGCCAATGTCTATTTCACAATGTGGAGGCTAAGAAAAGACCCAGTTCACCAAGCAGGGCACAAGCAGCAGCGTGGAGGGTAGACACAATTTCCCCTATTTGGGGAGCTCCATGTCTATTCATGCAGCTTTTGCAGAGATCACTCTAGTCTCTCACTCTGCTGACTGTGCAATCGGACCTCTAACCTCTTAACCTTTAACCTCACTGAGCCATCTCCATAGGATGCAGTTGTGATCCTGAGCCCTGTGTTTCCCTGACACACTCGTCTCCCTTTCTTTCTCACGATTGCCTCTGCCCTATCACCCTCCTCCTGGTAGCTCTCTTCTCCCTATGTTAGGCTGCCTTCAACCACCACTACTTCCCACCCTTTCTAGCAAGGACACTCTCAGAAAACCAGCTGTATCACAGAACAGGTTAGGAAAAAGGCCTGGGAAGACGATGCCACCTTCATCCGCTTGGATTCACTACGGGATTTGTAGCAGAACTCGATTAAGGCAACCAGCATGGCTAGTCCAAGCCCTCCGATCAGGATGTAGAACACGCCCGCCACATTGCTGAGGCTCAGAGCGCTTGTCTTGTCCTAAGAAGAGGAGGAGGGAAAGGAAGGGGAGGGGGAAAGAGGAAAGTGAGTCAAGAGGCAAAGACCATCCAAGCAACAGCATGTTTACACACATACACTCAACCCCGCACCCTCCTAACATTCATCATAGTTGGAAAAACCTTTTTGTTCATTGGCTGAGTGTTAAACATTCCCCATGAGAAAAATGTGTGTGTGTGTATATTTAATAATTTCCCAAGCATTCCTGGTAATGTTGAATTTATAATTACATTTCCCTCCTCCTCAATGCCTTTCCTAGGATGGGAGATGCCACGAGAAAATCAGGGCATCTTCTTTCAAGATTTGAACACTTGAGCTTACCCCATTCTTTCAGAAAACCATGGCCCTTCCTTTTCAGCTTGGTGTCTTCCCCATACCCTGTTGCTCAGCAACACACTGGCATTGCTCATTGCTTGTGACTCCACATATTTTTCAGAGAGTTGGTACTTAAAATGAACTTTCCCCTAGATGTGCATTTGATTTCAATTTAATAAGACAGTTATTGTATGTATAATAAAGAGTAAGTGATGTATAACTTTAACTTGATGCTCCTAGTTCCAATTTAGGGGGAAAAACCTGGGGAGGGGGGAAGGCTTGCAATCGTAGAGAGACACTGAGATAGAAAAATGGTTCCATTAAATCCTAATAATTATGCTTAATTGGTGTCATTTTTCTGCTGGAGGTGTTTGCTAAGAAAACACTGTAGGGAACCCTGGGTGGCTGAATTTAAAAGTCTTTGTCACCTATGGTAAAAGATCTTATACTGGCTTTGGATGAACAGAGTCACAGAGCAGGATGCTTAATTCCTAAAAGACCAAGGCCCAGTACTATTATCCAATAGAAGGGGATAGAACTCACCCAGAGGAGTCTGAGGAAGGCCATTGGTCAGAAAGAACATATTGGAGTCCTGATATAATTTTTTTTTTTTTTTGTGGTGCTGGGGTTTGAATCCAGGGCCTTGTGCTTGCGAGGCAGGCACTCTACCAACTGAGCTATATCCCCAGCCCCCTTGGAGTCCTGACATATCCAATACTCCAACAACACTTTCCCAAATGTTGAGGGGTGGGACCAACCAAACAAAACTGTTGGTCATGGTGGAGTATGATGGCTCAGGAAGAGGGGGTCACTATTTAATCAAATTCTTGACACAGGCAAAAGAATATCTTTAAGTCTTGGAAGAATCCCCATCTCTAGACATCTGACACCTTTGTTTATACTATTTTTTCATGTACAACAAGTGTCTCATTAAATTAAAATGAAATGCATGTCTCACTGGCACAAGTCCACACTGTGATTGTCTGGTTGGTGGCACTGAATAGGATGTGTGGCTTTTAGACTTCTCCATGTATTCCTTTTCAGGTGGGGCTATAGGAGCCACACAAGGGGTGGATTGTGTGACCCTAGGTTCTCCTCTGACATCTGCCTTTTAGAATCTGGTCATGTGGGAAGGAATTTCTTCTTGACCAAGTCTGTGGCCTTTGCTGGAGTTCTACTTGGTGCATTGTACAGGATTCAGCAGGGCTGAGTTTGGGGACTGCAGCTGGCAAATAGCAGCATGTCTTCCCACCCTAGAAGCAGCAGAGCTGTAGGATTATCTGAAGCACACCCCCTTGGTGGCTTCCTGTATTGCTAAAGCAGATGGCTCTTGAATATAGGTTACACTTGGCAAGGCATAGTCTGGCTTTGGAAACAGTGGGAATAATTATTCAAAGGGGCAAAAACTCTCCCGCTCTGGGATAATGGTCTGATAAGAGATATGTGCAAAATAATTTTGGTGCCTGGTTTTAGAGTTGACTGAGCAAGTAAATTCCCATTTCGCATGATTTTCAGAGCACTCAAAATGTCTCCCTGCTTATTGTTCAGGAGGTTTGTAATTCTTTCTAAGGAGAGTAATTCTTCCCAGTCCTTGGAAGACTCCTGGTTAACAGAAGTTCCTATAAAGCTCTTCTATTTGGAGGGGGACAAGGGTGGAGAGGCATCTTAATGCATCATATGCTCACATCTTAGCAAACAGCAGTGTGCAGAGGGAGTGGACGGAGTAGGTAATAGATGAGAAGAATGGAAGCTGCTTACTTTACAAATGGATCAGCCGTTCAGTAGTTAGTTGAGGTGTAATGTACCCTTTTGGTACTGAAAGCTATTTTCATCCTAATAGTCTTTCCCCAGTTCACCTTGTTATAGTTGGCCATTAAAGATAAGGGAATATCTTTTTAGTTTTTTTGTTACAATCTTCCAAAGACCCTAAAAGGATACCTGTCTCCCTGACTTTAGAAGATGGAGTTTATACTTCTGGCATATTTAAGATGGAAGTAGAGTCAGATGTTCAAATAGAAGCGGGAAGAGGCAAGTTCTCTATAACTGTGCAGAGAGAAGGGTCCAGTGACTGAACATCTCATCCTGCCCAGAGGTGGAGAGCATTCTGACCTTCTGAAGAAGGTCTCTGGTCCAGAGAGATGGTGGTCTCTGAGGAGGGCAATGCAGACACAACCCAAACAAAGAGGTCAGCTGGAGGGTATGGGAACTCCAGACCTCACAGGACACACAGTCACTGATCCTTGCTTGTGCTAAAACAACTGGATGGCAGCTGGCATGCGGGAAGACTTCTGTAATGAAGGGAGACCGTGAGCCCCACTACCACCAATACCAGAGGAACATAACTCTCTAAAGTGGCATCATTTAATAGGGTGTGGGGTGGAGGGCTGATGTTGATATAGTCTTAATTTAGAAAGTTGAGGAGTTTACATTTGCATAGGCTTTATGATTTCCTTATGAGGGCCATTAGATTTTTGATAGTATCAAATTTAAAACTTTCTAAGGAGTCCAAGGACTTCTGTTCAGCTGTTGTTACTGACTTTCTTTGGCTCACTCTGTTGGAATATATGGGAACATCCTGAGGCAGGAGCAAAAATCCCTTTTATTTGAGGATTAGAGCTCCAATTCCTCCTCTGACTCACAGTGTCCATGGAAGAGGTGGTTTCCTTGTGGTCTTGAGTATAAACAGTAATGCTCACACTTCGTAGGCAAGTTACAAGCTTCCCAGCTATGACCAGGGAAAGAGATGAGATGGAACTCGACTCTTCTGAGTGTTTCTCTGGGGGCTCCTATTCTCCTCGCATCCTATAGCAGCTGTACTTCTCAAAAGCCAGGCAGCTTGTTGGTGGGAGTGAAAAAGTTACAACTTGTCTCTCGCCAGGAGCAGGGAAAGAGAGTGACAGTACTGAGGAGAGTGACAGGTGAAAAGAAAAATAAAAATCCCATCTTTCAGAATCGTTGGGCTTGTTGCTATGGTGATGAGGCCCCCTTCATCTGTTCTCCTTAACCCGTTGTCTTTGATTTACCACCTCCCTCATGTGGAAAGGAAAATTTTTTTTCCATATTTCTCCTTGCTCTTCCCACGTATTGGGGGATTGTCCCAGATTCCCTCTGTGTTTCTCAGCCAACATCTCTTCCAAGAATGTTCAAGATTTCCAAGACTTAGAGGGCTCAAGTCTTCCTGAGGAGGACTGAGCCTGGCCTGAACCAGAGAAGCTTGGAGCTTTCTTTAGGGCAGAAGTAGAAAGTTCTCAAAGGCCAAGACCTTTGAGCATGAGACCAGTCTCTCCCACTGGTGCCATCCATCACCCAAGGTTGGTAAACATGGACCAAGCTTCAATGTCTCCAAATGCTTCCAATCCTTCTTATCCCTCTGGTAAGAGTATGAACTCCTACAAAGCAAAGGATGCAACTTTGGTTCCTCTCTTCGCTCCACTGGAATGCCACCTATTTTCTAATATGCTGACATTTGGATCTTTAGGGGCACTACCTATAAGCCTTCCACATGCTGAATCTATAACTTTCCCTTTCAAGGTCATGCAAAAGAGTCCAGCTACTCTTCTATCCATTGGCCTTTCTGCTACTGTAGCCTTTCTCCTGTGCTTTGCCAAACTTATCTTTTGGCCTAAGAACAATTTCCTCAAGTAGTTGACTATTTCCTGTAAAATGGGGGCTGATTGGTTGGCTAGACTCACTCCCTAGCTAAGACCAAATTTGGGAAGCTACTGGTAGGAAGACCTTACAAATACATAGGTAGATCATGGTGAGTCCCTCAAACATGAACATATTCAGGAAGAAGCTGACAAGATCATACAAGAGATTCAAGCACTGGACCTAGAGTGGGAAAAATGACCTTTGACACTCTTCCCAACCCCAAGAGATCTGAGGCATCTATGGAGTTCCTTGAGCGACTGGGATCATGCCTTTAATAAATTCTCCCTTGGGACTCACCCCTTTTGGGGATGCAAAAAAGGAACTCATGTTAATTGGCAGCTTCTGCTGTTCCATTTCCAAACTAGGCCAGTTCCCTAGCCTGCATATTTTCCCCAAGAGCGACACAGGATGAGAATTGGCCCATTG
>JAJEJO010002629.1:538221-666967 GCA_020662805.1 Glaucomys volans
TACAGCAGCCACTGCCTGGGGTTCCCGACACTTCCTTCTCCTTCCTCCTGGATGTCTTTGTTTTAAGGGAAAATAGGCAGAAATACTCCAAGTAGGAGAGTGAGGGGTGTCAGTGCAGGGACTTAGGGGAACTGGGCATGGCAGAGGGAGGTACGGGAAGTGATTAAAAAAGAATTAAGGTTGGAGTCCCAAATTCTTCATTCTCATTTTTTGCTGTGAACTATGAGACCACTTTCTGTCTTCAAAAAATATAACCTTTCCTGCTCTGTGTAGGCACAGAATCCAGTTTGGGGTGAAGCGTGTCTAGAGCCATTTAGAAAAACCGAACATTCCCATGGGAAGAGCTCCATGATGGACAGGACGGAGGAATTTATGTCCTACATCCATGCACTTGTGACCTCACACTAGGTCACAGGAGCTGTGTGAGAGCTCCCCCTTCCTAGGAGATTCTCTGGATTTGACTCCGATCCCTTTTGCTGTAACGTTGCCCTAGCCCATTGCTCTGCTATCTCTTCAAATCGATTGTCGGTTCCCAGGGAGCACAGAAGGTGCTTTCAGCCTTTTTAGACCCCTCCTCACATTGAATACAGGGCAGTGTGGGAGTCTGAGAAATACTGTTTTTTTTTTTTCCAAGTAAATGAATGAACAAGCAAATGGACAAAATCTAAATGTACTATCACCTATGTGTTTATAACTCAGCAGGTTGGCCAGCTCAGCTCTCTTTAGAGGATTAATGGAAATGGACTAGAGATGAGCAAAGAAAATATGCAGGGCCATTGGATGATCACTGTAGTTAGCCTTTATTTTACAGAGGGCTTACTGAGGGCCAGGCATTGTGCTAAGCCCTTTATTTACTTTATTTCATTGAATACTCATGTCCCTATATGGCTGTCCTGTTGTTGCTACTCACCTGTAGACAAAAACATCACTGGCTTAAGGATCCGACTTAGCTGTGTGTGACTGGAGGCTGTGACATGACTCCTGTGCTATCTGACCCCCTCTGGTGTTCACAGTCCTCCCGTTCCCCAATCAATCCTTGTGAAAGCTTTTCCTTTGCACACTCACATTTCTAAGACAGGAGAACAAAAGTAGCATGTACGAAAAGCCTCATTATAGGCCATTTCTTAAGATGCTTCTGAATTCACAACTGGACAGCAAGGACAGGGCCAGAGCAGGTTCTACTTTCTCTCTCTCTCCCTTCCTTCCTTCCTTGAAGCAAAAATCATGGTGCTGAAACATGAAAGACTGGGTCTGTTCTGACTCTGGCAAACTGCCCTATGTTATGGGCATTCAGGAAAATTCTTTACATTCAAACTTAATGACATTGTAGTGACAGTTATCAAGAAAACATTAGGTTCAACAAATCCAAAACAAAGTTAAAGGTAGGAATTTGATTTTAAAATATTCCCTTTAAAAATATGACATTAAAAGAAAAAAAAACTGATAAACTTTGGAAAATCTAGGGATCTGGATAGTAGAGGGGATCCTCTATACTAGCTTGGTTTTCAGACACCTAGATTTTGTGGATGAGGAAAACAAGAAAGTATGGGTGGGAGAACCAATGCAGGTGTAAGGTGTTAATTTTGCTAAGTAAAAGTGTTTAAAGAGAACTACTCTCTTCTGGCACCTACCTTTAATGCTATTAAGGGAACTTGAAGAACCAAAGAAGTAGGAAGGACAACATCCCAGAGAGAAATGAAATCCTTTAATCTGATGAACTTAGACCATTGTTCTTACGTTCTCATTTTGCCACACACTGGAGAGAACTTCTTTTGGGTGAGCAATGACTAATCCACAGCCCAGTATTTGGAAGATGGTGTTCTGGAAAAATAAAGGTCTCTCACTTGGCCCACATCTGGGTTTCAGTTTTTCTTTTTACCATCCCTACCCAGGAACAAGTCATCAAGAGCCCTTCCCCAAGGTGCAGATAGAGTTCACTAAGCATGAACATTTATGTGTGTCATTCACAGAGATGGGCCCTAGAAGTCAGATTTCAGTGCTGCATGACTATTGTCATTATTATTTTTATTCATTAAGGATTTGGGGAGAAAAACTCTAAGCTTGGATTACAACTGGCTTGGAAAGTAAGACTATCTTTGCATTATAAAAATTACAAGTTTCCCTGGTAAGGAGTGGGTGCTACGTTGTATAAGTACTTATATAAGCTCAATCCTGCCAGATTAGAAAGTTATCCTTTTCATAAAAAGGAAGTTATGAAAAATGAGTTCGTAATGACTTACAAAGAATGCTTGAAAAAGCAAATAAGGGAATGGCCATTTTTTTAATCAAAAATTTAAAGCAGAATTGGTTGCACCTCAAAGAATAAAAGGACTTCAAATAACACCTGGGTATTCTAGGCAAGCGAGCATTCCTATGAATGTCATCCAACTGTGCCAGCCTCCTACCTGCCTCTTGTGGGCTCTTCTCCACTTGCCCTGGGACCATTTCTGGGGGTAGTTCTGCTGAATTCGAATCAGTGGGGGATTCCAACTTCAACTAGCTACAACTACCCTAGGATAATAATCACAGCAGCCTTCTGAGCCCCGGAGTTTTCAACTGTCCAGTAGGACAATAGTGGTTACAACTCAGAATTAGTGAATAGACTGTCAATAGACTGTCTCATCTAAACAACTCAGCTTCTACTACTACCACTGCTACTAATACCACCACTACTACTACCATCACCACCACTACTACTAAATAATAATAATAATAAAAACAACAATAATACAATTATTGTTACCATGGAACTGAGCACTTGAATTGGAGTCAGAAGACCTGAGTTTAATTCTTAAACCCACCACTTATGATGTGCTATCAGGAAAGTCAATAAACTCCCTAATCCTCAGATTCCCATTTGTGAAACAGAGATTGCAATATATCCTGGGTCCATAATGGAAGCTCAACAAATATTTGTTAGCTCTTACTTATCCAGGATTAGAGATAGAATAGCTAAAGTTGGCACAATATGTCGAGTGAGCCTGAGATTTTACCTGGAAATAAGTTTTTGAGACCCACCCCACCCCTTAAAATCCCTAAGATGATCTTAAGTCTTACATTTTTTCTTTCTTTTGGAAGTGAAAATCAGTTTCCTACTGCCGTTAATTCGGTTCTCTTCATGAATTATTAGTAATTGAAGTTTACTCCATACCTGATAAGGAGAAAATGACTACTAGGAAGTAGTCTTAGTTTCATAAGCTTAGTGTGCTGTTTGTAATTATATGTTACACACACACACACAAGAGATATTAGAATCATACAAAAGGAGGTGATTATCTTCCTTCTGTAATAACTTGCCCAATCTCCTTTGGACCAGTTGATACCAGGTGACAATTTTAAGAAGTACCACCAAACGGGTGTGTGTCGAGAGGGAAAGGACACAAGTAATGTGGATAAACTTGGAGCCATTGTATGCATGGAATAATGTTGAAAGAGGTTTAGGGCAAATATTAGAAGTGCCTTCAAATATCTGAAGGGTGACATTAGAATTCAGAGAAAATTTACACTGTGGGATATTAAGAAGGAGAAATATGACCAGTTGATAAAGTTACAGGGACACATTTTGGCTCAGTATAAAGAAGAGATGACAAACAGAAAAAATGGAATTGGCTATCTTAAGAAAAAGGAATTCCCCTGAGTCAGGAGGCATTCAGTAAGACACCAGATGATTATTTGCGAGGATTTTTGTAGAAGGGACTTCTATGTTTATTGGGTGGGTGACTAACACTTGGCTATAAGCTCACTCTGAAAATTATGAGTATTTCTGAGTGGTTACTACACACTAGTACCATAAGGGGTTAGGTATACACTAATGTATAAGATAGGCATGGTCCTTGCCCTCATAAAGCTTATAGTTGGATTGGAGAAACAGATAGTAAGTGGAAATGCTATGAAGGAACCAGAGGGTGAAGTGACAGAAGATGTCAGAGGTGGCTCAGGAAGGTGACTCTCAGGTTTGACATTTAAGCTGAGATTAGTGGGAACCATATTTAGGTGATAAGAGATCATATCCCAGGCAGGAGGTGGTCCAAACTGAGATGAGGTGGGAGAGGCTACAGGAACTTTTTGGACCATGTCAAGGGTTTTGAGTTTTATTTTGAGATAGGAGGGTCTGAGTCAGAGAATGAAAAGGCCCTTTTCATATTTGCAAGTTCACTCACTTCAGGAAGGAGGAGAATTAAAGAGAGAAGGCAAGTAGGAAAGGTGGAGAGCAGTTAGAAGGTTGCTGGAGGGACCCACACAAGAATTGATTTGGGGATGGTAAGGAGAGAGGCTATACATTCAGGATATACTTTGAGGTAGGGGAGACAGGATTGGGTGATGGATTGGTTACAGGTGATGAAGGAAAGAAAAGATTCAAGTTGATACCTTCCTTGAGAATTTGGAGAATAGTAGAAGCATTTGTATAGATGTGAGAGACTAAAAGTCGGGGAGAAGCTCAAGAGATCAATGGTGAATGTTCTAAATTTAAGATGCTTGTGAGGTAGCCAAGTGAAATGTCAGTTTTTCAAGAAGACATGAATGTGGAGGTCAAAAGAGACGGTCAGGCTGGAGACAGAAACTCAACAACCTATAATGTGAATATAAAACAGACCTGCAAGAATCATATGCACGAATTTATAAAGGACTCAAATACTAATGGTTACCACCACTGCTTTATATGATTAAACAGACCTCTAGTGGAACTTTTGGCAAGTCCTATCTTTGGCACACCAAGCAAAATAAACAATCATAAAGCAAACAAATGAACGACAAAGAACCAGGTGGGTTCTAACCAGGCAGAGAGTCATCTAATACGCCCAGGTTCAGACAAATGCTCAGCAGGAGGGAGGTGGTGGTCCTGGGTCATCAGAGGATGTCTATAATCACTGATGTAGTACTGGCCTTTACTCTGCAAGAGGACCACTGAACCTCAAATTACCCGAGCCCTGATCTTCAGCCACAGGAACTGATAGGTACAGGGAAGCTACCAGTGAATTATTTAATTATCTTTGGAAGTCTTGGAGGACTTGGAACTTTGTAAAGATGGTGTTGAGGATGTCCTCCTATGCATCACATCTCAATGTATCCAACCTTGTGCTCTGGGAAGCTTGATTATCACACACCTGCAAGAAAATTAAAGCATCCTACAGTAATATTTCAGATGGTTTCAGTTGGGTCTCAACTTATGAAATCCTAAGGACAGAATGCTGGCCTTTAGCTATCCACATTTGCGCTCTTGTCTTCAAAACCTTCAAACCCTTGAATTTAAGCATCTGAGAAATGTTGGATAAAATGACCCTGGGAGTCCCACCCAGCTTGTAGTGACATGCTTTGCTTCTCCTTCCCAAAGGAAGCTTCAGTTTTAATCAGACCAGGTTGCTAGGCATCCCAGTCCTCCTGCACAGGATGCCTCTGCTGGGTTCTATGTGCTGGCTTCTTGCTGTTCTCCTTAACTTTTCTGCTAAGATCTGGTTGCTCTGCAATGC
This sequence comes from Glaucomys volans, assembly GCA_020662805.1. Taxonomy (NCBI): domain Eukaryota; kingdom Metazoa; phylum Chordata; class Mammalia; order Rodentia; family Sciuridae; genus Glaucomys; species Glaucomys volans. Next base: position 543,690 of record JAJEJO010002629.1, read on the forward strand.
TCCCCGCTTGTCCTTCAACATTTCATGTGTCATTGACTTCCCTTCTTCTTCCTTGTCTCTTAGCAGTCAGTTCATTGCATTGCTTACTACTATTTTGGGTGTATTTGTCCTCAATTGAATTATATAAAAAATTTGGAGAAAAGAGTTGTGGTTTCCAACGCTCCAAAATATTTATGAGCATCAATTAAGCATCAAGCACATACTAAGTATCTATCACCTGCAAAGTGCTTGCTACTTAGTAGGTACAAGTTATAATCCTTTAAGGAATGTACAATCTAATGTGGCAGGCAGAAAAGTCTCTCAATAGTTCATGAAGATTGAATCAGATTTAAAAAAAAACAAAGGGCTATGGAAATACGAAAAAGAGAGAAGTTAATTCTTCTTTTTTTAACTCTCCAATAAATATGATGCAATTTATTTTTTCCCATAATTTTTATTGGTACATTACATTTCTACATAATGATGAGATTTTTGTTACATATTTGTATGTGCACACAAAAATATAATTTGGCCAATAACCCTTCCCATCTACTGTCTTCTGATAGTGGGTGGGAATTAGAAAACCTTCAGGGAGTAAATCCCAGAGACGCAGAGCTTAGGGAGTGTGGACATCTTCTTTGGGGGATGAGATTAAAACAGCCTTCTGAACCCAAATCGTGAGCATCCTTGAATATTATGCTAAGAAGTCAACACTTCACCTAGGAGCAAGGGGATGTGGAAGGTTTTTGAGCAAGAGATTTCAGATCATTTGCACTCAGCAGAGAGCAAATAATATAACTATGCATCAATTAAATGAAAAATGTGAAGACTCCATGAGAGGCACAGACAAGGCCAACAGCTTTAACCCTGATGGAGATGTGGGTGGCTGCAAAGCAAACAGGGTTCCGATGTAAACTTGGGATTGGTTGTCAGTGAAAGGAGGATTCGATTTATTTGCTGAGCTGCCAGAGGGCAGAATGAGATCAGGGTGACAAAACCAGAGGGACACAGGTTGCTGCTTAATACGATGGCCAAGTTTGCCACCAGGAGAGCTCTTTGACAATTGCTGCTTGAAAGATGGTAATTTGGTGGACATTGTTGGGGGATCACCCTCAGGAATAACATGGAGTGAATTCATGAGCAAGATAAAAAGTTCGGATTTGACCTGTGGTCCCCATAGGCTGGTCTGATGAGCTGAGCCAATTTGTGATGAAGTTTTCATTCATCAGTGGGAAAATAAGGAAATATGAGCTTTAAGGAGTGACTTTTCAGAAAGTTGAACTTTTGCATTTAAAGCACAGTCCTTTATGTAAATTGATTATATCCTTCCTCTTTTCAGTGTTAACACATTCCTTTTCTTTTCTTTTTTTTCTTTTTTTTTTTTTGTGGTGCTGGAGATTGAACCCAGGTCCTTGTGCTTGCTTGTGAGGCAGGCACTCTAACCAAACTGAGCTATATCCCCAGCCCATTCCTTTTCTTTATTAAAAGATGTTTATGCGAAATGCCAAGTATCTATCCCTTATTTTTTTTTGACATGGAAAAATCTTCATCCACTGTAAGAAGTGGAAGAGCAGCTGTTGAAGAATGAAGTTGAAAAACACTTAGGAGGTCTAGAAGGGTGAATATTTCCCCACTAGATTAAAGGTTCAGTGCACAAGTAGGCACGTTCTTCTAACTCTTCCTTCTCTGGGGCTCACGAGCTCACGGGCTGGGGTCCTCCTTTCTATGACGGTCCAGTCACCTCTTTTCTCCCTTTAAATCTCTCCCCAAGCTGAGCAGGCTCTGGCAGTCCATCCCACATAGGCCTGTGCAAGGTGAGGTTCTGCTGAGGGTCTTGAGAAGAAATGTGACCTGGGTGGGATTTTTCTGCTCCTTTGCCATGGTCAAGCCAAGGTCATTGTTCTGGGTGTGGGGACCTGAGCATCAGCAAGAACCAAAGCTCATTTTCCCTGTTGAGGCTGATGGAAGGGTGGTAGAGTCTAGGACACAACTGGGTGTTAGTGGTCATGAGTCCTGGACACTGGTCCTGTCCTAATGCTTCCCTTTTGGGGGATGATCTGAAAGGCCCCTTTAGTCTTCAGTGGCTGTGTGGATCATGTAAGGTGAACTGACTGAGGAGCCACAGACTGGAGGCAAAGCTAAGGGTCCACAATTTCTGCTGATCCAGTAACTTAGGGCAGTGAATAAAGCAGAAGAGATTCAACCAAGACCAGGCAGAAGGACACAAGGAGTTAGTGAGGTTATATCAGGAGACTCAATTAAAATGCAGACATTCCCAGGTCTCCTTAAGGAATACAGGTAGGATCAAAGTTCCCTCCACCTGTGACATTCCAGATGGTGTCCCCTCTTGAGCATACTGAAGGAACAGACGGTTCTGTGATATGCACAGAAAGAAGGCTGGATAGATAGTGACTCAGCCAACAGAGGCCTTGTGTTTGATTCTGACTCTACAAAACAACGCAAAGGAATTGGCTTAAAAAGAAAAGGACAAAAAACATACATAGAGCACCCTGAATCTTCCCTCTCTTAGTGGAGGAAAGAATCTGAAGGCCTGATTTGAGTATCTCATTAATTTCTGATCAAGTGATATGGCTGGTCATGTAACCAGCTAGGGTTACATGCACTTTGTCAAGGGCTTTCTTGATTTCAACACTGAAAGTCCCACATCTTAGGAATCCTTTCAATCCTGACCAAACCAGGACAGTTGGTCACCCTACCTATAGCTTAGTTTTCCTATTTGCAAAGTGGGAATAATTACATGCTTCTGTCCTAGCTGTATGTAGGGCAAGGGTCAGATGAAGTGACAGATGGGAAAATGCCTTCAGGTTTATTCTGGGAAATTGCAGGTGGATGGACTGGAAGCACCACTAAGGTCCTTCTTAGTTTTGGTGCATGCTCTACCTAACATACCTTGCTGCTTTGTGGAACCCTAGTCATCTTGCAGGCCTAGAAGGTACATGTACTCTGCAAATTCTTTTGCAATGACCCAATACAGATGGATCAAGCCTTCCTTTCCAGTTCCACTGTACTTGCACACCCTCTAACAGCAAACTTATCATTTCATTACTCATTTTTGCTTCTCTGACCAGACTGAGGGCTCTTCTCTTTGGTAGGAACCCTGAATTCAGTACCATAGCTAACACAGTAGCTGCTTGATACATGTTGAATTAGGGGCAGATTTTAAATTCCTTAGATCTACCACAAGGGTTAGTTGAACTGCGTATTAGTTTTGCATGAGTGAATACATATTTCTGGCCCTTTAACGTTCTTTAGGATTCTTTGAATCAGAACAGCTAATGTAGCTCAGAGACCTGGATGGGGATGTGAAGTCTGGCTCCCCCAGCAGGAATTTTGCAAACAGAAAGCATTCCTAAGGCCTATCTGATTCCCCAGCCCACCCCATATAGTGAGAGGCAGGTGTCAGTGGTTCATTTGCAACTCACAGTCAACCACATCTGGTTCTGTAATGCAGAACCATTTGTCAGCAGCAGCAGGAACACAGGTCTGTGTCAGGTACCTCTGAGATGCTTGACAAAGCTAATGGAGGGAAGAGTGGAGGTCTCCTCACAATTAACAGAGGGAGAGGAAACATTATTCAGGGTGAGAGCTAGCCTGCTGGTCTCATCTCAGACACCTCTGGTTCAATGAAAGAAAAAAAGCCTGGGCCAGCTCTAAGGACTGGCAGATGTCAGGATGCAGAGGATATTGGGCAGGCCAGCAGGAACACTATTTTCATATGGGCCTTAAAATACACGGTGTCACAATGCTAGAGAATTATGTCCTCCTGTGATAGAGAAAAGCTCCAGAAGAAGAGAAGAAAACTGATCATCCAGGCCTCCCACCCCTACTGGGACCCCATGTTTCTAATCCTTACTCTCTTCTTTCCTCTTTCCACTACCACCTGCAGCTCCTCATCTCTTGCTTCAACAGCTCCATTTGTATCTTTCTTTTATGGTGTAATTCCATGAGAGATTTTGTTTAAGGAAATGATTCCCTGCTGAAAACAGCAATAACAAAGATATAAAAAGAATGCATGAATTATCTCTTTACCCCTATACTGTATGCTTGCAGTAGCTTTTATCTGAAACAACCTATCTTGTTCATACATATTCTCCTGACTGGTTTAAGGATCTGTTCAAGGACAGTTGCCTCCCCCTGGAAGAGTTCCTAGAACTCTCACCCTGGAGGGAGGCAAGATATTGACTTCTGCCTTTTCTCCTACTGTATCTTATTTGTTTATTTCTCTATTTTTATGGTCCTCCCTTTCTCTTTATAACAATGTTAGTTGTTGCCATGCTATATCTTTTCTTCCTTCTCTCTTAACTGTGGTCACCATTAAACACTTTGGACACTTCACACAAAAATTGTGATTCCTAGTTTCCCTGGAACCCATCTGGCAATCTTCCCACATATCAACATTAGACCAAAAGTCTTCTGTAGACAAGGCACATATTCCTGCTAGGAAGACCTCATTGCTTCCTGTGATCTCCCTGAGCCTCTGACGGCATGGTGGGGATAAGTAGATAGAAGCTGAACTGGGTTCAAATTTTACCTCTGCCACTTACTAGTTGTGTGACCTGACAAGTCACTTAAACTACCTGTGTCATTGATTCATTATCTAAAAAATGAGAGTCTTAGTTGTATCAACTTTATTCTTGTGAGGATTATATAAATTAGGGAATGCATAGGAAGACTTAGAGAAGGCTTGCCATAAATAGCAAATGCTCAATAAATATTAGCTCTAATTATTTATCATAGTGCACTGTGGTTTTGTTTCTTGGAGTAGAGTACTATTGTCTGTATGCTTGACTCTACTAACAGTGAGGGAACCACATAGGGTTTACCTCTGCTCCATTTCACTCATATGCTTTACCTGGCTCCCATGGGTTTTGAGGCTATGGTCCCTGCACCAGAGATGGTGCACTTGGCAGTGCTGTTATCAAAATTCACTCACCTTTGCTTTCTTGCAGAGTACTTTAGCATTTTGAAAATACTACACTTGGAATGCTGGTAGAATTAAATCACAAGGTCATAAACTTTCATTTGTTCCCTTTAGGATGTTTACTAGCAATGGCCAAAAAGACAGATGGGTTGAAAGTCAGTTGGCTTAATTTGTGTTGATGAGCTATACAGTGGACCCGTATTCCCTGGTTCTCATGAATCAGACATGCAGATGCAGCAAGGGATTTGACAATGTTCTTACAAAGTTACCACATCCGTGGAAGTTGGCCAGGTGGGAAGTGATCCATGTGATCAGTAATCAGTGGGGTCTCCTACATGCTCAATTCTCTGGGGTTTTCTGGTACAGTGGCCCCTTGCTTCATTGAACTATACCTGAAAATTTGGGGGAAGGAAGAAGGAAGCAATAGAACAAAGAAATAGGAGTGGGGAAGTGTAGGGGTGTTTGCAGGCAACAAAAGACTGGCTTGACAAGTGCTATGGATTTCTCTTTTAAACATATCTGCAAAGGAATAAAGCCATCTCATGGGAATAGAGAATATGATTAAGAGGTCATTATTCTCTTTTCCTGCTAGATGTTTGCTCTGAGAACAAAGGATAATGTCTCTAAATTTCCCTGCCTGGCTTTCTTTGGCCTGGGGACTCCGCAGGCTTACCACCTCCACAGGCTTACCACCTCCACCTGTTAGGAGAAAGTTGGTGCCTTTGGTTAAGGGTTCATGTAGCCTTTGTCTCTTTCCATGAGAGAAAGGTGATTACATATGATTATGGAGACCTGATCTTGGGCCATGGGGCCATTCACAAGATGTTATTAGAACATGGTCCAGAGTTTCTCTGCAGGGGCTCAACTTGGGGCCACCAAGTTGGGGCCACCCCTCTTCCCTTTATTACTACCTGTCCTTGGAGAACAGGCTTTGTCAAGATACTGGAGCTTTCTACCTTCAGGCCTGTGTGGTTGTTAGCTGATCATCATTTTGCACATAGAGTGTAAAAGGGAATAAAGTTCTGTATTTGTACCTCTCTCTCTGGTATCTTGGAATCTCTGCCTTGTTGCAATGAAGAGAGGTTGAGTGTGGTCTGTCCCAGAGAAGGCCATCCTATCTAATTTGAGTCGGAAACCCAAGCAAACACAATAGTTGGTGAGTGCTGAGTGCTGTGGAAAGGAAAAGGAGAAAGAACTCCTCATGCACCATGAACACTTCATTAGTGATTCACTTTATTCCTCCTGCAAAACTTAGAGTAAGAGCTCATTTGGAGGATGAGAAAACTAAGCTCAGAGATGTTAAATCATGATAGTTAACACTTCTTAGACACTTTACCGTGTGCCAGGCTAACCACTTTGTATTATCTCATCTAATCACTAAGCCACCATTGGAAAAAATGCTAGTGTTACATCCAACTTTTATATTTGGGGAGACCAAAGCTTTGGAAGGTGAAATAACTTGTCTGAGAGACTTTTGCTGTGAACTGGCAGACATGGGATTCGGACTCCATCCCGACTTCAGGGACCTCACCATTAGTGGACAGTCCATACTTCTGCTTGCCTTTTCCCCAGCATCAGGAGGCTTTTAAATGTGGGACACAGGGTTTGAACTCAAGACTGATCAACATAAAAGCCCATTTGCTTTCCAAGCCTACAAGCCCTGGTGGCAGAGCTGGGATGCTCATCCAATCCTCTCCCCTCCTGGCAGCTGCCTTAGAAAAGTCAAAAGACCCTGCAAGTCTGAAATGAAGTTGCTAGGAAGGAGAGTAAAGAAAGAGGGAGAGAGAGAGAGGGAGGGAGGAAGGGAGGAAGAGATGCTATTTTTGACAGAAACAGCCTCTTAAAAGAAAGCAGCATACAATTTGTGTATCAGCAGGAGAAAGCAGTGCTTTGGTGGGCAAATCACAGCCTGCATGCTGCGGCTCTCGCCTAGGCGAAGGCCGTTCATTTCCTGTGCTGTTCATCTCCCTGGATCCATCTTTGCCACCTTCCCCCTCTCTTTCTCTCTAATGTGTTGCTTTGCCGTTTACGAATTTCTCAGCCAGGCATGATCAAAATGGAGCTCTAACAGGAGCAAATGCACGTTTGTCTTTGTGATTTCACCAGGATCCTGCACAATGAATCAGCACCGTGGATCTCCAGTGTCTAGTTCTTCAAGGAGTGTTTGGGTTTTGGAGGCCACTTGGTGTCTCATGTCCCTGATATTTTCCTTGGATGCTTTAAAGAGGCCACGGCCACCTTAGAAGATGCAGAGGTAGTGATGGGTGCCTCTACTAGCACAGAGGTGGGGTTGGGAAGAAAAGGAGGGTTTCAGAGTTGGGGTTCATACCTAAGCTTCCTCCCTTAAATCACTTTGAGATTACAGGCAGAGTATCATCTCCCTGACTCAGTTTCCTAATCTATGAGAGGGCAGCAATAGCACAGAAATCAAAAGGTGAGAAGATTCATGCTCGAACATCTACAGGACACTGAATGTATTGCCTTGCACATAGTAGGTGTGAAATGGACACAAATCTCCCCTTCCCACCCCACACTTATGGTACAATCAGTCTAAAATTATCTTCTTTGCATTGCTGAAAGGAATTAAGAATGTATAGAGTTTGGAGAGCATAAAATTCTTAAGGGGTCTTCTTGGTTCAATCTGTCATGGAAACCCTAATACACATTGGAAGTACCCATGTCCATTTTTAGGTACATGGAATGACATGAAAGGATGCTATAGCCCCGATCCTGGACAGCATGCTTGTGTCCCATAAATGTAGACAGTGCAGATGGAGAAGAGGATTCCCTAGGGAATTCAGGCAGAGCTTTTCCTTTGTGGAATCTTATTTTCTTATTTCTGTATTGGCTGGGTAGGACTATGTGCTATTGTGTGTGTGCATCTGCTGGAATTGGATATCAAATGATGGTTATCTTCTGGATAATCCTTTCTTCCTTATACTTCCCTCCCTGTATCCTTGAAAAGCTGTTCTTGCCTAGTGGTTGAGAAGAATTCCTGGAACTGGGCTACCCAATTTGAAAATCTAGGTCAGGTCATCTTGGGTGTGTTCTGTGACCTTCCTATGCCTCAGTTTCCTGAATTGTATGATGAAAACTTATTGTCACAGTGTTGTTGTCTAAATAAGATAGTGATCATCAAATTCTTAGAAGTGCCTGGAATGGCCAATGCTCGATGAATGTCAACAATAAATCTTATCCTTAACACCCTTAAAATGCTAAATCAAGCCCTTGCCACCCCTTGGCCTGGGCTTTCCTACTGGACCACTGTACCAGTCTCCTAAGAAGCTTCCTGAGTACTCTCTATAATTCATCCCACGTGTCTGCACCTGAGAAAGCTGCTGTGTTGATGCAGCTCTTCATTGGCAAATCTCCAATACACACACACACACACACACATTCTCTCTTTGCCTTCCTCCCTCTCTCCTAACCTCCCTCCCCTTTTCAGTCTCTCTCTCTCTTTTTATCCCCCATCCCCTCCCTCTCTTCCTTTTGCTCCAGCTCTTCTGAGAATGCAGGCACATCCAGCCTCTTTGCTCAGCAGACATTGTCTCTGATCAGGCCTAACCTGGGTCACAGAGTTCATGGGGTTACCATGACAACAAGCATCCCTGGCTACCCATCAGGAGGCAAGGACCAATTGAAAGGGACTGTCATTTTCCCTGGGACATACTGTATTTATCCTCAGCAGCAGGCTGTGCACCAGTACTGTGCTATGGGAAGAGAGGCTGTTTCTTGTGAGGGTGGGAGGGAGGGAGAAAAAGAAATATTAGAGTTTTATTTTTTTAACATGTTCTCTGTGGGGGAGGACCACAGATTGTTCTCGGAGAGAGACATTTTATTTCGAATACAGCCAATGTGTGTGCGGGGCGGTGAGGGGTGAGGGTGGGGCTCATGTACATTTCTGATGAACACAGTTGGTTTTACAAAGAAGGAAAAATAAGTAATTTGGCTCAAAAGTGACTTTTGGGTAGGTCTAATGGGAGGAGAGGGGTGGAAAATGAACTTTAATGAGTATCCTCTATGACAGGCACTTTATGCTATTTTACCAAATTGTCAAAGCAACTGCACAGAATTATTATGATCCCAATTGTATGGATAAGAAAACAGAGGCTTATAAAGTTGTCGTTATTTACCAGTAAGGTCTTCCTGTTGGGCTGGTACCTGAATGAAGGCTGTCCTGCTCCAGGGATTGGATTGTGGTTTTGATATCACCCCACAGCTCACTGGAACCTTCCCATCCTATTCACTTTCCCTCCTTCTGAGAGCTTCCTTCTGTTCTGCCTCCTCAGACCACTCGCCCTTCTCTCTTCCCTAAACTTTTCTATCCCTCTTTCTCTAGGTGGATTTTTGTCCACCTAGAGCAGAACCACCTGGGGGATGTTCCTAGATCCCACCCTGGACCTGCAGAATCAGGTTGTGAGAGGAAATCTGAGGAATTAGAGTCTAGGCAGGGGCATTTTGACCCAGCTTTCTTAGGCAATTTTGATACCTGCTGTGAGGTTGGGGGATGGGTCCTTAGAGCAATAGATTGAACACCACCCAGAGTGGCATTTGCTTATTTAGTTCCCAATTATTTTCTGGATCAATATGATTCTCTAAGAGGAGAATTATCCACAACCTTCTGTCGCACTCAGATCTGTTCTAGGAAGAGATGTTCAGAGAAGGCCCACATGGCCAAGCTGAAGATACAATTGTTTTATGGTTTCAGTGTGTGTGTCTATGTGTGTCGGGGGGTGGGCAACTTAGAGACTCTCAAACCCTGAAAGTGAGAACCCTCTCTTTGAAAGCCTTGTGATGTGTCTTCTCAGTCACAGTCTAAACTTCCCTCCCCAGACTTTTTTTTAGCCAGATGTCTATGTAGACCAGCAGTTCTTGGTAGAGAATTTCAGGTGCAGAGTTGTGCAAGGAGAAGAGTATATTCAGTGGGAACGCCACTGAGACTACATTGCTGATGATCATTTTTAAGCTCATGTTATGTTTAGAAACAGAACAAAATGAACGCAGGTAAGACACCCATCAGTGCAGCCGGAGGTAGGAGAAGGGGAGAAGTTCATTGGCAGCCTGCATCCTTCTTGCTGCTGTGCTAAGAGGCCTGCTTCCCTCCCATGATGCCTTCTTTTTTTTCTAGGCATTCCAGGGGTAAATTCAAGGTAGCAGCAATTATTTTGTTTGGGAAGTAAAGTCCACCTCTTCCCTTTTCCTGTCTTGGCCAGGATCAGTTCACACCTAGTCAGTTCTAAGGCAACAAGGGTCCAAGAAAGTTTATGAAACAGACTTCTTTCCCAAACTTCCCCGCTTTGACATGAAGGTTATGACTGGTGACGAACATGGAGTCCCCCACTTCTCCCATCTGTCCTCATCTCGTTAGAACGCCTGACCATGCTTGTTACCCACTCTCAGGATGACCACAGGGCCTTCTAAATGACCTCTTTACCTGTGGCCCTCTCCTTTTTCTGATTCACATTGCAAACCATGGCCACAGTATTATTTTTGGAATCCTGTCTGGTCATGGTTACTCCCTGTCCATCCCCTCCATGACATTTGTACCCAAATGAAAATGCAGAGGCATTTGAGATCTGTCACCATGTGAATGCAGCTAACCACCTGCACTTCCTCTCATCAACACAGATATTCCTGTTGTTCCTGAACCTGAGCCCCATCTTCTCCACCTCTGCCTTTGCCTCTCTGTTCCCTTCTTCCCAGCTGCCATCTATCATAGTTCTTCAAGACACATCTCAGATTTTACCTCTGCCGTGAAACCTTTGCAAATCCTCCCATTCAAACATGGATGCTCTTCATTTTGAGTTTTTCCGACTCTCTTAAAATAATGGGTAGCTACATAAAAGTGGTAAAATAATGGGGATCTACATAATTTTGCTCAGGAGCTGGACTGGATTACGCATTATCTAGGGGCTGGGGCTGCATTTCTCATAACCACTCCTTGCAGCCTATGCACAGGGCTTTGTGTGGGGAAGAGTTCAGAGGTGAAGCTGTGAAGCTAAAGCATAGGGAGAGTCTCAGATCTTCCTAATGCCCATTACCCATTAGGTTGAAGGAAGAAGCTGGACTGTGCTCCTGTCCCCTTGGCCCATACGTCTGCCATGGACGAGACACATGACAGAAGACAAACATGTCATGATCACAGAGACCAGAGAAGATTCCATGTAACCACAGTCACAGTTAAAGACCAGACTTTGACCAATGTCCTGATTAGGGTACAACTCTTAGCAAATCCATTGAAGACCTGATAGATGGTTTTATGGAGAATCATTAGCTGAGACTTTGACAGAGGCCAATTGGGTGTGGATACCTTCTTCAGTTGATAAAACACGGGCCATGCACCCTTACTTAGGAAATTTGAACACATGTCTCTCACTGACGGGAGCATTCATCATAATAAAAGAGGCTTTAGTTGAGACCAACGGATACATTTAGTTGGAACAAAAAGGGCCAATAGATCATCATTAGTGGATTTACCAATAGCCTTTCCCCAGTGACTGGCATTGGCTGTGTAGGTCTTTATCCACAACCTGACAACTCAGCCCCTCACCCAACCCCAAACATGCAGTGACAGCCAACAAACAGCATCTGCTTCGGAGAAACACCACCTGTCCAAATGGAAACTTAACAGCCAACCACTTCACTTCATTGGAGTATTTGTTTCCAGAGCAGAAGAGACAAAAAAATCATTCTGTCACTAACACAGCCTTTTAATGCTCTGTGGGGACCGTGGCCTGGCTTCTGCCAAGTAGACCTGGCAAGTTTCAGAGGAACATTTGGGCCTTAGATAGCAGTTTTCAGATCATCTGAGGCAGAGCTGGGTGATCTGCTTTGGAACCTGGAGCTTGTTCGGGGGCAGCCAGAAGGAAGAACACTCACAGGTGTGGTGAGGTCTGGCTTTTCCGAGAGCAAGTGGTAGAGAAAGGCTGCCAGGAAGGTCCTCTTTTTGAGACAAGCACAGGAAGTAAGCCTGGAGAACACCTGCCCACGAGGGCTGCAGTAGCCCTGACTTTTATAGGGTAGAAGAGAAGTTTGTAACAATGCTTACAGCATACACAGGCACATTTCTATAGCATAAACACTTCTGAATACTTTGTGACTTTGTGAATGGCTGAACAGTATTTTTAAAAGCATTTCCGGTGCTCCAAACTAATTTAAAGACAATATTGATTTCCTCTGCAAGCACGATTGATTTCCTCACTTTTAAGCACGTGCGCCTCCTGCTCAATGGGTCTAGAGTAAGCATGGGCTGCTCCTTTATATTTCCTCTCTCTTTCCAAAAAATCTCTGCAAAATAGTTTCCTGGAATCAAATTGGTGGATGTAAGATTTCTGGAGCAGGAACATGTGTCTGTGGCATTTGGTTTGTTATGGTATTTTTGCTTTTTGACCACATCTTGGTGAAATGGCACCATTTGGGGTGAAGCAAAGCTACGACAGAAACCTGGCTGGTTTTGAGTGTGTGTGTGTGTGTGTGTGTGTGTGTGTGTGTGCTCACTGTAACCAATCTTTGATGGTATGTTTTCTGGAACCTCTTTACCATTGCTTGCTGAACAATGATCCCTTTTAATGCACTGAAGAGAAGCAGGATCCCATAGAGAGCAGAGGGACTTTCCCAAGTCAGAAACTTAAGGCCCTCCTAGGATGGACACTATACCTTTTCAGTCAGAAGTTATCATGGCCCAATGGCTATCATCAATTTTTCCACTGGAGAAAAAGGAGCACTGGGAGAGGACTGGGAACACATGCCCATCAGTCAGATATCCTGACTTACCAATTGTTTGTCAGTGATCTGTAATTGGAACATGTTCCATTCCTTTCCTCTTTCTCATAATCAATAATTGGCTTATGTCTTTTATAGAGATGTAAGAAAAAGAATTGTATTTTTCTTTATTACATAGTTGAATTATTTTCAGTGTTTATCCCAGAAAGAATCCTTGCACATGGGAAACCCACAAAGGCTGTGTTTAGTGTTTAACAGTGAGTGTCCATCATCAGTTCAGCTTTCAGAGCTGTGAGTGGGTACTCTGGGCTCCTAAACACTTCTTTGTATCCCTGAGTTGATGGTTATTATTTGACTCATGTAAAAGGGTACAGACAACCTGGCCTAAGTCCCATTTCCTGTTTTAATGGTACTGTCAGTCAGAAAGCTCAGCACAGCTTGAGAGTAAGGTATGGCCATGAACTCTGGAGTCAGATACCTGGCTTTGAAATCTGGTTCCTACATTATTAACTTTGTCAATCTGGTCAGGTAACTTAAACTGTCCCTCTGTTTGCTCATCTATAAAATGGGACAATGATACTGCATAGCGATGTTACAAGCACATTCCGCAGCCTGTGGCACATAGGGGCTCACTCAGGGATGGCTCTTCTTATAGTGGAAAGTCTTTTGAGAGCAGATAACCTAACTCTCAGGTTCATGTCACTGAATATTTTCTGAGTTGTCACCTTGTTTCAAGCACCTGTGTATTAGAGGGGATGGCAGAAGTAGTCTACTGTTTTCTTAACTTTAAATCCAAGTATTTAGATCAAATGATGTCCCTGACTCATAAAACCTCTAGTAAAACTGCAGTATTATTAATGTCCCTGGACCTATAAGAACTCATTCTGTACTTTGGGTCTTTACTGGGTGATGTCCTTTAAGTTTCCTTGATAAAAATCTCTTCCTTGACAAGCCCTGCTGTTTGAATCCTTTTTAAACTTTGCTTAAATTTGTACAGCGTCCTTAAAGTTCTTCCAAGGGGGAAAAGATGTCTGATTGACAAACACCAGGCTGTTTGGTTTCCCTCGATCAGGTCACATTCAATCATGTGTACACTTCTGCAGATACCTCTATTCTAATTTTCAGACAGTTACTTAAAATTCTTCAATGCATTTGCATTGTTCTTTGAATAATTACAAAAATCCTTTACAAAATTCTCTCCTACCTCATTCTCTGTTCTCAGCTCAACATTCTCTCCCCGTTTGCCTGTGTTCTGGGAGCACTGTATTTCCCTTGGTTTAGCAACTGAGCCATAACTTCTGGTCCTGGAGTCTGTGCAAGCTGTCCTCTCTGCTGGAGATCCCCACCACCCCCTTGCTCCCAGTTGACTCCTATGAATGTCAGACAGCCGCTTTGAAAAAAGCATCCTTGAGAAGTCTTCTCAGACAGAGTCCACCCATCCTGTAGGCCAGATTGGGGCCTTTTATATGTGGGTGTCTTTAAGATCTTCCCTTTGTATTTATTTTTCTGCGGTTTCAATGGAATCAGCTGTTGATTTTCATCTGCTTAACCTGGTGGAGACTCTGTTTTTAACTCTGAGGTTTTCCATAAATTCTGGAAAATTCCTTTTAAAAACTGCCTCATTTCTACTCTCTCCATTTGGAACTCAAGGCACATTAATTCTCTCTCATGTTTCTTAACCTCTTTGCTATAATTTCTACTTAAAAAAAATTCTCTATCTGATATTCTGTAGAATTTCCTCTGATTTTATCCCCAGTACACTGATTCTCTCTTCAGTTTTGTCCAATTTGTTGTTTATCCCTTCCATTGGAATTTTCTATCAATTTTTATTTCTATCATTTTTTATTCTCTAAATTCCAATTCAATTCTTATCATATATGTCTGATCTTTAATGACAGGGTTTTTTCTTTAAAATTGCCTTTTATGCCTTTAGTCGTACTGTTGATTCTTACACATGTAGATTATTACATACTGTATAACTTTGCCCTGCTTAGGATAGTCACAGAATAAATAACTCGTGGTTTTAATTTCTTTTTTTTCCTTTTGGCTCTAAAGATTTCCTAACTTGTATTTTATCTAGGGGTTTTATAGTGAGAGTTTTGCTATACCACATTGCTGGGACTAGATGTCCTTTAAGGACCACTTTTATAGATTATCCCAAGTGTCTGTCATAATTGTCATTACACATTAGGCAGTAATCATCTGTTTAATGCCTGTCTCCCTCACACTAATGTAGTTCCATGGGGACAGGATCCCATTGCCAAGAATAATGTGGGACTCCATATTACTGAAATGAATGAAGTAGAGGCAGGAGAAGCTCTGGATGTCATGTCAAGGGGAGTAAGGAACACCTCTGGGTTCTTTGGCATCCTTTGTTAAACTTTTCCACGCTTCCTGGAATGCTATCCTTCCCTCGAATGACTTAATCCCTCCCTAATGATTCAATATCTCATAGGTGACTTCACACTGCCCTTTCAATTCCCTTCTACATAGATTTTTCTGTTTGAACTCAACCACGGTGGACTAAGCAGATCATCCTCTCTTTACAGATGAGGAAACTCAGGGTTGGGAGATGAAATGTCTTACTTTCTGTAAAACAGTCAATAGTAAATTTCAGAATTAAATCTAGTTCCTCAGACAGCAAGGATTCTTCCTCAGCTGTTGGGAATGAATATCAGAGTTCCTTTATGTGAACATAAAATCCTCTTTGCTTCTTTACTGAGCTACCTGTATCTTGCTGAAGAAACCAATGTCCAGGTAGGAACTCATGCTGTTATTAATTTGGTGATACTCATTAGGAGCTATTTCCATTTCTCAAGACACAAACAACTTGACTTTTCATTTGGACAATGTGTTTGTTTCTTTCCAGACAAATATTACAAACCATCTTCCATCCGAAAATCCAGGTTGCTGGAGAGCCCTGTTCATGGCCTAGATGGATGCAGGGGTGTCTGGGAACGGATGGAGTGTCACATATCACACAATAAAAGCACAAGGTTCATGGACAATTGACACACTGGAGGGGTGAGGTGAGGCGTGGGGAAGAACACATGGGCAGTGACAGTCATAGCAAGCCGTGGCCCCCAGGTCAATTTCCAACCTCAGGGCTGAAGGTCTTAGGTGGCTGGAATCTTCCAGGCCCACAGGTGTTGAAGGAGAGCTGGCTTGACAGCTTGCACTGTGCATTGGAGCCATGTGGCAGACACGGAAGCCTCATTCCTGAGATAGGGAGGGAGAGGGAGTACGCAGGAAGCAGATCTTGGCTACTTACCTCAGGGCGGACCCCTTGGGTGTTGCAATGCCATAGCCTTTGGAATCCAAGTTACCTCCCACTTTCATGGTGTCGCAGGGTTTCCGCTGCTCAATGTACTCATTCATGGTGGACTCCAGGAGGTAAGCGTATTTGCCCTTGGACTTCCTCACTCGGATCATCCCTTCTTCTGTGGTCCGCACAAAAACTGATGGTTCTGCTGACTTCATGTATGTCCACATCTTCTCAAACACAGCAATTTTAGACCTCTGGCAGGAGACAGGAACAAAACCAGAATCAGGTGCTGGCTGTGCATGGAGGGGGTCGGCACACAGATTAATGAAGAACTGAGTGTGGTTTGATCACGCATTCATGAGCCAGATTAGCTCTGGAAGAAACAAATTATGAGTGATTGCAAAATAAGAGGTACTAATTAGTACCAGTAGGTTCCAAAGTACAAATATCTTACAAATACAGGATGAACAGAGCAGCTCAGAATCTTTTAATTACTTTGGAGTAATTATATTTCTCTTAAATATGGGGAGAGTTAAGCAACTGGGTCCCTCTCTGGCTTTTAAAGACACTATAGAGCCTCTCTGTTGTTAAGGAAGGCCACATTTATGCTGCCCAGAAGAAGCAGAGAGTGACTATCAGTGCAATCTGGTTTTTTCAGTGCTGTCTTCTAATAGTGAAATCAAGTTTGAGTCATTCCATATGGCGCGACCTGCCCTCAGAATGTAAATTGTTCCCTGGGACCCATTTACCTTTTAAAAGGTTCCGAATCTAGACAAACTGTTTTCCTTACCTGCTCTAACTCTCCTTGGGCCTTCTTTCCTTTGGTGCTTTGCTTGGAATGTTTACTCTACTTGGTATCTGGTTCTGTCCCACTGCATCCTTCTCCTCATTTCATAGACCACAGAAAATCCTATGAATTTGGACACCACCTCAGCTCCAAGGAAAATAGCTCTAACCACTGGTGGGTACCAGTGTCACACACAGAGATTGCAAAAGTGCAGGTCCCCATCCTCAACAAGGAAATGCTGCTCAGTCAAAGTTCACCAGATGGTCCTGATCTGCATGGCCTGTGTGGCTCTCACTTTGAAATGCAGTATCATGGGGGCCAATGTTTCTATAGGACACACTATCTGGGTCTCTACTGAATGCCAGGCTGGACTGTCGGACTGCAAGTCATTTCTTCCTGTGCATAGGTCTCAAGCATATAGAAACTACCTGAGAAAAGGGAAGACTTGTTTTCTGGGGGTCTTTCTGAGAATCTAGTAAGCACCTTGCACATTAGTCAGAATCCAGGATCCAGGACCATAGGTCAATCCTCTCATCTCACATGTTCTTTCTAAAGAGTGTCCTTTTCCCAAGGGATAGATGCATTTTTAGGGATACTTTTGAAAATGTTTTGTGAGTGGATAAGGGTTAAATACAAGTAAGGGACATCTAGTTTTTTTTTAAAAGACATTTACTACTATAGCCATACAACCTACAGAATTAAGTGGTTAAAAACAGATTGTATACTTATTTATTATGAAGTTATCAATATGCATGCAATACCTCATTTTTCTGTGCACAAGTATCAGGTTTATTTCCTTGCTATTAATCAACATCAAGTGCTAGCAAGATATTGATACACAACTGACACTTGAGCCAAGTGATCTATAAAGATGTTTAGGGCTCAGAAAAATTCTAGGTTGTGAGGAAAACATACTGGAAATAGTTACTGAGAATTGGAGAAAGACATTTGGAATAGTGAGTTTTAATTTAATAGTCCATCATTAGATAAACTAGATCATTTTTTTCACACTAAGATTCACCATTTGGAAAGGACACTGGATTGGGAATGAATAGCTCTGGGTTGTAGTTTTGTTCTCTTTCTAAGTCTTGCTTTGCTGTATGGGAAATCCCTCCTCGTTAGGCCTCCCCTCCCAGCCCCCGCCATTTACTTCATAAGGAGTTTGGGCATAGTAATATTTAAGTCCCTTGCTAGCTTGAAATAGCTGATTTTTTACATGAAGATATATCATTCAAGCAGCAATGTCATTATGAGAAAGAAGAAAAAAGGGAGAAGAAGGAGGGAGGAATCCAAGGTGAGCGGGGGAAATACCTAGGACCAATCACAGCATTGCCAATGTATTTAATATTTTTTCCCCGAGAAATAGCGAAATGTATAAATTCAGCTGTGACCAGATTTACAGATGATCTTCCAGGCATAAAACCAACAAACACACAGCAGGGCAATTGCAAGATGCAATTTGACCTGACAGGATGGACACAGCAGGGATCTGGGCTGCTGACAGGCAGAGCTGAGAAGCCCTCTGGGCAACAGTATGCAGAAAATTAATATGTCCTTTCAGCCTCACCCCAGTGCCTCAAATGCTAAGGCTGTGCTCACAGGCACTCAGAGCGGACTATCAGGAAAATCTAATCTCCAGGAATGCAAAGGTAGTTGACTGGCAGGGAAGAGTGGAAGCACACTCGGGGTATTTGTTCTTGGATCTCTCCTATCATCCGCGCTCCCACGGCCCTTCACACATCTTAATTAAACTGTCGATGGAGGATTAAGTGACTCTGGGTTGGGGCTGCCAAGAAGAGCTGGGCTGCCGTGGGTACTAAAAGCCAGATTCTGCAGACATGGGGGTGGCAGAATTCTTGCGTTGCTGTTTGCTCCCACTGCCTTGTGGAGGTGGTAGGTGATCTTGTCTCCCTACCCACCAAAGTCTTGGTGGGATGAAAGATCAGAGTCTCAGAGACGGAAGGGCTCCTGAGACACACTTTAGCTGTGCTCTCCTTGTATGTATGGGTAAAGAAACTGAGACCCAGGATGTGACAATGAAATGTTAGATGCCATGCAGCTTGTTAGTGGCAGAGCCAGGAGTGAGAACCCCGGTTTCCTGATTGCACACTTTGGTCTTTCCACTGCAAGCAGGTGCCTGGCCTCATCTAGGGATCTTGGGCAGGTAGTATAACCTTTCTGAGCCTCAGTGTTCCTCTTCTGACAATGTTGCTAACATTACCCACTGCACAGTGTTGCCAAGGAGATCACGTGAGAATACACAGAAGATGCTGACCCAGTGCCTGGCACAAAGTAGGAATTCTGTAAGTGGAGTGACTTCTGCTCGAAATTAGGCCCTTTTCTCAGGTCTTCCTTTGGGGTAGGGATGCTTGACACATGATTTTCATGGTACCAGCTTCCTTTCCTAAACACGATAGGCACTGATATGATTCAAAGAATTCTTTGACACAGAGCCCAGATGTGACCTCAGAACCCCTCTCAATATAGAACCTCAGATGACCACAGTCAAAGCTAGCACATGAGTTACAATCTATTTCCACCAGCATAGTCATTAGTTAGGGCATAGAACTTGGAGAATAGGTGTTGTTTTGGTTTTAGATTCCTAACTCTGTGCTGTCAACAAAAGGTAGTGATGTTATTTGGCATTATTATTAATAAAGAACTTTGAAGTCCTATGTCCCAGATGGGCTTTCATTAGCTGTGACATGACTATTTTCTTCTCTGGTTCTCAGTTTCCCCAAATGTGAAATAAATACCAGGGTTAGACTAGATTTGTCCATGGGGCCACCTGACAAAAGAGTGATCTTTTTAGGAATATTTGTTAGTTAATAACAACATCATGTTGGGACAGTATGGTTCAGTAACAAGAATACTTGGGTCAGAATGGGGAAACTCAGACTTGGTACCCACTCCTGGCACTTGCATTATGACTTCCCTGACTGGCAGGGACTGTTTTCTTCTTTAGAAGTGGGTACCATAATCCCTGCTCTGCTTTAGATCACAGATGAAACAATTGAGACCATGTGCCTGAAAGTGCTTTGGGGACTGAAATATGCTATGTGTATTATGCAGACAATAGTGTTATTAAGTAAACTCGGCGGTCCACAACTGCATTGTGGGTTGCAGCATGGAATTGACTTTATCAACAAACATGAGATACAACTTCCATTGCAGGCTAAAGATGTCAGAGAATTGCATTGAGATTACCAGTGGTTTTTCTACTAACTGGGAGGGTAAACTGAGTAAGTTCAACTTCTCTCTAAAATGACAAACTCTGGCCACAAGACTATTCAGACACCTTCTTGCTCTAATATGCTGAATGTTGGTGATTTGAGCACTGATCTGGGCTCAGTGATGGTTAAGACTTTGGTCCCTTTCCTGCCCACCATTCAGAACACAAAGCCCATGACCAAGACACTGAGCACATCTCCCACTTGAACCTGGGCTTTGCTCCATGAAGTTGCAATGAGAACCTGGCAAATTTGCACAGGATCCCTACCTTGTTGCCTGAGGCAGAACAAGAGCTTGTCTCTGTGCTCTTGTTGCTACTTATTAGCTGTGTGACCTCAAGAAATGACTTTTACTTCTCTATACTTCGGGCAAAATGGGTATGGCGATCCTTAACTCATCTCTGATGAGAAGCTCAAATAAGGTGATTCATCTAGGACGTGTGCAGCATAGACCCGGTTCACAGTAAATGTTAAGTAAGTGCTATTTATTATTAATTTTATTCAATTAATATATCATAGCTCAACATCCTGCTCACTCAACTTTTGGGATGAATAGGTCCAATGTCCAGGTTTTCATGCTTCTGGACATTTGTTCAAGTCACTCCCTTTGCCTGGGATGTCCTTGTTCCACTCAGATCCAACCTGATTTTTGATGTCTAGAAGTGCTTGCAGGTCCACCCTGTGTGACTCCTGTCCCTGCCCCTTCTTCAGGACGGCTCCCAAATGTGTACACCTTCTTGAAGCTCTAATGGCAAATGGAACCGTCACTCATTGTTCTTTGATTTCCCTTGTGTTTGTGATACCTTATCTTTTTTAATCCCATGAGGGCTCTTCGAGTAGACGTTACTACTCTCCTATTCTAGATGAATGGAAATGGTGTCAGAGAGGCCGAGACAAGTCACGGATGGAGTCAGTTCTGGGCCTCCATCTGGCTGGCCCTGAAGGTTGTGCTCCTGAGCTCTCTGCTCCTCTGCCCTGGTTCACTCCTCAGCCAAAAGTCCTCTTGTTTCCTCTTCACATTTTCTCTCTCCTGGCAATATTTAATAGATCACCTATTCCGGTTATTTTTTTTCCAATATAGCATCTTCTTATTTATCAAGTCCACAAACATTTACTAAGCTCCTGCTGTGAGACATGAACACAACGAGAAGCAACCCAAACCTTGTCCATACACTGCTGTAATTGATTACTAACTAGACTGTAAGGTCCTTGTGGGAGCATGGAGGGAACTGCATTTGATGTCACTTGTCCTCCTTAGAGAGCTAACACAGACTGATGTGGGGAAAGGACCTAATCAATGCAGGAGTTTTAAAGCATCTCTAAATGTAGAAACAGAGATTCATCTATGCTAAGAAATGTCTTGAGTTTCCCCAGCTCCTACTCAGGTAAGCGGTTACCCTGGCTGTCTGTAATCCTGTGCTCTTTAACATGAAGGAAATGTCCATGACAATGATGCTTCCTTTGGTAAAACTGCCCGGGGACACAGGATATCCTTACCCTGAAGAATTCCTTAGTAGATCCTGCTTCCAGGGTCCCATAAGCAATTTCTGTCTGCTTTGCTAGGTCCTCTGCACTTTCAATGGGAGACACCATCCTCTCCACGGTCAGGAAGGCAGCCAGGTTGGCTGTATATGAGGAGATGATGATCAAGGTGAAGAACCACCAGACGCCACCAACGATGCGGCCGGACAGGGACCTGCAGGCCAAAGGGAAGAGGCGTCAGGAGCATGACATCAATCTCAGAAGGCTACACAGAGGGGCTGAAGTGAGCCAGCCTGAGCCCCATCAGTAGAGCCATCAACCCCTGCTGCACCCTTCTTCTCTGTCAGCAAGATGTGAGAATTCAAATGTCAGACAGATTCCACATTTCCTTCCTTATCACAGATAAGGAGTTGTAGGGTTGTTGCCTGTTATGGGTGATAAAACTCCCAGGCACATATTCACACTCACTTTGCACACACGTAGGCATCAAGAGATATGTCAATAACAACACAGACACGTCAACACTTGCCACAGAAGTCACAAGCACGTACACACATGGTTTCAAATGCAGTTACATATACACCAAATGTTTGTGCATGTGCACATAAAGGTAAATGCATTTATACACAGGATGGGCACATTTGACTGATCCAGAAATGTTGGTCAGACAGCCTTCTCATTATTGCCTTCCTGGCTGACAAAGGTCACCAAAATGATGGCCCAGAAAGAAGGGAAGACTATGCTGGAAATGGAATGAGAATAATCATACTTCAGCCACCATGGGGAATATCGCTGTAGGGTGTAGGTATATCTGCACCCTAACCCCTGCCCCACTCCCCACTCTGCCAGAGAAAGAGAATTTGGTGGAAGTTAAAAGATAAAAAAGGCAAATAGAGCAATCACACATGAGGAGAAAAGTTTATCCTTGAACTATTCCTGTGTTACACTCAAAACAATGAAGAGAAATGGGACATTTCCAAGAGTCCACTGTGATCTCTCTGATTGGGCCAGTATGTCGCCAAGCCCAGGGCTTCCCAAACACACAACCTGATGATTCGGATGTTGCATGGGTGATTTTTATGAGGTGGGCAGACACAGCATCCATCCCTACAGAATTCAGTGATACAGTAATTTACATTTCTTTTCTCTTCCCATCCTGCTCAAGGAAGTCTCACCCTAGGGCTACTGTATGTTTAAGCCTCTCTAACATGTGCTGTGACAGCCTGAAGCTCAGAGCCTTTAGTAGGTGACAGTTCTTAACTAAAATTTATCATTTAACTTGAGAGATCAACCAATCCAACCCATGGGTTTTACAGATAAAGAAGCTCAGGTGCCTCACTTTACACTAAGCCTCAGGAACAGCACCCAGGCCTGCTGGCACACTCTCTAGGTCCACACTGCTTGCAAAACCTTGGTTGATTCCTTCTATGTTATTCCTACATCTGTCTGCACTTCACTTTGTCTCCGTTTCTTCGAGTTCCATTTTCTCTGTAGGCATATGGTGGTGTTCACTCCAAGAAATCCAACAAATATGTTTTATTGCTTGCTAAGTAGAAAAGATGCCCTGGATGCCCCACATTAAGAAAGAAATAGAGAGGAAACTTGTTCAAAGGAATGAGACCAGCAGAGTGGAGCAAAACTGTGACGTAAAGAAGGTCTGCAGGAAGAGGAGACCTATAACCAGACGAAAAGACAGAAAGAGGCCTGTTCCCTGAAGGGTCTGTGTGAGGCTTGTATTATGTGACCTGATTTAGGAGCATCAGGCAAAAGTCCCAGGAAAGCAAACACTACTAAATATAAAGAAGATGCTTTTGGTGGGTAGGGTGGTGTGACATTGAGATGGCTGTTCTGGGAGTGAGAACTTTTCCGATCTGGAGGTGTCCAAGTGGTGAGCCATTTACTGAGATGTTTTATTGTTGGCAACTCTTGGTTCCCCAAGGTTCCAAGTTCTGGGGACATAATTCTAAGGAAGACAGAGGAGGGGTCCAGTGTCATATGGGACCAGGGATTAGCTGCTTCCACCACTCACGTTTCCCATGGCTGAGATTCTGTGATTTGAAGTCATAAGTAGGTAGACCAGGATGCACAGTTTCCATGAAACAGCAAGGTAGACAGAAGCAGAGTGATCTTAAGAAAAATATGACATCATGTTGACTCTATGCTTAAAACCCATGAAAGCCTTCTCTCAACACTTGGAATAAAATCCAAACTTTTGGGAGCTGGCAATGCCATCCAGCAACATACTTTCTGTACTCTGGTTGTCCTGGTCTTTTTTTGGTTCCTCATATTCAAAAGCCCCCCACCTTTTGCTACTCTTGTCCCTGAGTACTGCAGCAACCCAACACACTCTTCAGACCCCACACGAATAATCACATTTTAAGCATTCAAATGTAAGTTTCACCCCACATCGCTCTTATAGCAGTTGAAATCTGAAATCTGATTGTTTGACCTTCTGGGCACTCCTAGACCATAAGTTCTACATGAACAAAGAAGCACTTTAGTTCTTTTGTGCAGTGTTGTATTTCTGGGGCCCAGCACAGAGTAGACCCTTGATAACAAATGAACACATGAACCCAGCCTCTCTCATTACCAGGCATCTCCATTCACATAGGAGTCCAGAGACCGGGAAGAGCTGTCAGAGTCAGGAGAATGAAAAGCTGCTTATGCTCTGGGTGACTGCAGTGTCTCAAGCTAAGTGTTTGGGATGGGTGCTTTCTTTTCCAATGGGATTGAGCTCAGAGACCCAGCTAAGCCATCCCTCATTCCAGAACACCCAGTGAAGCTCAAAAACTTCCCCAGAAAGTTCCAGGCCTAAGGTTCCCACTTCCATGTTCTAATTTAATTAATGATTATCCTCTGGATATTGTGAGCAGCAGTACACTGCTTGGTATTCCCCACATCCCTACCTTCTTAATGAAGATACCAAAGAAAGATTCTGCTGCTTGTCAGTCAGTGAGTATCACCTGTGGAACAGCTGGAGGGTTGGGGGAAGAGGCTGTTAAAAATACGACATATGTTTGAGGCTTTGTCTGCATCTGATCCACAAGATGGGAGCTTGACCTTGAGGCCTCCTCATTACCTTCAGTTCAGACCTGGTGCAGGTGAAGCTGGGCCTAGATCCAAGAATGCCCTGCTTCCTCAGTGCCACACAAGAGGCAGAGAGCTGGAGTTACCAGTGACTGGGACTGGGAAGGAGAACCTTTGTTCTTTCGCTGACCAGCCCCATAACCTTGGAAAATTGCCTACTCATCTTCCTGCTGGGAATAATGGACAATGCTCCTATAATAAGTGAGAATTTTCTCAAGGTGAGAAATCAAAACTTTCAAAACTAGAAGACTTAGTTCATCCTTTTCCTTTAACAGATACAAGCTTTTGGACTTAAAATGGTACAGGAGAAAGCACTTAGAAATAGGAGGCATTATTTTTATGGTGATCATTACTCTCCCCAGGAATCACAGGGGAGAGCAACACTTTTCTTAGTAGGGAAGGAACAGCTGTGATCTGAAGCCCTTGGAGGTCTGCCTAGTCACCTGAATTTTATTAGTCTCATAACTTGGCATAGCTCTTCCTGAAGCCTTCTGGGTGACCGAGAATCCCTCTTGTTCCTCCAGAATCGGCTGTAGCTAACACCACTCATTGGACCCATTATCTTATTCCAACCGTGGACTTCATCTCCCTGTGATTATAGGACTTCAGTCACCATTTCTTTGCTGATGGTCAGACAGGGCTGCTTTCAACTTCCAGAGGCTGCCTGTACTCCTCATCCTCTCACCTCTTCCGTCTTAAAGGCTGTGGTGTGTTAAATCCCTGTATTCTCAGAATTGCTCTGATTTTCACTAGCTGGAGATAACTCCCTGTCTTTAAAAGGTTCAACTCATTGGGCCAGGCCCACCTGGATGATCTCTACATTTTGAAGTCCACTGTCCTGGGATTTTAGTTACATCTATAAATATCTTCACAGCAAGAAGATATGAATCTTTAGGATTGTGAGTTCCATGTTATTTTTTTCATTCATTTCATAAGCATTTCTTGCATGGCAGGCAGACACTATTGGTCAAGGGAGAGAAAAGTGGATATAACATGTTTTTTCCACCAGTTTATGGCCTGATGGAGAAGATGGGAAGGCAGTGTAGCCCAGCGATTCAGAACATAGGCTTTGGGCCCAGACACCTTGGATTCTCTGTCAAGTGCTTAACTTGGTATCTGGCACATAGTAAGTACACATAGGCCACCATCACCATCTTATTTAAATATCACTCAGTATTTCTGTACTATCTTAATTATGTAACAAGAGAACAGCATCAAGGGCACACAGAAAGCTTGCTAACTGTGGGCTGGCAGAGGTCAGGGGACATTATCAAAAGGAGATATTGTGTTAGACCTTGAAGTATATGTAGGAGATGAATAAGGAGAGGAGTAGGGCTGAGATGAGGCACAGAAGACAGAGAGGAAGAGGAGGAAGTGGCTGAGATCCCACCTCCTCTGTGTGTCCTGACCTTTGCCAGCAGAACCCTGAGCTGTCCTTTTTGTGACCATGTTTCCACCACCCCGTTCTGCTATAATACCAACCCCTCGGCTGTATTTCCCGCTGAAGGTGTTGCTGTGATTGTTATTGGTGGTATTTGTCGATGCACAGTGATGATGGTGCATTGAGTTAAAGCAGAGCTCACCCTGAAAAGGGCTGGCTGGCTGAAGAGGTAAAGAGATCCATGTGCCATCCCTGGAGGAGGAAAGCTGCTCTAATGCCAGGTGGAGCCTGCGGGGAGTCTGACATGGTCTGGGGGTCAGATGTGGCAGCAGGCTCTCTCTGCTAGCAGATGATCTTTCTTCCTTTTGCTAACAGAGCACTAAATGTATCATTAAGTGGGTTACATGATGCTAATGGAAAGCAGTGAGGAGGAGAGTGGGCAAATCTCTGGGTTCCAACAGGCACTGCTTGTCCTGGTCAATGATCAGGATTCACTGTAAGCCTTTCAATGGATGTTTCCAATCCGGCAGCTCTTTTGTTCTAGACCAGGATTCAGCAAACTTGAAGTCCAAGTGGCAGATATTTTGGGCTCTGTTGCCCGACTCATCTGTGTAGCATGAAGTCAGCCACCGACAAAATGTGAAAATACATGTGATGGCTGTGTTCCAGTGACGCTGATTACAAAAGCAGGTGGCAGGCTGGGTTTGGCCTGCAGGTCACACTTTGCTGACCTCTGCTCTCCATCCCTACTGTAAATATCACAGACCTTAGATCAAGGCTAATATGCAACTGTCATCAAAAATATTTTGTTTTATCATCCAACTGGTTGTCAGCTCTTCCACACCCAAGTACCACATTTCAATGATTCATTTGACAATTATTTTTGTACAATCCTTAGGGAGGAAACCGAGAGCACTGGTCAGGAGAAAGGGCTCAGGGTCACACAAAGCTGAATGGAGTCTCTGCCTTGTTTCCTATTGGTATGATTTTGGGTAAGTCAGTCAAGATCTTTGCATTTACTTCTTTACAGCATGGATTAATAGTAGCATTTATCATAAATGGATTCTTTTTTTTTTTTATATCAGGGATTGAACCCAGAGGTGCTTAACCACTGAGCCATTTTTTGGTATGCTATTTAAAGTCTCTAAATAACCCCTAGCCATTTTTTTTTTTTTTGTATTTTATCTAGAGACAGGGTCTCTCTGAGTTTCTTAAGGCCTCCCTAAGATGCTGAGGCTGGCTTTGAATTTGTGATCCTCTGGCCTCAGCCTCCTGAGCTGCTGGGAGTACAGTCATGTATCACCACAGCTGGCTCTTAAAGGTATTCTTAAGAATTAAAAAGTGCCAAGCACAGGGTAAACACTTCTGGCTGGAGGTATGTGGGGAGCTGCAGCCGGGTGGAGGATATGGGGAGCAGATCCTGTGGTCAGGGGCCTTCAGGAGAGCACACCTGGGGCTGAGTGGAAAGTTATTAAACAGTGATTCACTTTTGATCCTGGCAAGCTCCTCTCCAGGACATCTCTGACAAGGAGTTGGATCAGGTCCTTCTTCTTTATTTCAAAAGCATGTCCTGTTATCCCCAAGAGGAAGGGGACAGAAGGGACACCTCCTGTGTGCTTTCATTCAGCTGAGCTCAAGAGGTCACCGAGCACAACCTATTTCCCTTTGTCATCTACTTCAAATGGCTATTTTTAAAAAGTAATGGAAACAGGAGCAAGAAGGCACAGGCTCAGATGGCCTGCCTCTAAATTACCAGGAGAAAAGGTCCATCTTGCCTAATTACTGAGCTGAGCTGTGTTCAGAGAGAGGCTCACTTGGTTTTGGGCATCCAGAATCCTAGACCAGGGTAATTAGCTCTGTCCAAATGCAACAAGGCCACTTCATCCAAGACGCTGGGTTTGGGGAGCCAATCATCCCATTTGTCACCAGCTGCAAATCACGCAGTACTTCCCCTGGCAGAGCTGGAGTGATTCATTTTAATTGCCTCAGCTGCTGGTCACTGTGTTCCAGCACTCCAGCTGGGGAGGCCCTGGACACTGGTGGTGAGTCCCAGGGCTGGGCAGCAGGGGTTAGACAACAAGCTCCAAGGAAGGCCCAGTACTCTGTAAGCTAGTTTACTGTTCCAGCACTTGCAGAGCTATGTTTTAATGAGGGATGGTCTTCTGTTCCTGTTGTTTTTCAATTGGGTAGGCTGAGGAAATGCAATGTGGCCAGTTTGCAAAATAATGGCTACAGATTCATTTGTTCGTTCATTGGTTTGTTCATTCATTCATTCATTCATTCATTCATTCTTTCATTCTTTGGTTCACTCTCCAAGCCTTGATTTCCATACTTGAGAAAGAGGCATAATGAATCCCATCCAATGACTTGCAAGAATTCAATCAGTCATATCTCACACTTGGCATAGACCCAGCAGGGCTCAAGACGTCACTTGTAATAATGATGATGACAATGGCAATCTGTTGGGGAAACAGTTCTTGGTTTCCAGGCCCCACTCTTGGCTGGGTTGGTCCCTCCTGCCTCCTGGGTTGATCATTATTAGGTTCCTTTGCTGGCTCCTTCCTTCTGCTTAATCCTGAGCTATTGTTTCCAGGGTTCAGGTCTTGGTTCTCTTCCCATTGCTCTTTATCATCTTATCCTAGAGATCTCCTCTAGTCCCATGGCCTTTCCACATAGAGACTCACAACTCCCACATTTCAATATCCAACCCCACTCTCTATTCTGTGACTGTATCTAACTACCTGCTTGATATGTTAAATTTGAAATATCCAAAGCAAAATTCTCAAGGAACTCCCACCAAAAAACTCCAAATTAATACACATAAACTTGTTCTTCTCCATCTTTGTCTCAGGAGAGAATGCCATTGTCCTCTCTGCTGTTCAAACCAAATATCACAGTGCCATTTTTGACTTGTCTCCCTCCCTCACCCTCACCTCCAGTCCATCCAAATCAGTCACGTCCCACTCTCCTCCTCACAGGTGTCCTTTAGATACTTGATTCCAGCATAACATTTCCTCACTGCTTCTCCAGTCCTTGTACCTTCCATGTCCACATAATAGCCAGAGGGATCTTTTTAAACTACAAACAGGATTATATTGTTTTCTGCCTCCACTTAAAATCCATCACAATTACAAAATAAAATCTAAGTCTTCTACCAAGGCATATAAGACACTTCCTGATCTGTTCCACCTCTAATCTCATCTCCTACCAGGTGTTCCTCCATCACTATGTCCCAGCCTCTTTGGCCCCTGTGCAGTTCCTAGAACACATCAAAGTCTTTCCCACCTCAGGGTCTTTGCAATTGTTTCTTCTGCCTGGGACTCACTTCTGTTGTTCCCAACCTGCTGGTCTACCCTTCCCTTCAGGTTTCTATTCAAATTTGACCTCCTCATATATACTCCTCTCAAGTATTTGTTTTAGTCTGTTTTTTTCACTACTGTGACTACAAGTCTTGACCAGAATAATTAGGAAAGGAAAACTTTATTTGAGGGCTCATGGTTTCAGAGGTCTCAGTCCATAGACAACTGGCTCCATTCCTCATGGCTTGAGGTAAGGCTGAACAACATGGTGGAAGAGTGTGGTGGAGGGAAGTGGCTCACATGATGATCAGAAAGCAGAGAGAGATTCCCCTCTCCAGATACAAAATATATACCCCAAGGCACAACCCAATGACCCACGTCCTCTAGCCACACCCTACCCACCTTCAGTTACCACTCAGTTAATCCCATTCACTCTCATAACCCAATCATTTCTCCTCTAAACCTTACATTTTCTCACACATGAGCTTTTGGGGACATCTCACATCTAAACCATAACAGTATTATTGCTTCAACTACCCATCTCTCTGTCTATC
Organism: Glaucomys volans; assembly: GCA_020662805.1. Taxonomy (NCBI): domain Eukaryota; kingdom Metazoa; phylum Chordata; class Mammalia; order Rodentia; family Sciuridae; genus Glaucomys; species Glaucomys volans. The sequence continues at coordinate 573,418 of JAJEJO010002629.1, forward strand.
TCATCGTACATTGCACCCTTTTAATTTGAGCACTTATCAAAGATTAGTGGTCTTTATATACTTACATAATTTTTGATTCATTCACTCATCATTTGTCTCCCTCTATTAATATGTAAGTTTATTGAGGACAAAGTTCTTACCAATGTCATCCACTGCTATATCCCTAGCACCCACGGGGCCTAGCACATAATGGGTGTTCAGTGAACAGACCACATAAATGGATGATTACACACATTTACTCAGGCCTGACTACACATCAAGTCTGATAGGAAATGCATAAGAGGTTTCTTCTCAAGGAAATAAAATTATTTATTTTCTAAGATTTTATCCTTTTATTTTTTACCATATTTTTTATTGGTGCCTTATAATTCTACATAATGGTGGGATTTGTTGTTACATATTCATGCATGCACATGATATAACAATATAATTTGGCCAATGTCACTCCCCAGCATTTCTCCTTTCCTTCCCCTCCTTCCTCTCCTCTACTGATGTCTCTTTGATTTTCATGAGGTTGTCTCTCACCTGTCTTTTCCCTTTTCCTTCTATCTTCTACAAATGAGAGAAAACATATAACTTGATTTTTTGAGTTTAGCTTATTTTGTTTAACATAATGTTCTCAAGTTCTATCCATTTTCCTACAAATTACACAATTTTTTTTATGATTGAATAAAACTCCATTGTGTCTATACAACATATTTTCTTTATCCATTCATTCATTGATGGACACCTAGACTGGTTCCATGATTTGGTTATTGCAGATTGTGCTGCTGTAAACATGGGTATGCATGTATTGCTATACCCAAACATGGGTATGCATGTATTGCTATTGCTAATCCAAGTATTGATTACTTGGATTCTTTAGGGTAAATACTGAGGTGTGTGGAATAGCCGGGTCATATGGTGGTTCAAGGAAATCAGTTTAATAGAAGAGACACAATACACACAGAAGCCACTATGAGAGCTGTCCCGGGTGAACGGCACAGATAGTCACTGAGGCAGTCACTCCTTTCTGATGCTGTGCTAAGAAAGTCGGAGCTAGGAAATTCCACATCCTACTGTGGGAAATGTGGAAAGGTTTCATGGAAGAGGTCTCATTTAACAGAAGCTATTGTTATGTTATGGTTTGGATCTTTTTAAATTTTATTTTTTTATTTTTACAGACTGCATTTTGATTCATTGTACACAAATGGGATACAACTTTTTGTTTCTATGGCTGTACATGATGTAGTTTCACATCATTCGTGTAATCATACATGTACATAGGGTAATGATGTCTGTCTCATTCCGCCATCTTTCATACCCCTGCCCCCTCCCCTCTCATTTCCCTCTATGTAATCCAAAGTTTTTCAATGTCCCCTGAAAAGCTTATGTATTAGGCAATGCAGGAAGGTTCAGAGGTGAGATGATTAGATTATGAGAGTTAAATCTTCAATGGTGGATTAATCCATTTGATGGACTTATATTTTGAATGAACTATTGGGTGGCAATTGTAGACAGGAAAAATATGGATGGAAGAATAGGATAATGGGGACATGCCAAGGGGCTGTATCTTGTCCCTGGCTCCTCTCTCTCTGCCTTTCCTTTTCCTGACTGCCATGAGCTGAGCAGATTTCCTTTTCCTTTCCTTCCACCATAATGTTCTCTCACTTCAGGCCTACAGCTGGCCATGGACTGAGACCTCTGAAACCATGAACCTCAAATACACTTCTCCTTTAAGTTTTGTTGTCAGGTATTTTGGTCACAGTGATGAAAAGTGGACTAATATGGTTGACATTCATTTTTTCTAATCCCAGTCTCTCTCTTCAGGCCAGAGAGGGATATCACCTTTTGATAATGAGGAAACTGAGGTTCAGAGTGATAAAATAATTTAGTTAAGGACACAAAACAACTGATGGACTTTAAATGTCAATACAGATTTGTTCTGCCTTTGCTAAAAGTGGATTCAGCTTTAACCGGGATCAACACCCTCATCTCTCAGGGTCCACCTTCTCTGGACCCAACCACCACTCCCCCTACAGTTCCTAGACACAAAAGAATATATGGCACCACACTGGTGTTAAAAATGGGACTTCCTCCACATATATTTTTGGGTTTACGTTCTTAGAAGAAGGCACTCTCCTTTTATAGCAGCTGCTTGTTGGACAGCCCACGATACCAAAACATATGGTTTCTCTGCATCAGACCCCACCTCCCTGCTCCAGAGCTCCTACTACCTACTGATTCACCAGCTGGGTTTGAGAGGTGAGATGGGCTCCAAAGGCCTGGGGCCCTGCCTCAGTGGACCAGGTGTGAGCCTACTTTGTCATCTGTGGCCCAACATGTCTGGCATTTGAAGTCCTTAGGGTTGGGAACATATTTAAATATGGTAATGTTGTGGGCTTTTTAAAAATAGCCCCCCCCCAACCCATCAGCAAACAGGAGATAAATTAACAATGTGTGCTTTTGCTTTAATTAACATTTGCTTGGCTTCAGCACAAGGCACATATTAACAGGAGCTATTTTACTTAAAATAACCAATTGAAAATTCCCCGTTTGCCAGGTACCTTTTCACCATACCCGGTTCCCTGCTCGCTCAGCCCCTCCCTCCCACTTATCCCCAACTGAGCTAGCCGAACAGCCCTGGGAGGCAGGGAACAGTCGCTATTTCTCTTCTCATCCAGAAACCCCCAATCATTTCTTCAAAGGGACACTCAGCTCTTTCCAAGGCAGTGAAGAAAATTACTAAGTGGGAGTTGAGAAGCTGTGGCGACCTCCTCCTCTTCCTCTTCCTGCCCTACCATTTATTTGCTGTGATTTTGACCAAGTTATTTCACATCCCTGAGCCTCAGTTTCATCTAGCAATGAAAAGTGGGTAATGACAACAACATCCTAGGAGGGTGTTTGGGATAAGCTGCCAAGCTCAGGGTGGGTGCCTGGACCAGGGTAGATGCCTGGTAGAGGCAGTTACCAGGAATGAGAGACCACGGAAAGAAACTTAACATGCGATGTTCAGTGAAAAGAGCAGCTTATGTTGCAGAGTATAGTAGGTGGTCCTATTTAAACTCAACCTTGGTAGAGATAAATGTCTGCAAGTCCAAAAACTAAGACGTATGGGAGACATAAAGTTGCCTGGTTTATGCACTTCATTTTTTTCTCCTACCTACTATCTCCTGATTTCCTAAGTAAATACCTATCATGTTTATGGGATGCAGAAAACTCAAAACATAGTAGTGAACTTGTGGACTGTGGGGTCCTCCAGTCTGGATACAAATCCCAGCTGCTTCTTTTTCTGCCTGCATGACTTTGAGAAAATGATCTAGCCTCTCTGGGTTTCCAATCTCTCATTTATCAAACAAAGATAATAGCAGTGCCTGCTCATGTCAGCCCTTGGATCCTGTCATTAGTTTGGAAAATCACTAATTTGCAGTCATCAGTTTGGTGGGTGACAAGGAGTCCGGAAGAGGGAAGGAAGGGACCAAGATGAACAGGAGAGTGAGCAAAGTCCCTCTGAAGGGTGATGTTCTTGCTGAGAACTGAAGGTTGGCAATCATCCAGATGTGTGAAAAACCTGGAGGAACACATTCTGGACAGAGGAAACAGGAAGAGCAGAGGAGGCCGATAAAGGCTGCAGGTGTTCAAGGTGATTGACAGACAGATGAATCTGGAGAATGAGTCAAAGACCAGACCCAGCAGAGCCTCTGACACTCAGGCATGGACTCTGTATTTAATAATCACAAGCCAAGTTCCAAGAGTCACCTCCTCTGAGAAGCCTGTCTAGCTGCTGCCTCCTTTGCTCGCTTCTCTTTCTCCCAAGCCCTCCTATTTTCCTGTCAGCATCCCTCCTTGTTCTGCTCCTCTTCATGATTATTACTGCACTAAATTATGAAATCATAAAGGGATTTTAGGTTTCTTCATAATCCTCTAGAACCTAATATAGTCTCAGTATTTGTTGAATGAATATAAAACTTCATAAGTAGGCAATTTGTAATGGTTTCCTCTGAGCTATCTATGGGGGAAAAGATTTCTTAAGCTAATTAATAGCAAGAACATGATTGCAAAGTAATCATTTATTATGAGTCAATAAACTGATTTCAAAAACTTCAGAAGCTTATAGTTTTGAAAAAATGATATTCCAGATACATTCATAACTCCTATATAGTCATAAAATCATGTTACTTCAGAGTCTTAGCTCTGCAAAGTGATTGCCAGAGCCAACTATTGCACAGCATTAATAAGTGTTTCTTTAAAAATATTGCAAAAGACTGGTACAAACTTAGGCTTACACTCATATGGAATTGCAGTCATAAATTTTCCTGAATTATCATAAGTACAGAATGCTATCTTTGGGTCTTTCCGCTTTTTCCTCAAGAGTTCTCACCGACAATGTCCTTCCTCCAACAAGGACATGACTGGAGATGGAGTTGGCTCTGGGCCATGCATGAGTTGGAAGAGATACTAAGGAATGAATCTTTGTTGTTGCCTGAAGGAGATAAGGAGTGATCCTCCGTGGTTCTCAAGTAGAAGAAGCAGCCTTTCCTAAAGTGACATGGCACCCTGCTCATCGTCAGGACCTGGGCTCTCCTGTCCAGCTCTGACCTCATTCCCTAACCACCATGCTCATCATATGTTCAGAGAGCATTGGATTATCTGTCCCATTGTTTAGGAAATGTGTAGTAGGTAGAAATATAAGATGCCCCAAGATCTCTGCCCCAGGCATTTCTCTCATTATTATGTTATGCTCCATTACAAAAGGGATTTTGCTCTTGCAAATGTCTTTAGTTTGACTAATCAGTTGAACTTATGATAGGGTCATTTCCCAGGTGGGCCTACTCCACTTATATAAGTCTTTTAAAAGAAGAGGATTTTCTTCACCTGGAGACAAAAAGAAGTCAGATTTGGAGAGAGATTTGATGTGAGAGTGAGTCTCCATCACTGAGGTGGAGGGGATCACAGGCCACAAATCTAGAGTGGCCTCTATAAAACCAAGAGTGGTCTCCACTGACAGCAAGAAAAAGGGAATTTTGGTCCTATAACTACTAGGAACTAAATTCTTCTATTAACAAGAATGAGTTTGAGAGAGAACCTTGAGCTCCGAATGAGAACTCTGCTGGTTGACACCTTGATTTAATTCTTGTGAGAACCTGAGCAGAGAAAGTCACAACATCCTGACTTTTGACCTACGGAACTGTGAGATAATATCTGAGTACTGTTTAAGTTAAGTTTGTGGTTGTTAAAGAACAGTAGAAACACAATATGGGCGAGTACAAAGCACTATGCAAGGTTCCCTTGTACCAGAGGACATCTGCTGCAAATCCCTACCCCATTGTTTTAGCCTCACCCTCTGCTTTTTCCTTTTACGTTTTCTGGCCAACATAGTGGTTTAAAGGGTCCTGTTATCAGGCTTCTTGGGATCCAAAGTCTTCCTGCCAAGAACGAAGTAGTGACCTAGGATAAGCTACCTATCCACACTAAGCTTCAGATTCCTCACTCACAAAGTGGGATGGGGGTGCAGAAAATTAGCCCCCCAAGGATATCCATCCATGCCCTCATCCACAGAACCTGTTACTATGCTACATGACCCTGCAAAAGAGACCTTTCAGATTGAACTAAGGTCAGGGACCTTGAACTAGGGAGAACATTCAGGAGGGCTTTAGGTAGTCACATTGGCTCTTAAAAGTGGAAGAAGAAGGCAGAAGAGTTGGTCAATGAGAAGAGATAGAAGAAGAAACAGACATGCTTGCACAAGAGGGGCACAATCCTGCATTGAAGAAGAGGAGGACAAAAATCAAAGGGTGAGAATATCTTCTAGAAGCTGGGGAGTCCTTAGCTGAAAGCCATCAAAGAAACGAGAACCTTGGTCTTCAACCACAGGCACTGAATTCTGCCAACAGCCCAAATGAGCAGGAAACAGATTATCCACTAGAGGTCCCTAGAAGGAAAACCACTCTGACCTTCATTTTAGCCTTGGGAGACCCATACTGGACTTGTGACCTATGGAACTATAAGATGATATATTTGTGTAGTTTTAAGCTGCTGAATTTTGTCATGGAAGCAATGGAAAACTAACTCAGGCATGCTAAGAATAAATGCATGTTCATCACACAGCTGGGCTAGAGTGAGTGCTAATCCGTGCTGTGTTCTCTTCCCTGTGTTTATTAGAAATCAGGCCCTGCTGGCCACTCACCTTTCCTGATCTTTCTGTGTACTTTCATTTAGGTACCCTCCTCTCTTTTTCTCCTCCTGCTTTCTTATGTGTGTTGTTATGTGTTCTTCTCCACATATCTTCTCCAAGAAGCTTTCCCAAACCCCTCAGCCAATTCAATCTCCTTCAATGCAATACCTCTTTGATACCTTTCTTAGCTATTATATTTATTTAAATCCTAAGTGGCATGAGAGGTTTGCTCCATGTTCAATTCTATATGCTGTGATATTTTGCTATGATAACAGACAGCCCCCCAAACCCCCAATCTTGGCTTAAAACAAACAAGCATATTTGTTTTTCTTTTTTTCTTTTAAGTATTTTTATGTGGTAAGAACACTGAGAACATGTGGTAAGAACATGAGATTTACTTTGGTAAAGTTTTAAGTATACAGTACATTATTATTGCCTTGTAGGTGTATGTTGCACGGCCGAGCTCTAGAGCTTATTCAGCTTGCTCAACTGAAATTTTATGCCTGTTGATTAGTAAATCTCATTTCCTCCCTCCCCTGCCCGCAAGCAACCACCATTCTATTCTTCGATTCTATGAATTTGACTATTTTAATACCTTCTGTAAATGGAATTTCTTAGTATTTGTCTTTCTGTGCCTGGATTTCACTTAGTAGAGTGTCCTCCAGGTTCATCCATGTGGCCACCTATTACAGAATTTCCTTTATGTGTTTTTAAGACTAAAAAGTATTCCATTGTATGTGTATACCACAGTTTCTTATCCATTCATCTGTCAAGGCTGTTTGCACATCTTAGCTATTGCCAATATGCTGCAATAAACGCAGGAGTGCTAATATCTCTTTGGGATTTTAATTTCAGTTCCTTTGGATAAAACACCCAGAATATTGTGGGACAAGAAGGTAGTTCTGTTATTAATTTGGTGAGGAATCTCCAAACTGGTTTCCATTGCTGCTGTACCATTTTGCATTCTCAATAACAGTGTACAAGGATGCTAAATTCTCCCTTTCCTTGCCAGGACTTGTCTTTTCAGTTGTATTTCTTACTCCTGTCATTTGTCCATGGTGGGTGTCTTGGGCCCAATTTCTCATCACCATGCCTTTGGTCCTCAAACTGACAGAGGAGCTGCCATCTGGAACCTTCCAGTTTCCTGCTTGCCCTTCTGTTCTCCATTCTTCCTCCACTGTTGCTGCAACTCTATCAAATGCTTCCCTGTGCCTGACACTGTGCTCAGAGTCCAGTGGTGCACAAGCGTAGCTGTCTGTGCTGACACACTGACACTGTCTGCTGTGCCCATTCCTCCTTCCAGCCTTCCATACCTGCCGCCCTCGCCTCACTCTGCCTTCTTGTTTAATATGTGCCACCTGTTTTTACAGCTGTCTCTCTCCACCCTGCCAAGTAGGTCACAAGGGACGGGAATGGTAAGAGCTTCAACTTTGACTCCTTCACCATCCCTGATGTATTAGGCACTCAACAAATGTTCCTTGGATGGAACAAAAAATTAAAAAACGAAATTCACTGGAGAGGCCAAACATTTGTTCTTTGCCTGTGTCCCCCTCAATGTGTTCCCATAACTAATGTATTAACAGGAATTTGCATGTGTATTGCCAGTTTATTACAGAGAATATTAGCCCTCTACCAGCATACACTTTTAAAAAAGATTAATAATATCATCAACAATGTACCTCATAAATCACTCTGAAAATTGCCAAAGCAATTTCTTAGTTCTTTTTATTTCCTACCAAGAGATGCTACTTCTTTTTGTGACTTATACTAAACTGACAGTTCTAATTAGCAGTCATGAAGCTTTTTAAGCTTTTTAAGCTGTAGCAGATTAAAAAAGAATTTTCCAGAGATGTCATAAAACTTCTTATGAAGAATGTCATGTGTCTCACCTTTTGGGACCAGGTGAGAAAGGGAAGCTTGTGGGAAGAATGATGAGGTTGGGAAAAGATGAAAGGGAAGGATGCATCTTAAGTTCTCGCCTGGCCTCTAGGAGTGAGCTCATTTGTAATTTTTTGCATGTGTGATTTGACCCAGTGGGAATGTCAGGGAAGAGCCTGTGTTATTTGATATCTGTCAGCTCTGGGTCTTGTCTTTAACCTAAAAAGCTGAATCTGAGCCTGGACAGGAAGCCCAGCCTGTCCTCAGGTTTCAGGGATTCAGGAGTCACAATGGATCAACTTTGATGCTGCCATCGACATGTATTCAATAGATGGTTCTCAAGGGCTCTCTGAGTTCTAGGCCTTGAGTTGACATTTCTCAGGTGTAGAGGAAGGACCTTCAAAGCTGAGACCGGAGAAATGAGCTTACCCAGGAAATGTGGTAGTGTGGTTCTAATTCCTCCAGGCAGAGAAATAACAAGAACCAAAGGTCTTGGGAGTGGTGAGCGGGGAAAGAGCAATGGTTCCCTCCATGGAGGGATACAGCAGGAGACGTGGTGGGAAGGTGCAGAGGGGAATGAAGCTGAGCAGGAGGCTCCATAGGCCCACCCTGGGGTGCTGAATGTGCTGAGGATGGAAAGCAGAGTGACAGGAGCCAATTCACCTTGAGGAATGCTGCCTGGTAGAGTGGAGAGTGAATTGGAGTCAGGTGGCAACGGGAGTGGAGGCCTCGAGATGAGCAGGTGGCATTGCAGATCAGAGGGGACTACTCAGATTCCATGGTATTCGTGAGGGTGGGAAGAGTGAACAAACTTAAATGGATGCAGGAGGCAGGATTTCTCTTTCAAGACTGACTAGATGTAGGGGTGAAGAGGAGGGCTCGCTTGATTTTTGAAGCTCCATTTTGAAGCTTCATTTTTGAAGTTCCATTTTTTTTTTCTTTTGCCAGACCTTCTGGCAAGCTGTTTGTATTTATTCCTCCACTCATACTATGAGGAAAGCAGCGTTTAGATCCTTTTGATGAATGGGAAAACTGAAGCTTGTCAAGCCAGGTGTGTTCCATTAACACACAGCTACTCTATGTCCAGAGTTCACCTTTTAACCCCTCCTCCTACCTTTGTCTCCCGGGTTTCTAGCTGTGGCATCTCAAAGAGACAGTGACATTTTCTGAGACTGAAAGCACTAGAAAGGAAAAGTATTCCAGTAGTCTTCCTCAAAATTGCTAGTAGACAGTCAGTAACTAGACCAACCTAGACAATGATACCCACAACCAGGTGCTTCCAACCCGCAGGGAAGTCCTGGGCAAAGTTCCCTCTTGCATCCTGTCTGGATGATGCTCAGTCTGAGTCTGGATTCTTTAGTCTCTGCTCCCTGGGGGCTGGGTCTGATCTGTTCTTGTCTCAGTCTCTGTTTAGCATCCTCTGTTTAGGCTCCCCCACCCCCAGGCATACCCTTTCTTTAACTTCCAAGCAGTTAACATTTAAATTAGCAATGGAAATCTTCCTGGGAAGAAGAAATGGGATAGAACCCAGGAGAGAGAAAACAGCCTGAGATAAAGGAGGAGGAGAGGAACCTAATACATTAAAGCAGGTGACTGGGGAGCAGGTGTGTTAACACTGGATAAGGCATCTACTTCATTTCAAGTCTGTTTCCCCCCGAGAGTGGGTAGTTCTTGCCTGCCTCACGGTTGTTATGAGATCAAATACAACAAGAGACGGCTGCACTCTGGAAGTCAAAACAGTCCTTGCAAATGAGAGGGCTTAAAGATCTGATATCCTAAGTTAGAATAAGAGACAAGTGCTGGAAGTTGCCTCAGGGATCATCAAGGTCATTCTGATTATTTTACAGGTAAGGAAAACCAAGCTGAGACTTGGAGAGATTAAATGACTTTTCCCAAAGTCGTCTTCAAAATTAATGTTGGAGCTGGGTTTAGACGGCCAATTCTTCTCCTCAGCCGAGGGCATTTTTCACTATATTGCTTTAGTGGAGTAGCACAGTAATTGACAGGCAGATCAACTAGGGTTTGACCCCCAGCTTTGCTACTTATTAATTACGTGATCTGGACCAGTTTATGTGATCTTTTCTATATCTCTGAAAATGAAATAGCCATAATTTGGAACTGAAAATTAAATGAGTTAATTCTTACAGGTACCGAATAAAAAGTGGTAAGGATTACTATTATAAGATTAGACATTATATGTTTGCTGTGATGATATCCACCCACCCCGCATGCAGATTGACTTTAAATTCAGAGGCTTATAACTCAACCCAATATATCCCTCGTTTTAATTTAGTTTCCTACATATTTTACCTACAGAACCAGAGTGAGGCCAGTGAGAACACTATTCCCTGAAGATTCCCAATACCCTCTCCAGCCCACCCCAAAAGTATGTTGGGGAACCTAGTTCAAAGCATGGTCAAGAGGGTGTATGTGCCACACTCTATCCTCATTGAATATTTCATGCAAGTAACCAAGGAAGAGTGGAGGGAGAGATGGAGTTTGATTGACATAGCTCTAAAGAGTCCATTATGTTTTTGCAGGGCAATCCTGATCCAGAGGTCTGAAGGGCCTGGAAAATTAAGAGGACTCAAAGGTGTGGACAGATCTCACTCTAGGCATTGTACTTTGCACCATCAAGGATAATAGGATCAGACTATCTTTCAAAGGTAAAGCACCAAAGAAGAATGAAAAGTGTCTTTGAATCCAGGGAGATGTCATTAAAATGAGTTCTGGGGTCAACCACCCCTAAACACCTAGCAATTGTACATAAGGCTAGGGAAGGAGCCTGTCTCTGATAAACAGGAATTATGAATCACTATCACAGTGGGTTTAATCACATCATGTCTTTATGCAAACTGCTCTTGCTTCTGCTCAGGTTCCCTTCCCAACTTCATTTATGTGGATTTTAATGTAAGGTTTCAGTTTACTTACTGCTTCCTTTCTTCTCTTATGGAAATAATTGCAAAGAGCCATACAATACCAGAATTTACATATGCATTTTTGTAAGAAGACATTGAAATTTGAGGTCAGGTTCTGTATAGAAAGAATTATACAAATAACCCCTTCTTTTGGAATGGGTGTTTATGCCATTCCCTGTAATACATGTCCCTCACTTAGTTTCTGGGATACAAAACTCCTGATTTTCCTTCTGCCTCACTAGCTGCTCATTTTCTGTCCCTTCTCTGAAATCTCTTCATGGCCTCCCAATGCTTGAGGACCTGGAATTGGACCTCTGTCCTTCACTAGACTCATGACCAAGGTAAGCTTCTCCAGCCTCATCACTTCGAATCCTGTATGTTGATGATTCCTAAAAAGTTGAAGTTGAATCTGAAACTTCTCCCTCATCTCCAGACTCGTGAACCTATTGTATATTTCCTCTGGCAGGTCTAATAGACATTTTCAAAGCTAACATGTCCCACAGTGAACTCTTGATTTCTCTCCATTCCATATACCTATTAATTCACAAATATTTCGCATCTCAGTAAAGGGCATCCCCATTGTTTCCAGTACTGAGGCCTAAAACATTAACTACTCTCAGTTCCTCACATCCAATTTCCAATCCTTCCAGTTGGTTCTACTCTCAAAACTCATGTATATATATGACTGCATAACCAATGTGATCCTATAATATGTACAATCAGAAAATGAGAAATTATACTCCATTTTTGTATCATTTATCAAAATGCATAAATGTATTCCACTGTCATGAATTAAATTGAAAAAATTTAAAGAAAACATTCTGGATCTGCCTATTTCTGACAATCTCTTAGTAATCACCCTGTGTTCATCATTTCTTGACTGACTCATGTAATGTCTTCTAACTGGTTGCCTTTTTAAAAGTCTATAATAAGTAATTCTTTATGCAAGAGTTTACAAGGTTTCTCAACCTCAGAACTATTGAAATTTGGGGCCAGATAATTCTTTTTTTTTCAAATTTGAATTTTTATTTTACTATGGACACTATTTTGAGATGTATGGCAGTTGAAGAAAGGCTATTTATCTTAGATTTTTCTAGCTGAAATGATTATTAAAAATGTTTCTTTATATTGCTCACTGGAGAGGGTCACATACTTTAAATATTAAAGATGCATTTCACTTCTGTACCTATATTTTAGGACCATCAGCAACTTATTGAATCAAGCAATAATTCAGTCCATGCAAAATTTTATATTCCTAAAAATATTAACTGCCCCCCCACCATTTGCTAGGAATACGTTCCAAGGCCCCAGCGGAGGCCTGAAAGTGCACATGGAATCAAACCCTATATATACTGTTTTTCCTGTATCGACGTTCCTATGATGAAGTTTGATTTATAACTTAGATACAATAAATTTAACAGCTAATAATAGAACAATTATTATAATATACTATAATAAATGTTATTAAACATTTAAATGTTAATTTAATTCTAACTTTGCTATTCAGGATGTTACCAGATAATTTGTAGTGGTGGGAGACTGTTCTATCCATGGCAGGGTGTTTGGCAACATCACTGGTCTCTACCCACTGGGTGCCAGTAGCCCCTCGCTCCCATTTGTGAGAACCCAAATTGTCTCTAGACATTGCCAGATGCCTCCTGGGCAGCAACTCATTCCTGATTGAGAACTGCTGAGTTAGAGAGAGATCCTGTAAAAATGTAGATCAGAATGAATCATTCTCCCACTGGAAACTTTTCAATGGTTTCCTATCATGTTTAAAATAGGATCTGAGTTTCTGACAGTTGCTCACAGGCTCCTTCCTGGAGCATCCTTCTGTTGCCTTTCCCTTGACTAATACCTACTCATCCTTCCATCCTAGTTTAAATGCAACTTCCTCCAGGAAGCCTAGTTTGAGTTCAGTTAAACCCTACTTTGCATTCTCATAACTTTCTGCTCTTCTTTGACTTAGTACACATCACGCTGCTTTGTAGTCCTGGATACTAGACTGTGGACCCCCTAGCAAGTAAGGGTGCTTCCTCCTTATCACAATATCCTTTCCTTATGCATAGCATATGGCCTGCAGGACAGCATTTATGTAAATACCTGGTGGACTGTTGTAAATTGTGGACTAAACCTGTCCTGTTCTACAGATAGCCACGTGATATTCACTCTGGCTGAGACCCTAGGAGCAGATACAACTATGCAGCTAGATACTATCATGTCTTAGCAATTTCCCTTTTCATTTGGTATTTCTGCAATTACTTTGGTGATACACCAAGAACAGTCTGTGCTCTTAGTCAGAGAAGTCCTCACTAAGCTAAACCCCTCATTCAACAAATACTTACTGAACTCCTGCAATGAGCTGGATACTGGGCTGGGGCTAGACACGTGTTGATGGATGAGAAATTATGCACATAGGAATGGTGTGGCTTATATATTCCAGCCCAGGTGGTTGGGCATTTGGTGTGTAATACCATAATATGTTACTTAACTGCTATTGTGAGTATCAGGAAAAGTGGCTCCAAAGAGGAAGACATATTGACATCCTATCCTGCAGAAGGGTTTTGTTTGTTTGTTTGTTTGTTTTTGGTACCAGAGACTGAACCCAGGGGCACTTAATCACAGAGCCATTTTTTTATATTTTATTTAGAGACAGGGTCTTGCTAAGTTGTTTAGGGCCTTGCTAAACTGATAAGGCTGAACTCACAATCCTCCTGCCTCAGCCTCCTGAGCCACTGGGATTACAGTTGTGCACCACCGCGCCCAGTTCTGCAGAATGTTTTATGTGTACTTGAGAAAAATGTGCACTCTTATGCTTTTGGATAGAATGTTCTGTGTATGCCTATTGGCCCATTCAGCATAAAGAGCAATTCAAGTTCTTAACATAGGTCTTGGAAATGATTTTTTGGTATGCTGCCAGAAGCACAAATGAAACAGCAAAAATAAACAAAACACGTCTATGTTAAACTAAAAAGTTTCTGAACAGCAAAGGAAAATGGTCCACGAAACGAAAAGGCAACTCCTGGAATGGGAGGAATTATTTTAAGCCATATATCCCATAAAAAGTCAATATCCAAAATATACGAGGAGTTCCTGCAGCTCAATAGCAAATTCAAAACCAAAAGCAAAAACAAAACCAAAATAAATCCAAAGAGCTCAGTTAAAAAGTGGGCAAAGGACCTAAAGAGGCATTTTTTTTCTTCCCCAAGAAGATAGACAAATGGTCAACCTGTGTAAGAAAAGGGGTTCAACATCAGGATTCATCCGGGAAGTGCAAATCAAAACCATAATGAGATATGGCCTCATGCTCTTAGGATGACTATTAACAAAATGTGAAAAGACAATAAGGACGTAAGGATGTGGAAAAATGGGAACACACTGTTGGTGGGAATACGAATTGGTATAGCCATTACAGGAAACAATAGGGAAGGTCCTCAAAAATTTAAAAATAGAACTGCCATATGATCCAGCAATCTCACTCTGGGACTGCATCCAAAGGAAATAAAACCAGTATCTCAAAGAGACATCTGCGTCTATGATCACTGTAGCATTATTCACAATGACCAAGATGCAGAAGCAATCTAAGTGTCCATTGATGGATGACTGAATAAAGAAAATAACACACACACACACACACACACACACACACACACACACAATGAAATAGTTAGCCTTAAAAATAAAGAAAGAAATCCTACCATATGTGACAACATGGATGAACCTCTGGAGGACATTATGCTAAGTGAAAAAGCCAGATATAAAAGGACAAATACTGCATGATTCACTTTATGTGGATTCTGAAAATGTTACACTTACAGAGAATAGAATGATGACTACCAGGGTCTGGGGAATGGGGAAAATGGGAAGATATTGAAATTGGCTAAGAGAATAGATCTTAAGTACTCTTACCAACCCCCCCCCACACACACACAGGTTAACTATAGGTATGAGTGGGATAGGTTAATTAACTTGATTTTATGTACATCAAAATATCATGTATATCTTAAACACATTCAGTTTTTATTTGTCAGTCATACCCCCATAAAGCTAGCCGGGGGAAGTGGGTTCTGCTCTTGGGGAACTCTCAGTCTAGCTTGGAAGAAAGAGAAATTTCAGAATCACAGACACTATGCTGAGAATTAATAGCAACATGTGAGTTAAAAAAACATGGGAGTTCTGAGGCAGGAGCCACAGACTGTCTTAGCAGGTGTAACAGAAAATCAGGAGAGACTCTTGAGAAAGGGATCCTGAATCTGAATTGTGGAAATGAGTTTACTAGACTTAGAAGGTGGAGTAGACTCTGCAGGCAAAGGAACAGAGAGCTGGAAATTCAAAGATGGCGCACAAGTTTGAAATGGAACAGAACACAAGAGAGTATAGGGGAGAGTTGGAGATAGAGATGGAAATGGGGCTGGGGATGGAGATGGAGATGGAGGTGGAGATGATTGAGATGGAGATGAAGATGGTGCAGGGGAAGCAGGTAAGTCTGGAAAAGTAGTGACCAGATTTTAAAGGGCTTTGAAGGTCAGTCACATTAATAGGTTTAGGCTTCATCTGCAATGTTGGGAAAGAATGAGTAGAGTCTGATCAGCGTGGTTAAAGGACCAGATTTGGAGTGTGCAGAGCACACTTCAGGGAAAGAGCCAAGAGGCAGGGAGGACTCTCATTTGAATCTTGTCTCTTGGCACATCGGACTTCATGACCCATAAGGCCCTATGTGCTCAAGTCTGAACCCTCAAATGGCTCAAGCTACATCTCAGTGCTCTCCTAAGTCAGAGTGGCTGCAGTGTGACCTGAAGGGAGAGAATAGATTATGTCATTTAAATATGGGTGAGATTCATCATCAGTTACTTCCTTCCCCTAACTTCCCAGAAGCCTGTCAGGGACCTCATGATTTTCTTTTCGGACAAATACAGCCATCTACTGCCATGCCTACTACATCAATTACAAGGCTGTCTATTGCCACTACATTAAGCTTCTCAAAAGAAAACTTTCAACCTATCATTGTCCTATCTGTGAATTTACTAATTTATTCTTTATTTTCTACATTACATTCAGTCCCTCACCTGGTTTTCAACACCCTTTATAATTTAACACTGCTTTCCTATCTATTTTTACTTTTTCCATGATATCTTCTTTATTTCATCAAACCATAAATATTGTTATTCCTATATTTGTGCACACACCACTAAACTTTTTTCATGTCTGCCTATATAACATGTATTGATAAACACAAATCATAGGTACTATTCATTTAGACATGCATTCATTGACTCCTTCATTCACTCAGTAGATGCTCATCAAGGCTCTGTGATAGGTGCTGGAGTCATTGGAGTGGGCAAGATACTGAGGTCTTCACTGAAATCAGAGTCAGCCTTGAGTTTTATTCATCCAAACAGCATTGACATCACCTGGGAGTTTGTTAGAAATGCAGAAGCATACGCCCTACCCAAGACCTACGGAATTAGAACCTGCATTTTAACAAGAGTTGTAGGCAGTTTATATCCATGATAAAATTCAGAAGCAATAGTCCAGGAGAAGGCACTGAACAAGCAACTGTAATAACATGCAAAGACATCTATGATGCTGTAAGAACAGGCCTAAGAGAGCTAGCACCATGTCGTTGAATGTTTCCTTATGAAAAGGGCATTCCCCTCCCCCAGTGATATTAGGAAATAATTTTTGTGTGTGAGTTCATAGAGATTACATGCTATTCTTCTTGAGAGTCTCACTCACCTAGCCCAGTCTTGAGTCAGTGGTAAATGCCTAACACATTTTTTTGCTAACACTGATGGATTGAATTGTTTACAGAAGCACTTGAACAAATGTAAGGGTTTTAGAGGTTTCAGCAAATGATAGAATTGTTCAATTTTTGCTGGTGCAGTTCTGATTCATTGTGTGTGTGTGTGTAGGGGGGGTTTGTTAAGTTGCAATGGAAAGGGAACATTGTTTATCCTTTCAAAGCAACATCATTTCACCATGGTTGACATGAACAGGGGTAGAAGATTCACAAGATGAAATGGAACCAGATTTTGCCCAGAACAGTTTTTGCACTGTGGTTCAAGGCTGAGATGAGTTTGCTTTTTCTGTGAATTAATTTTATTTCTATCATGTGCAGAGAGCTGGGTGATCCACGATTCAGCCAATACTCCTCGATTAACTGCCCCAACACAGCTATTACTTAGTAATACCCTGAGGCCCCACTGATTAAAAAAAATGCACTACGTAAAAAAACTTCTCTATTTTTCATCTCCTGTATGATGTGCTCATGCAACTCTGAGCTTTCCTCTGCATTAAGACTAAAGGTCAATAAAAGCAACCATGTTTTAAATGCATAAGGAATTCCTTTTTGGTCCCTATTATCTTCTCTTTCATTTGAAATACAATATCTTCTTTTAGGTTAATTTAAAGGAAAGAGAATTAATCCTTCTCTTTCTTTTCTCTGTCAGTCTCTAGAGTTTTGTGTGCTTCATGTTTGGGTGCTAAAGGATACATTTTCTATTGACAAGTATCCTGAGTTTTATCCATCAGTTTAAAGTATTTTGAAACACTGTCCAGGAAAAAAAAAATCACTGACAAAGCGTCTCAGTTATTGATTTGTTCTAGACCCTTGAGAAAAGTCATGATCATTGGTACTCCAGCAGAATCACAAAGTGTCTCGCAATTAGAGAATGCTGCAGATATTATTTCACATGGACCTTTATGTGAAAAACATCCCTCTATACTCCCTGCCCCTCCGTGGGGGTGTCCAGCCTCTGTCTCAGCACCAGCTATCAAGACTTATTAAAAAGCTAGAGTAATTAAGATAGGGTAGTAAAAGTATAGGATAGACAAGTATAGCAATAGAACAGAATCAAGAGTCCAAAAACAGACCTGAATGTATTTGATGACTATTTATGAGAAAGGAGTACCTAGGGTGCTATGGCCTAGGGTAGGGTGGGGCTATGGCCTTGAAGTAAATCATGCAAAGTCAATAGTATACCTGTGTGTAGAAAAAAGTAAGTCTTAACCTTCTGTCTCACTCATATCTACTAGATAGATAGAAGAATATCTTCATGATTTTGAAGTAGGCAAAGACAGAGTTCTAGCTATAATGGGAAAAATTGCTAAACTGAACTACATTAAAACTATATGTTTCTCTTTGTCAAAAAACACTGTTATGATAATGAAAATAGAAACCAAAGAATGGGAAAAGATACTGAGAATATAAACAATTGAAAAAGGACTAGTGTCAAGGATATATAAAGAGCACTTATACAGCAATAATAAAAAGACAGATAACTTAATATAAAAATGGTCAAAAGACCTACAGTTACTTTATAAAAGACAGTAGCAATCCAAATGGCTAAGTATGGAAAAAGAACCAGGAAAATGCAGATTAAAATCATAATGTGTTATTATAATATCACCTACTTGCTAAAATGAAATGTGGAGCAACTGGAACTTATATACATTGCTGACAAGTGTTCTAACTTGGTGCTGTCACTCATGAAAACAGTTTAATAGAACCTACATTAGGAAAATACACCTAATTCCTAGTTATATATCCAACAATAAAGAATGTGTGCTCACCAAAAGAATTTTGCAGAAGTATTTATAGCATTCCTAAGCATAAGAGTCTCATAGCCTCACACTGGAACTAGACCAAAGGTTCATCTTCAGATTATATAAACTGTGTATACCCACTCACAAAATGGAATACTATACAACAATGAGGAGAAATGAACTAATTTTATGTTATTACATGAATAAAACAATAAAATATTGAGTAAAAAGAGGCATGAAAGAATACATACGATACCATTTCATTTAGGAGATCCAAAAACAGTTAGTAAAACTAATTTATGATGCCAAACCTCAGGAGAGTGGTTACTTTTGTCATGGGGTAAGTGTGAAAAAGAGGACAAGAGGAGGTGCCTGTGATTACAGTAGTATTTCATTTACTAATTTGAGTGATGATTACTCGGGTGTTTTCACTGAATGAAAATAAATTGAGATATATATTTATGACTTAGTCACTTGATCAATAAAATTTATAAAAATAAAATCAATAGGGCATGGTGATACACACCTGTAATCTCAGCAACTTGGGAGGCTGAGGCAGGAGGATAGCAAGTTCCAGATCTTGCTAAGAAATGGGGATGTGGCTCAATGGTAAAGTGCCCTGGGTTCACTCTGCAGCAGCAATAAATAAAATAAAATAAAATCGATTGTGTGTCAAAAAGTGATAACACAAGGAAGCCTCCTACTGAAATCTTCCCTAGCTCAGTATATTATCTCAAATTTAAGAGGGGGAAAAATTCATCAAATAAAAAAAGAGATTTAAGTAAAAATCAAGCAACACAATCAACTATGAAAATGGTTTGGTAGAATCCACAATAGGAAAATACAAATTTTCTGGTCCCTCCCAAAGTTTTGTTTGTTTTGTTTCAACACACATGGTGAAATGTGAGAGTCGCTGGTATTCTAGGGAAGGTGGATGGATGTGCTTCTGATTTAATCATGAGTCTCCTGTTTCTCCTGTCTGGGGGAGAGAGGAGGACTGACCTTCTATCAGTGTCCATCTCTCCCTTTTGAATTGACCATCCATAGCACATGAGCCCGGGATACTCTGAGATTTGTAAATTCACTGTTCCTTGCTATGTCAATCTTATCTCCTCAAAGCCATGGAAGCCAAGACCCAGCATTTCTTACTTCCGCATGCTCTTCATGGTACTAAGCAGAGCACTGACTGATCACTAGGCTCAGTCAACACTTTCCATTGGAGGATGTCATTTCATTCAGACTGTGAAATCTCAGGCCTGAGAAGCTGAATGACTTTTTCGAGGTCACATAGCTGTAGTTGCATCTTCCAACTGCTGTCCTTGTCCTTGTCCTTGTCCAGCCAGGCTCTCTCCACAGCCTTGACCAGGAAGCCCAGGCCATGTGCCTTCCCTTCTGTTCCTCTTGGCTACTTCTCAAGGGGGTGTAAAGCCACAGCGACTCAGTTTTGCTAAGCTTTGATTGATCTTCTCTGCTAACTCCATTGAGGAACTATATCCCAAAGTGGAGACCCTTGAGTGTGGAAAGGCTGTGCAGGACATAAGGTCTAACCAAAGCAACAGCTGTGATCTGGCTCAGTGAAGGTTCAGTCCTGCTGCAGGGTTTTCTGAGGCCAAACGAGAGCATATCAACATTTTGTGCGTCTCCTGTCCCTTTTCATTTGCCCCAAGGGATTACGATGACGTTGAAGGCCCTTAGAGAACTTGAAAGGTGTTCAAATCTAAAGATTATTCTTTTGAAAAATTCTCATTGTTTCTTAAGGGTCACTTGAGTTATTTTCAACCAAACTGCTTCATCCATGTCTGGATTACAAAAGGGTTCATGCTAACTTAACAGGCTGTGGGAATGCTCTCAAATTTGGTTTTCCAAAATATAAAATGGGGTGATTATACAAGTAACTACATGACTTAAGACTCTATTCTAGCTGGGTGCAGTGGTGCAGGCCTGTAATCCCAGCAACTTTGGAGGCTGAGGAAGGGAAATTGCAAGTTATAGGCCAGCCTCAGCAACTTAGAAAGACCCTGTCTGAAAATAAAAAAAAAAAAATTAAAAAGGACTGGAGATACAGCTCAGTGGTAGAACATCCCTGGGTTCAATACCCCACACAAACAAAACCATAATGAAAAAAGCTTATTAATATTCTATTCTGTAGGTTCATAAAGGATACAATCTCTAGATTTATTAGCTAAACAAATATTTACAAACATCTTTCCCGAACACAAAATAACAAGTATCAACTACACAAAATATGAATAAGCCTGAATTATAAATGTCATACATATCTCTGTTTGGAAAGAGATATGAGTACTTATTATGAGCACTTATTACATGTCAGAAACTCTGCCAAGTCTTTTAAAACCTTATCATGTTGAGTCTTTTCAATGATTCCAAATGGTGTTATCATCACTTTATATACAAGTTGTGAAAGATCGTATGTTTCGAAGATGGTCACATTCCACGTGTTCTTGTCATGTGAGGTTGACATTGTCCTTCTGAGAGGCAGAATTTAGGTTCCTTTCCTTTTAATATGGTTGGGCTTGTGACTATGGCAGGGGCCACACGACGTCACTGCCAAGGGAAGCTCATGAAAGGAGATCCAGTTTCCACATGCTTCTCTTTGGGACACTTGTTCTTGGAGCCCAGTCATGGTGCTATGAGCGAGCTCACACAGGAGCACAGAGAGGGCCTGTGGAGGTGGTCAGGCCAACAGCCTCAGCTGCCACATGTGTAAGAGGGGGTGCCTTCAGATTGCCCCAGCTGTCTGCTCAACTACAACCTTTCCTATTCTCCACCAGAGGCCCCAGACATAAGCAGAGACAAGAGTTCCCACTGTGCCCCTTTCCAAATGTCCTGACCTGCAGAGTTCATAAGTGTAATAAGCTGGCTGTTATTTTATGTCACAAGTTTCAGGGGGTTTGTTAGATAGCAGTGGTTGCAGAGCCTCTGAGAGACATAGCTAGTTGCCAGGGTCACAAAGTAAGTTAGTGTAAGAGACAGAATGAAACCCGGATCTAAGTCCAGAGATGGGCTCTCTACTCTGTTGAAAAAGCTCTGCATGTTTACAATTCCTCCAAAGCTAATAACCGTCACTATGGGATATAGAGAAAGCCATCATAATGTTGATGAAAATAACCAGGTGCTCTGGAGAGCAAGAAGAACTGGTGGACAGTGTCGTTTGGCAGGGAAGGGTCACTGCCTGGGAGATGAGTCATGCCAGGGAAGCAGGAAGGAACTTGGACTCAGTCCCTGTCCAGGAACCAAGCTGAGAAACAATCCTGGAATGGAATGAGCAATGCTGCCAATATCCTCCAGTCAGAACGCTGCACCTGGCAGCCTTCCTCCTCCTGGGAGCAGCCTCTGAACTTCCCTCTGGTTGGAGGTGGGCCAGGAGCCCAGCCAGATAAGGAGACGCATGTCAGTGAGTCTCAGAAAGCTTCCAGCAGGAGCAGGGCATAAGTGATTGATGAGAGGCCAGGGATGATGGACAAAAGTAAAATGATTAACACTAAAGAAAGAATTTTGAATCACTGGTCTAAGCTAAACACCTTCCAACCTACCTCAGCCTTTGCTTATATAGTAGTCTTAGAAGAATTCTGTGATTTTGGCATGAATGATCTCTTTTTAAAGTTGAGGAAACTGAGGCTCAGCAGTTAAGCTACTGACTCAAGTTTTATTTGGGGGCAGGTAACCAGGGGATTGAACCCAGGGGAATTTAACCACTAAGCCGCATCCCAGCTCTTTATATATTTTATCTTGAGACAGGTTCTTCCTAAGTTGCTTAGGGCCTTGCTAAGTTGCTGAGGCTGGCTTTGAACATCTGATCCTCCTGCCTCAGCCTCTGGAGCCACTGGGATTACAGGTGAGTGCCACCATGCCCGGTCTGGCTCAAGTTTTAAGGTTTAGTAAATGGTGGCAGAGTTAGGATCCAAATCCAGGTAGGTCTGAATTAAGGGAGGCTTGTTCTCAAAACACAGTCATCTCCCCTTCTTGGCTTGCTCAACCCTCCTGGTCTCATTTGGAGATCCTTCTATTAGTCTCACTTTATCCCTTGGGACAATCCCAAATCTCTCCTTTTCTATATGAATCCAGATCAATGGCCTTTCTCTTTACCTACTAACAATTAACCCTGCTTTTAAAAATTGTTCAACTTTTTGTTTATTATCCACTTTTCCTTTTGCTTATCTTGGTTATTTCACTACCTTGCAAACTCAAAGGTCTGAATCTGTGCTTCGTATTTCAAAGTTGCCATAATTCCTATCATTGTTCCTAATTCAGGTTCAAGATCTCAAGTGATGTTCAGTTAAAATATTAAATTCCCACGTTCACTGTAGCACTATTCACAATAGCCAAGATATGGAAACGACCTAAGTATGTGGCCCCTGATGAAATACTAGTCATTAGAAGAATGAAATTCTGCCATTTGCACCAACATGGCTGGAAATGGGGATCGTTATGTTAAGTGAAATAACTCAGGCACAGGAAGACAGCTACTGTGTTGTCTTACTTACACATGAAATTTGAAAACATTGACCTCCTAGAGTTTGAGAATAGAATGGCAGTTTCCAGAAGCTGAGGAGAGAAGAGGGGACTATGTTAGACAGAGTAAGAGGTTCTGGTGTGCTTTGCACAGTAGGGAGACTATAGATAGCAATAATGTCCTATGCACTTCAAAAATCTGGAAGAAAGGATTTTGACCTTTCGTGAAGGTCAAAGGTTAAGGTTTTTACCATAATGAATATTTTTGAAAAGAGAGCTATGTTTAAATTGATTTAAACCTTATATGATATATACTATACACATGTATCAAAACAGTACATGGTACCCCATGAATATGTATAATCTCAAGTTCTTTTGTATTAGTTAAAACACAATTTAAATAAATAAATGACACACACAGACACTGGAATCAATTCTCTCTGCATCCATAGACATTCATATAGTAAGCACAAACAAAACGAAACAGAACAAAGCCCCCTCTGTTCTTTTTCCTCACTCCTACAAAGACACATGAAAGAGAAAATGAATACCAGGTGGTTGTCCAGCCAGAAGCGATGGCATCTTTCTGTCTGATGGCCCCTTCCACCTGCTGCTCAGAAGATAAATCACCTGGCAGCAGCAGTCACTGGTGGTGCTCAGCTACATGCCAGCATCCATCTCGAAAACCAGAATGTAGCTGACGAGGCTCTGTTCATAGTGGACTAAGCTTCACACTATCAAAAGCGATCCCCCATGGAGAGTTGGAAGCTACTTCTTGGTGGCAGCTGAAGTCCTGGCTCAACATTGTCCACGTTAGACTCTTTGTGTTTCTTCAGTGACACTCTCACGCTCTCAGAACAGGTTATGGGCTCCCAACATCATGATGTTGATTGCATCATTGCACTTGGTAAACTCTGCAGCCAGTAAGTGCCTAGGACTGGTGTTGGTCAACAGATTCCATGGTGAGATCTGTGCCTGCCTCAGGGCCTTTGCTCCTGCTTATATCCCACTAGGGTTTTACCTCCTGCTTCTCTTTGCTATTTTGTTGTTGTTAGAAAATCTTGTGATTTTTCAAGGTACTGTGCATGCTTCTCAGAAGTTCCTATTCACCTCTGTCCAACTAATGTCCCTTTTCTCAGAAAATCTCTAGCACCAACGCAGAGAGCCACAGAGCTTAGCCCCCTAGATTCCGTGTTCCAGAAAGGGGCAATGAAAAGAGCCTATCACTCAGGTCCAGCAGGACCACAACCCACTTCTCTCTGGCACTGCAACCTGAAAGATCTTTACAAAGCAGCACAGCTATTCCTGTTCATCCACCTCAACAGCTGGGTCCTGCTCTGGGGGTGAACTGCCCTTGCCGTTGATGGACACTGAGCTATCTCCTGCTATGTGAGACAACCATGCAACGAGCACCCTTATCCAGACACCTTGTCAGCCTTGTGTATCAGCCTTGTGTAGCCATCTCCATAGGATAACTATCCACATCCTACATCTTTCTTACCCCCATAATTTTGAGGCCATTTATGATCTTTTTTTCCCCTTGTTTTCTTCATCCTTCATTCATCTGTAAAGTGTCACAATTTGGCTGTGACTGTGGAACCTGTCCTATGTCCACAGTCCCCTCCCAACTAAAGCCAAGAGGTTGGCCTCACCAAAGTGGCTTTATCTTTGCTCTGGCCTCTCTGTCTCCTTATCCCTTCACTCCTTTCTCCATAGAAGAAAAAAATTGTTTGTTTTCTCCCCCATAAATTCTAACATTCCCCAGGATACCCGAAGTTACCTTCAGATTTCTAGTCTGAGAAGACAGCAGTATATCAAGGATAAATCATGGGTGTTAGAATCAGACAGACACATGTTATCATCCAAACTTTACTGCTGGGTGCACATGGGCAAGGGAATTAACCTCTCTGAGTCCCAGCCTTCTCATGAACACAATGGTGTTGATGTACTGGGCAGAAGTTGTCACAATGATGATGATAAGTGACAAAATCTAATACTGACTGGGATGCCTGACATACTGTAGGTACAATAAATAAAAATAATTTGACACTCTTTTCCCAGCAAAAGGAAGATTAGAATGCTCCTGAATGATGGGACAACTGGCAACATTAGGATAACTGTGAAACTTTGTTTTCTAGTTTTTTTCAACATTCTTCTCTCCTAGTCTCTCTTCTCTAAATCTATTGAGAAACCAGGACTGAGTTGCCCTGTATCACACAGATGGGTGGTAAGGGCTAGAAATTCTCTTCATTAGAATGTCTTCCCTTCATTACATAATTAATACGATCTAGTCCTTATAAGGCTATTGTGAAAAGACACAGGTTCATTCAACAATCATGCTCTGGGTATTTAGCATGCGCAGCGCCTCCTGCCAGGGTTTGGATGAATTGCATAGAAGTCTGCCAATCTGCACCTCTGCATCTCAATAAGGAACAGACGTGGGTAATTATACTGCAGAGTTCAAGATTACAAGATGCCCTCAGTCAGGTGCTGATGACAAGGTGACAGCAACAACAGTCCTGTGCAAGGGACTCCGTGCATATGCCATTTTATCCTGAAAATAACCCATCTGAGATAAGAATCACTATTGTTCCCATTTTCCAGAAGAGGAAACTGAGATGCAGGGAAGTTATTTTCTCAAGCTTACCCAGCTAGCAAGTGGTAGAGTTAGGATTCAGTTCCCAGTCAGCTGTATTCCAGAGTTCAAGTTTATGACTGTTTCTACGCAGTGAAGACTCAGAGAGGGGATTAGGTTGGGGGGGGCAAGGTGAGAAGGTAGCATTTGCAAAGAGGGAAGGAGTTGAGTGGGAAAGATGGAAGAGGTCACCTCAAGTACAGGGGACAAGAGAATAAAAGTAAAACAAAGCTAGGCAAACACAAGGAAGCCCAAGTTGATTTGGCTAGAGCCACGGCTAAGCTGAGAATCGAGGGGAGACAGTCTTAGATGGAGAGAACTGGGGACATAGTAGGGACCATCTTGCTACCATTTTGAAAAGGGAAAACTGAGATCCAGGAGCAAGATGCTCACCCCATGGGCTGGCAGGAGGCTGAGTTGGAGCTTCTTTCTAACCTTCAACCTGTGTGACTGACAGCTGATCCTGCATTTCTTATTGGGTGGAACTCCACTCTTCTTCCAGCAGGTACTGTCCTCCTCACTTTAAGACTTGTCATCTCAAGACACCTAGGATTGTGTCCTTGGCACCATTCATTTTCTACAGGGTAGCTTGGCCTTAATTTTCCTATTATGTCCCTTAAGCACAGCCAGGATAAAAGTAGATACGAATGGCACATCAAAAATGACTTGACTGCTGCAGCTGGATGGTGGCAACTGAATATTCCAGACCATCAGCCTCCCTGTAGGAGTCCGAGCATGCTTTCTCCGTCCACTCAATTAATAATGCTCTCATTTTTCCCTTCATAGAATTTGCAATTCTTCCCAAACAACTGGGTCTCTTGATCATAGATGCTGAATTTAGGGAGTGCTTATAAAGAAATAAGAGGACCTCTTTGGGAAAATGTGGAACCCATGGATAGGCTCAAGATACAGAGATGTGGGTACCATATTTCTCCTCGTGCAGCCTCCATTCATGGCCTATGTTTTCCAAAGTGCATGAAAGAAAAGCCTGGCCATCAGATTTTATACAGGAAACCAAACAATGGAGGTGGGGAGAAGAGGACAATTCAAATCCTGAGTGTGTCAGGAGGCTTCAGATGCAAACAGTGGTGTTGCACACCACTTACCTTTCTCCTCGGGGTCTTGGATTGAGGAATGAGAAGGTGGATGTGGGCATGCTTTGGTTCCCTGCACAGAGTCCCCAGGGCAATGAAGGTCCAGAACTGATAGAAGCTGCCTTCTTTGGCTGATGCATGCACGCTCAGTTCATCACGGCCCCAGAGAACTTCCAGCCTCGAGTTATTGAACTTACACTAATCATCCGTGTGATCTTGGCTGACTCCCTTCCCCTCCCTGTAAACCAGAATCCCCCCAAACTGTGATGTGTCAGTTTTGTTTTGGCTTTGCTTATTGCCTGCCTCACTGGAATGAGCAGAAGGGAAGAAATATCTGCTGTGGGTCTCCGACAGCACCTGAAACCATGCCTGCCCTGTCACATGTGCTAAGGAAACATCTGATGAATGAATAAGTGTAGAATTTATCCTAAACATCCCATTCAGTTCTGTGAAAAACTTTCTGAAAAATTGCCTATTGTAATTTCTTGGGAAAAAAAAATGTCTTTCAATTAAATGGTTCAAGCGGTGGACTTCAGAGCTACCTAAAGAAAGAACAAATTGACTCCTTCCTTACTGAGGGCCAGAACTGCTTGCTGAGACAAAGAAGATGATACTTTCATATGTATCCTGGGAAAGCTTTTGTTCTCCTGTTATTGCACTCATTTTAATAGCTCCATGCCGCTTCTGGAGCTTCCAAAACTTAGGGTTCTTCTTTCCAAAAAGGTCCATGAAGCTGCTCAGTAGCAGAACCTGGTTCTGAGACTCACCACAGGCAGCAGAGTATTAAAATTGAAAACGTGGGTGGCCTTAAGCTGAGTCCCCTCCACCAGCCCTGGTCATGGGGTCACCCACAGATGGTCCATATGTACATCACACCTGCCAGGAATGCAAAATCACCTCATCTGGGCCAATCCCTCTTCACTGGGGTTGCTTGTTAATGGTGAGGGAAAGGCATGGAAGGAGAATTTACTCTTGTGAATCCCCTTGTGAGCCCCTTCTGGAAGCCTGGCCTTCAGGAGAAAGGCAGGGTCACCAGCCAGGCCTCTGCCTTCAGTGGCCACAATTGACCACTCTGTTCCCAGGGCCTTGCTCATTAGCAGCTAACACAGGGCAGTGAGCAGGCAGGCCCTGGGATCAGTGCTCATGGCTGTTAATTGGCACCATTTCTAACTGCTCGATGGACCTTGCTTTCTGTCCTTTTAAATGATCTTCCCTAGACAACATCCTGGTTCAGTGACTACCAAACTTTCATGCCCATCTGATCTGGAGCAGAAGAGGCTGGGGAGGCTCATGCAGCATTCACAACCCTCTCACAAATGGCAGAGCTTCAGTTCCACGGATCTGAGAACCTGCACTGGGACAAACACCCAGGTGCTTCTGATGCAGGGGATCCCAGCAGAAAGCCCCATACCCAGTCCCAAGACCCAGAGTGTTTATCATCATCCATCACACATTTCTTGCCTACTGTGGTCCACACCATCTTGTGACACTGTCCCTTGCAGCAATGAACCTGAGACCTAAATCAGACTTGTGTTTTCAAAATGAGAACAGTTTTTAAATTTAGGCTGCTTCCATCAACTCTTAGCTTCCTCCTCTCCCCCACAACACTCCGGTGACCTCGAGATGAGCAAGACACTCAAGATGAGCAAGAGAAATGGGTTTGCATGGTCCTCTCTGGGAGTGTAGGAGGGAGAGCAGGAGGTAGAAAGGGGAGGTTTTCTCATCATCTCTCAATGCTGCAGGCACATCGGTTGCCATGGAATTTATGTGAATGCAAAGGTCAAGCTGTCAGTGGTTATCTGCTTGGGTGTTCCTCCTTGGCCACCCTGTTCCCATGGTGAGTCAGTTTTAGGGTCCCCGACAAGTAAATTGACTGAAGTGTGTGTGTGTGTGTGTGTGTGTGTGTGTGTGTGTTTGTGTGCACGCTTGTGTGCAACATAGGGTTCTGGGAGATCTCCAAAATGCCATCACTCCCCCGCCTGAGACTTCTTCGCACTGAGAGAAATTATCTTTACCAGGTAGAGATAATTATTATCCGTGCTGATGCAGACTATGATCAGGAATAAAAGGGAGCGTTTTGAAAGCTGAAATTTTAATTTCCCATTTTTCTCTATTCTCCAAGGACCCTCCTACTCCTCTTGTTCTCAACCTAGGAAAGTACCAGCTCCATGGAGGTGGATGGGGAATGACTGTTGCAGACAGTTGCTCTTAGTTCCCTGGTAGGTGAGGGTGCTTGGCTTGAGGCTTCGTGGTAGGGAAGGATAGGTCTGAGCCATGGGTGAGCCATGGGTATCGCCATGGTGATATTTGGGAAGATACCCTCTTAGGCCTCAATTTCCTCATCTGTAATGAGATGGGTAAACCAGAGCATCCTAAGATCCTACTCAGAGCTAAAAGTCTCTGGAACTAAGTTTCCATGTTTTCCAAATGCTCCCTCCCTCTGGGGTTCACCCTTCAGTCCTCACTCTTCTCATCCTCTCATTGCTCCACTTCATCAGCAAGTCCTGTCAATTACAGATTCCAAGTAGACCATAAATCCATATCCATGACCACCATCATCATTTCCTTCACTATAATTTCTCCTGGATGGCTGTGAGAGCCTCTTGTTCAGCCCCCCTGCTTCTCCTCTGGACTCCTCTGCTTTAACTCATTTTCTTCATAGCTCCCCAGAGTGGTAGTTTAGCAAGCAAATCAACCCTTCTTTTGCTTCAAACACCTCAATGACTTTCCATTTAGAGCAACCCCCCCATTTATACCATGGCCCTCACCATCTGGCCTTGGTCTCCTTCTCCAATACTATCTCAAACCCCTGCTGTCTTCATTCACTACAAACCAGACACACAAGTTGCTCCTCCAGTTCTTGAGAGCACTAAACTCTTCCACAAGGGCCTCTGCCCATGGCTATTTATGTCTCTCAGCTCTCTATAAGCCTAGCTCCCTTTTACCCATCAGGTCCTCAGAGAAACCTTCCTGGAACACTCTAAGTAAGTATCCTTTAATTACACTTCCTTTATCATCCATGGCCATTTCACTTTATTCATAGCACATCAAAATTCGTATGTTCACAATTGCTAGTTTAACGTCTTGTACCAAGGTAGCAGCAAAGACAAAGAAAAAAGCTCCTACCCCACACCCCCAGCTCTATCTGTTGAACAAGTGAATGGTGTTCGCTCCAAACAGGGAGGAAAGGGACTTAAAAGAGATTTGGGGGAGCAAAGATAGATTTTGACTGTGATGATTTTTGTTTCACCTTTAGTATATTCCTTTCTCAAAATTTCTCTTATGAAAAAAAGAATCCAAAATATCTATTAAAAATAGGTCTTTGGCCTAAGAAGCAGGCCTACAGAGTCCATTCGTGGATGGCTTTTTAGTCTTGTCATCAATCTAATGACAAAACTATTGTGATTGTGATCAGTGATCACAGCTAAGTTGAATTTTAACTTGCAATGTTAAAATAGGTTTATAAAAATCAATTTGCTATCTGAACATTTCAAGGGGAAGAGGGAGGAGTTCTAAAGCATTTCAGGAGCACTTGCTGGCTAGGGGTATAAGACAGACATCAAACACACAATTGTGAGTATATAAACTGCATATGGGCCATGAATAAAGTGAGCGATCATTACAGATTATTTTTATGTGTTTGTGGTGCTCATGCAGAAAACCTTGAATTCAGGGACTGTGGCCAGTGCTGCTGATTGATTCCTACATCCACCACTCCTCTTCCACCGTAGAGGCTAGAAAGCCTCAAACCTTGCCTTCCCTGCCTCCCTTGCCACCAGAAGTAATTGTGGGGCACTGTTCCGGCCTGCTGGATAGCAGCAGGCATCTGCTAGTGATGGGGAGTCTTATGCCAAGCTTTCATTTTCCTGATTTGGAGAGACAGACAAGGCTGGGAACACTTCCTCCCCCTCTCATAGGAAACAATGTCTGGGAGCTTCCATCTTGTGATCAAGAAGAAAGGCCAAGAGAATCACAGAACAGTCAACCTGGACTTCACTGAACCATAAGACACTGCCTCCTACCATGTTTCTTTCTCTCTTTCTTCCTTTATGCCAGGGATTAAACCCAGGAGTGCTTACCAAGTGAGCCCCATCCCCACCCTTTGGGCTTTTTGTTTGTTTGTTTGTTTGTTTTTAAATTTTGAGACAGGGTCTCACTAAGTGGCTGAGGCTGGCCTCAAACTTGGAATCCTCATGCCTTAGCCTCCTGAATCCCTGGTTTTAAAGACATGCACCAATGCTCCCAGCCCATTTCTCTTCTATGGAAAAGATAACTCCCAATATGTTCCTATTAATGTGATCAGGTTTGTTATTTGCAGACAACTACACTTGGCCACCTTTTGATGTCTTTTGGTTATTAGACATTAACTTTGAAGAGAGTAGAAAGAGACAAAGGAATCGATAAGTGCAGATACATGGAATTCAGATGAAATTTGATCCTACAAATCCTAAATTACTAAAGATTTATGATATATTGTTTAAATAAGCAGTGTGAGCAATGAACTGAAGCTCATTTGGAGGAATGTCTGACATATGCAAGCACCCTACAAAGTACCTTCTCCTGCAGCAGCCAGAGGGCCTCAACGTAGTGTTGTGCTTATCAGAAGAACATTGAGAAATTTGTAGAAAACAAAAGAATTTCTGTTGGTGTCTATTGTTGTCTGCTTGGCCACTGATGCTGATCACTGTTGTAGATCTTTGTCTTTTTGTCTGGCCCAAGATAAGATTAAATATACCTTCTCTTTTTAATGACTATTTCCAGGAAGCATGGTGATGCATAGTCTGACTCTTCTAGACTCTTTAACTCTAGGATTGGTCAAGGTGGGCTTGGTAGGGAAAAGTCTATCTGAAGTGGATAAAACTAATTACTATGGTAGTCCACATAACGTCTCTCAGACCCTTTCATCCCAATTCCCAAAATCTTCCTCCAAGTTCCTGCGGGGAGGAGCCCCAAGAATCCTGATACTGCTGGTCCCTGGGATGAACCTTGCTGGTCCCTGGGATGAACCTCTGGGTATTTATGCTTTGTCCTTGGACTTCCTCAGAAGACCATGCTAGGCTTTCAAATCAGTGGTACCCTTCCTTCTAGTGAAGTTGAGTCAAAGTACAATATACAAAACCAATTAAAAATAATAGCATGCATTTTATAGGCTTCTGACGTGAAGGTGAGGTATTGGTATAGGTTTCATGTGTATCTGTGTCTTTTAAACCTCAAAGGAATACCCCAGGTAGAAACTGTTACTTGCATATTACCGATGGGAAAATGGAGCCATGTCATAGGGTTGTTTTGGTAGATCTAGGGAGGAGGGCTGCTGAATATTTTGCTGGTTAGTGTTGTCTTCACCTCAGTGTGGCTTCCTGAGATACCCCAGCAAAACCCTCAGAAATTCAGGGTGCACAGTTTGAAAATTGCTTTGTGATCAGGGGTTACAGAGTCAAATACCCTGAGGGACCAACTGAGTAACACAGGAAGGAAGAGAGGCTGGGTGGTGGGTGGTGATGGACAGGCGACTGCATGGATCCCCTCAAGAGAATGCTGCCATGAGTTTTGGATAACCATTGCCAAACTCTGTACAGATGAAACAAAACATGCATGTAAGAGGACTCAGTTTGTGAATGAGCTTGAGGCCCTTGGAGGGGTGACCAGGAGTTTGAAAATGCAATGTGAGATCAGACCTCAAGGGTGCTGCTAAGAGGTAGACACCTATTGGGAAGGAAACAACAGTGAAAGACAAATTGTGGACATAGGCATGTTTGGTGGGCCTACATTATCCTGAGTAGATAGGAATAATTTCTTCCCACTGTTTATCCACTGGCCTGATTTATTTTTAAGCGAGCCCTTCCCCTGCTTGGTTCTTTCTACTCTTTGCCATGTGTTTTCCAGTATTGGCCACGCATCCAGTCTCACACCTCTTCTCCCACGTACCCCCCCCAACTGT
This sequence comes from Glaucomys volans, assembly GCA_020662805.1. Classification (NCBI taxonomy): domain Eukaryota; kingdom Metazoa; phylum Chordata; class Mammalia; order Rodentia; family Sciuridae; genus Glaucomys; species Glaucomys volans. The sequence goes on from JAJEJO010002629.1 coordinate 606,053, forward strand.
CTTCTTATTTAAAGAAAAACAAGATTATAATGGTGAACCATGAGACTTTCCAAATTACGCAGCAGGCAAAATAAGTCTTGGGGGAAGCTTCTTAGGAAGATTTTACCCTCCACTTAGAAATGTTGGTCCTTAATGACATTCAAAACGCAAGATGTCGATGGGGGTAAAGATGCTTCTAAGACATTCCAGGAGGCCTGGTATTAATGCACTTGTGCCCGGATTTATCTCTGGAGGCCAAATCCAAAGCCATACCTCCCTACCTGCTTTTGAAATTTGGTGTTTTACAAGGGGAAAGGAGAAAGAGATCACAGACATTAGGCAACTGTAAAAGCAAATCTAGTCAGTGCTTATTTGTCAGGTAAATTAGAGGGAATTTGTGGCTTGAACATTTCAGGATGTAGGGGAAAGTATAGTATATGTAAAGATACGTCAGTAAGTGTGGGAATTGGTCTAGATTGGTAGTTTTCAAATCCTTCCCTTCTTTATCTTTTTCCTGCTTTCTTACTTCCAGAATCCCCTTTTTCAAAACAAATCACATTCACAAATGCAACATAGAAAACAGACAAAAATGGAGCCACTCTGGTTCCACAAGAAGGGCTAAAATCCCCCCGATTTGATTACCCTGGTACTTTCAACATAGTATTTGAGGCATTTCTGAGAAACCCCATGTTGGAACCATGAGGTACAGATAAATACCATCCCTGGAATTAGAGTTTCTCCAAGGTCTTCCCCAGAACCAAGAAGAAGAGAACCTTTTAAAGATAAAGGTACACCAGGGTGAAGTCACTTGCCTAGGGCCACAGAGAGAGCCCGTGGATTACAGCCAGTGCTATGACCAACTCATAACCCAGGACCCTGCCACCACGCAGGATGGACCTGTGGTGTGAGTCTCCACTCACCCTTCCACTGGCTGTGTAACCTTGGAAAGACATTCAAGGTGAGGGGAGGTATAATGTGAGCCCCGTTTCTGCCTGAGTGAGAATTCAGTGAGACGATGCACGGACAGGACTCAGACCTTGCTTAGTATACAGTAGGTACTCAATAAATGTTAGTTGTACAGCACTGTCCCTCCATTCTTTCTATATACCTCTCAGGGAAACATCAGTAATAATTATGCCCATCAATCTTGACAGAGCACATTAACCAGACAGCACACAGAGCTGGCCCCAACCATAGATGCATCTAGAAAATCCACAGCATGCAAGGGACAGTTGACCGTAAAGAGGGGTGGAAAAACAGAATACAGTGAAGTCTGGAAATGATTCCCATCTCTTAAATTTCCAGTAATTTTTTTTCCCCAAGAAAAATGTAGCTTTGTGCACAGTGATTGAGAAAAGGGGACTGACCTGGGAGAAATGTCGCATCCTTGCTGCATGAAGGCTCCCAGGGAGAACCACAAGCTGTTGAATATCCCAAACTCGTTTGCCTGGTCGCTGGTCGTCTGATCTCGTCCTTCCTCAAACTCTTCGCTGTGCCATTCATAGGGGCTGAAGCGGCTGACTAGGAAGAGGACGACGCTCACTCCGATGTAGGCAAAAACGATGCACATCCAAATCTCATAAGCCAAAGGATCCAGGAAGGAGAAGACTCCCGGCTTGGACTTCTGTGGTTTTTTAATCATGATGGAAATCCCCAGACTCATAAATGGCTTGGAGAAGTCTATAACCTCTTCCCGAACCAAGGTGATAGTTAAGGGGGCCACAGCCACATCAGCTCTCTGCAAAAATAAAATAAGATTCAGTTGAGCTCAGCAGCTTTCTTTGTTCTCGATTCTCTCTTCACTGTGAATATGCTTTTGTCTCTGAAAGTGGGAAAGAACTTAGAAGTCAACTGCTCTGGCTCTGTTCCTGACAAATGGATGATCAGGAGGGATTATCCCGGTATCTGACAGCTCTCCTTACCAGAGGAGACTTCTTCATCCTGCAAGAAGGAGGCTGTGGTTCTGTCTGTTGTTTTTGCCTATCCAGCAGCAATGCCTCCTTCCTGTGGCTGGAAAACCTTCCCTGCCCTCCTCTCAGCTGCCCAGGCTGGAGTGGGGCTGACTGTGCTTGTTTTATGGGAAAGCACATAACCCAGGTCCGGCCAATCTGCATACTCTATCCCCTACCCAGGAAGTCTAGCTGAAGGATGGCATAAGAGCCAAGAGAAGCTATTGAGAATGATCCCTGACAGTCAGAGCTGAGAGATGCAGAGAACCATCCCTAACGTTGTAACTTGGGTCACTCTAAATTCAGGCCTTCCTTTGGCCTCCTTAGGAACATGTGTCAATACATTCCTCTGTTGCCAAGAACATGAACCAGTCCTTCTGTTTGCCTAAGCCACTTTGAATTGAATTTCTTTTACCTGCATCCAAGATTATCCTGGCTAATGAGGTGGTAAAGGCAAATTTAACTCAATAAACATTTATTGAGCACTTATGTATAAGCTCTAAGCTGAAAGCTGTAGGTAAGCAATGGTTCCCACACTCATGGGATTACAAACTGGTAGGGAAAACTAATGCACACATGAGCATATGCGCACGCATACACACACACACACACACACACACACACAACACACATACAAACCTTTCTAGTCTGTAAGGTGAATGGGATGCATGTTATCTAAGAGATACAAAATGATACAGGAGACCCTGAAGGGATTCATTCTGGCTGGGAAGATCAGGAACTGAATCATGGCAGAGGTGACATGCACATTTGGCATTGAAGGAGGGTAGGATTCTGACAGGTTGCTCTGGCACACAACAGCCTACCAGGAGGCAGGAACCATGTAAGTAAGAGCCTGGTGGTGAGGAAGTACAGTATATTTTTAACATTTTTCCCCCTAAAGACTGCTAAGAAATATGCAATCAATTTAATTTTTAATTTTCAAATCCAGCATGTGGATAAACATGAAAAGATTGCAATGCATGTTTATCCTTGGGCATCCAGCATGTGGAATCTCCAGGCTTTTGCTCTTCTTTCCTTCCTACCTCTCTAATCACAGACACACTGGCATCTACTCAATAAAAATCCAGGGCTCTGTTGGCCTGAGATCAAGAGATCTTGGAAACCTAACAGGGTTTCTATGGACAGATGCCATAACACTCATTTCTGAAATGAGGGACGTGCTTAGCCAAGCCTGTTGGGGCAAATGGCTTTGTCTTATGCTGCTGCACAGCAGCCCAGATGTGAGGTTTGGAACAGACACTGTGCAGATGAGGATCCTGCCAAACCATCGGTAGGCTGCTTCTTAGAGATTCCTTCTAATAACTCTCATTTGCTAGGACTACTGAGAAGGTGCTTTAAGTGGAATTAAAAACCTGGCTTCAGAATGACTTAAGTTCTCACTTACAGAAAGACTCAGTACAACACTGCAGGAGTCAGGTGTGAGTTTCATAGTAATGCTGTTCCCCTCCCCACCCCCAAACACCTGCTGCATACATCATGATAATTTTTACAAATACTTACAAGTAAGTACAAGGGAGAAGATATCTACTCTTTTATCTGTAACTTAGCATAATAAAGGAATGAGAGAGAAATGTAATGTCAATGACTTGGAGGGATTGACTGGCAGAAACCCACAGGGTGAATGCAGACCAGCTCAGAATGTGGTAAAGGGTATTAAATGGATTTGTTCGATGCTCCCTGACATGAGTGAACAGAAGGGATCATAGGCTGGAAAATTAAAGAACCACATCATCTTAATGCTTAGTTCATTTAGTGGTTCAAAAATGTGTTCCATGAAGCATTTCTGGAAGGATGTTAATAAGTATAACATGAAAATTAACATGTTTGGGAAATACAGATTTAAACAGGTTATTTTAGGGCACATTCCTCAAACCCTTTAAAAGACCACGACACACTGACAGTTTCCAAGAAGGGTGCTAAGCTCAGCTATCTTATTTTACAGATAAGAAACTCAGGTCCAGGGAGGGAAGGAAGTTTATGCAAAGCAGCAATGTCTAGCTTATAGGTATGCACTGAGAGGCCTCAGAAGTTGGTTTCTACCACTTGAGGTACTTCTGGTGTTTCTTGGGGCTGGTCAAGGGTAAGAGCTAATCTAAGCCTGGACTTTCTCTTCTGTACTTTCTCTTCTCTCAAATTTATTGACCATGTAGCCTTAAGTGAAATAGTTGTCTATAGGATACCAATCTCCTCATTTAAAAAAAGACATAATAATTCTTCTTTTACCTATTTCACAGTATTTTTTGGGAAGGTCAAGCTAATTCAATTACTTGAGAGTGCTGAGAAGTGTGACCATTTTACAGATACTAGAAATTATTTTTTTTAAACTGCTATCTGGGGACGATGGCTCTCAAATTTGAGGGTGCATCAGAATCACATGGAGGGCTTTCAAAATCATAGATGGCAGAGTTTCTAGATTCAGTGAGTCTGGAATAAGATGTGAGAATTTGCATTTCTAACAAGTTCCCAGGCAGTGCTGAAGCAGTGCCTACACTTTGAGAACCACTGACCTAGGAGATCCCCAAATGAAATATGTCATGTCTGCTTCAAAGCAATTCTGGGAATGTGGTATATATCTTTGATATGGCAGAAAAAGAACAAAAAAATGCATAAAACTATCGGGGGTGTAGATCTGCTCTGAGCCAGGCATTGTGCAGGAGAATACCCTCCCTCGAATGGCCTTTGACAAAGAATTCACTCTCCCTGTTTTAGGAAGATGACCTTGGAGGAGTTCCCTGTCTTGCAGGCCTCATGCATGTGGTAAGGTGGCAGAGTTCAAACTCAAGTCCAGGTGTCTGCCTGCAAAGCCCACTCTCTTTCTGCTTCATCAAGACAAAGATCGGACAGGAATGCATCTAGAAATAAGGCACAGAGACATACCCATTCAAGAAGCAGAAACCTGCAACAAGTGGTGTCATTTCCTTGTTGAGAACACCACTGGCTATTTGCTTGGCTAATACTGGCTCTACAGTCCAGTATTTGGATAGTATGATTTCTATAGAGTCTGTCATACTGCGTAGTTCAAAAGGTAGAACTGCATGTCCTTACTCTGCTGTTATTGGCTGTGTGTCTTTTGCCAAAGTATCTAACCTCTCTGGTCCTTAGACTCTTGGTCTATAAAACAGAAAAATAACCTTATCTACTTCACAGAATTGATAGGAGGATAGCCTAGCACTGGGCACATGCTGTGTGATGAAATGTTACTGCAATCATTATAGCTAAGAGAGAACTAAACGAAGATAGAGAGACTCTGGCAGCTATACATAAGGCACAGAGAGAATAAATTCGGAGTTCTCTAGATGAATTTTTCCAGACCTCCCTGGTAGTTTGTGGTTGAGAGATATTTTTTTCAAACCACTCTGTTCTTTCTCAGAAGAACTGGAAAAGAAAGATGAACTTAAAATAAAGGAAGAGTAGCCAGTTGGGTCCATGATGGAAACCAGGTATGACAGGGCAGAGGGACAGACCTGGGGAAGGGGAGATCAGGGGAAGCACTGGACACTGACGCATGCAGTGGTGACTCCTGCTTGTCTGAGCTCTGATGAGCTAATGACTCAACACTGGCAGCTGGCACTGGGGGCTTGTCCTCAAGATGATCATACTGTTATTCTGCCCAGATCACAGGCTTTTTACTAACAGGACTGAATTACAGGAGGTGAAGGTGAAGATGAATGCTGGAGAAGGTGAAAAGTTCACAGCAGTTGCCATGGGGATGACCTTAAGAGCTTGGTGGAAGTTCCCATGGAAACCAGCCTCCAGAAGCTCTATCCAGACCTCTCTCTTTCATCAATGGAGCTTCCAAAGTGAGAGGCAGCAGAGGAAAGAAGAAAGAGGAAGCACATCCCATTCTTCAACCTGTTAACCACCTTCACAGGTTGTTCAAAAGCCTTCTCCCTGAGCATTTTAAAATTTTTAAAAGTATTTTTGACTCCATCTTTTTCTTTTTTGAATTCCCTTTGTGTATCTCTCAGAGTTGTCAAAATTTGTCTTGCCCTGATACGAGATGATGAGATTTATAATTCCTTTAAATGAGTTTTTTCTCCTGACTTAGCTCTGTCATGAGGCTCAGGCTGAGCTTCAGCTCCAAGGCCTGGCTGGGGCACTCAGCTTCTGTGAGAGGAGCCATGGTGGCCCCTTTCCATTCTTCCACTGCCCTTTGCTCCCCAGGCCACTGAGGCAGTCCACACTCTTCCCTGTGCCCTTGCTCACTCAGAGCTGTGGATCTGCAGTGTCTCCTCACTCCCACCACCATCCTGTTGTGTGTATTTTAGAAATTTCTGGAAAGCCTTCCTCCCTTTCTGTTTGATTATGGCCATGTTCCAAGCTCTGCACCCTTTCTGAGGGCTAGAAAAAACCCATATTAGCTTCCCTGTGAATCATACAATTCACACTCCTTGATTCTACACTCTCATTTACTATTCTCTCATTGTCTTTTCCACTTTAAAGTGTGTAGATTGGTGGGGATCCCTTGCCTCTCAATGAGTCCTTAAATATTAACAAGTGCGGGGTGTTCAGAGGCTTCTTGAAACTGCTTCAGTGTATAGAAGATTTTATAGCAATTGCGCATGAAGTTGTTTCAAGTGTGGTGAGTGATGTAAGGTGCGGTAGATCTGTCACTGTCACACAGATCACTACTGCACAGACAGAGAAAGAACATTCTCATAAAGATCTACAGGGAAAAGCCAAGGACAGTTCAAAGGGAAGTTCACACCTGTTGGGGGAGAAAGAAAAGACCACTTGGAAAAAGTAATATGTGATACAGGTTTTGGAGGAGGATCCTAGAGGTGGAGAATGGCAGGGAGCATTGAGGGAACAGGGAGAAGGAGGGGGCAGTTTGGCCGAACGGGAAATTGCATGAGGTGGTCTAGAGGAGCAAATGACTAGGAAGTTAGGTTGGATCCAAGTGCATTGAATTCCAGAGTAGAAACTTACAGTGAGCGAGGTACACAGTGACAACTCAACCATCTGCCTTGAGGAAACTGACCTTGGGGCTAGCTATGCTGTCGACTGTGTTGGACAAGGATCAACTAAAGGATCACAAGATGGTGAGTGGGGCCACGGGAGCTGGGACCTGGAACCCGAGCAAAGCTTGTCTCAAGACACTGGGCTTTGACTGATGTATCTATTCAGCTGCAACGATATTCAATTATGGGGTCTGACAGGCACTTGTGTGCAAAGCCAAGCAGCCACCAAATAATTTCCTTCAAATCCTCTGCCTCTGCCCTCCACCTCCAGTCTGGGAGGAACTTACTCCATAGACCAGCTCTCCCACCATGCCGTTCCAGGCCTTTGTGTCAGGATCCCGTGCCCCGTATTTTCCATCACTGACGATCTCTAGACGGTAAGAGTAGCCCACGTGCTTGGCAATCTCCGCTGCTAGTTCTACACAGTAGCCCTCATAGCGGTCATTGCCCTCAAACTGGTTGGCATTCTTCTTGAGCATCACATAAGGATCTTCCTGGTAAAGAAACAAGGAGACAGAGGATGTGGGTCACAGGTTCACCCTTGCCCGCCTCAGCATGGCTGAGGAGGACGCCTCCAACATCAGCTAACCCTGGGCAAGTCCCTCCAGCCCCTAGTTCTATTTCCTGAATTTCTGTCTCCCTTTATAAACTTCTTGGGCTAAGGAATCAAACTTTTAAAGCATAAGAATGTTTCACCATTGCAATATGATGCATGGCTTTTCAAATAATGTTCTGGGAACTCTTTTATTTATTTATTTAGTTAAGATACCTCTGGAAGAAGAGGAAGTAGATCCTGAATAGGTTTCAGATTTCTCATTATCAACCACTGAAAATCATAGCAGTTCCATTTCCATGTGCTTTCTATGCTAGACTTTAAGGGGCAAAGGCTTCTACTGAGGTAGGGTGGAGCAGGAAAACCAGCACGGCTTAGTGTCACCCTTAAGCTTCATCCATGGGGAAAGTGATTCCAGAGCATGGGTGACTATCCAATGATAGTGAATCTAAGAAATGCAGAGTGAAAATTCAGGGCTCTTATTTATAGGGTATCCCTTTTTCCAAACTCTACATTTATCTACGGCACAGTTTCTGGCAAAGGAATAACCAACTTTCACTCTTAATGGAAAACCTTTCTGCTAGTCTGGCTTGAATTCCAAGCAACCTCGACAAAGGACAGAGTACTCACGAGGATTGTAGTGACGATGTACGTTCTGTTCTGAACACTGGAGTTATCTCCCCCAGCTTGAGCATCAGTAGCTGCAGGGACAAACTTATCATCTTCGTTCCAGTAACCAATCTGTTAGTAAGAAAAAGATGGAGAGGTAAGGTGGGCCAGGTTCCTCAGGATTGCCCCGCTCTGGGTCACCCAGCCAACACCAGAGATAGGAAAGGGAGGAGCTGTACACCTGTATCAGGTACACCAGGCTCCGAGGTCTTGGGAGGTGGAATCCACAAGAGTCAAGCTTTCCGGGTCCCTTCATTTCTAACACCCAGTGAAATTTGCCATAATGGTGAGGTACACCTGGAAACTGCCCCCTGGGAGGTGCAAGGGGTTAACCATTTACACAGCTTAATTGATGTACAATACAAGAAACAGGGTTGTGGGGATTCAGTTCCCTGCAGTTGTTTACAAGGCCACACCTTTCCACCTAAGCCGATTAGTGGGTTCTTTCCATGGGCTCATTCTGAGCTAGATTTGAAGTCATATGATTTAAATATTATATTCCTTTTTTTTAGGTAACCTGCACTTTTCCATCTAGATTTGACTTCCTAAGATAGATATTTTATGTGTTATTTATTTCACTTTTTCCTAGTATAAACTATTATAATGTTGAGCATATAGTTGTACTTAAGGTTAAACATCATTCATTTCTCAAACATCAGCAGGTTACTAATGCTGGCTCATTTTCTAAGATCTTTCAGCAAATGTTTATTGAACCCCTACTGTGTACAAGACTTTGAGCTAAAACATTGGTATTGGTGTGTGGCAGGGCTGAGAGACCCACAGAGAAGTCCAAGAGGTCTGCTCCGAGAACACCTCTGGTCTACTAGGGAGGGCGTGAGACACACATGTAGCCAAGAAATGCCAAGTAAGTGGGCCTAAGGTGTTCAGAGAGGCAAAAGCCCCAGCAGGATTCAATGGGGGAGAAAGACGGCAGGAGGAGGAGGGCTTAAGGTCTTGAGAGAGGGGTTGGGCCCAAACCTTGCAGGTTAGGAGAGGCAGGAGCCAAGGTGTGAAGGCAAGTTCAGCACATCCTAGGTGAAAGATAGTGGTAGCCCAGAAGGGCAGTGGGTGCTTGGGTCTAAGTAGCAGAGGGCTTTGAAGGCCAGACTTGGTAGTGTGGAGTATATCCTGACAGCAGTATGGAGTCATGGAAGGTTTGGGAACCACAGAAAGATCTCTCTCTCTCTCTCTCTCTCTCTCTCTCTCTCTCTCTCTCTCACACACACACACACCCCTAAACCTATCTATACCTATCTCTCCTCCTTCCCTTCCCTTCCTTTCCCTTTCCCCTCTCCTTCTCCTTCTTCTGCCTCTCCTTCTCCCTTCAGACAGTTGTATTTTGTTTTGTGATCACCCTGCCAGTTGTAGATATAAAGGGGAAAAAGGAAGGAGGGCTGGAAGTGAGGAAGTCAGCACAAGGAGGTGAGCAGGTCTCCCACAGCCAGGACTCAGCTCAGGCTCATGAAAACCCAGGCACATGCCGGCTGGTCAGCTGGAGCATCACCTTCACCTGGAGGTCTTTCTCAGTTCCTCCATTTGGAAATCATCAGCCTTCCCTACGATCTCGCAGTCACTAACCCCAACAGCAATCATTGCCAGCATTTTAATGATCTTGCTGAGTCACAGGCTGAGTGTCTTGTGGTTTCCCTGTCATTTCATTGGCTTGGGAGGGTGCTAACTTGTGTGCTGTGGTGCAGCTGGAAAGTGGCTGAGTTTGGCCTGGAGGCCTGGCCATCTGTCTCCAGAGGCTGCTTTGCACGGTTAACGCTGTTCTTGTTAAGAGGGCCTCAGCCCTGGGCTGGGAATGATCTTAGTTATCACTCATTGAATGCCTCTTGTGTTTCAGACACTGTTCTAAGTACTTTTTATGTTTCAACTCCTTTCATCCCCATAAAATCCTGTGAAGTTGGCTAATTATGATTCCCATGTTAAGTGTGAAGAAACTGTGATATGGAGAAGTCAAATAATTGCTCGGAGTCACAGGAGAGCCAGGATCTGAGCCAGGAAGTCTGACTCCAGGCCTGGGTTCCCTGCACTCCACTGGAGTGTCAGTCAACCCCTGGGGGACTCGTGTACCTTCCTACTAGAGCCCTGTGGTCCCCTGCTTGCACCTCTGTCCCATCTCTCCACAGTGCTGCAGGCTCCTCGTGGACAAGATGGTAGCATCTCGTCCAAGTGCCCCCCCTTGCACCCGTGTATCCTTTCATAGAGAAGCCATTCGGGACCTGTGAGAGGCAAGAATGGACCAGACAGCTGGGACCCAGCATGGCGCCCAGCACCCTGTCGATGCAGAGACGGTTCAGAGGCCTGTGGGGCTGGGCCTCTCAGGGAACTGTGTGGAGATTCGCCCTCAGGACAGGCACACGCATGGTGTAGTGGGAGGCCGGCAGTCAGCGTGGAAGGAAACCATTCTCTCTAATGACTTAAGAGCCAGAAGCTCAGATTTTCAGATGTTAGCCTTGCAAGAGGCCTGAAGAATCATTTCAGTCGCTTCCTCCTTTTACACGGGGGGAGCAGAGCCTCAGAGACTGCAGTGCAGTCTCGCCCTTGCTTACTCTTCTTGGGTGCCCCAGGGAACCCCAGGGCACCCGTGGGTCCCTTCACCACTTTCATGAGAGGTAGGAAGGGGTCAGGAAAGAGGAGGGACACTCTGGGTGCCTCATTTCAGTTCCAACAGGCGCCTCTGCTTTTATTTCATATTGGAATTTCCTTTAAGAGTTCCTTTAGGAGCATCTGGCTGAGCAATAAGTGTTTAAAACTGCTGTGGCAGTACATCATGAGGTGCAGGGTTTTTTTTGTGTGTGTATTTTAAAAAATTTTGCAAGGTATTTTCACATTTAATTCTTATGATCCTTACACCATGCAAATAGTACAGACAGGCTTGGGGTTATTTTTTGTGTTTTGCAGATGAGAAAATGCAGGCTTAGGGAGAGTAAATGATCTAATTTACAATAATATAGCAGATTAAGGGCAGGAATTAGAAAACCAGATCTCATGCCCTCAAAGTTAAAATCGTTTAATAAAATCAATATAAATTGGGGACAATATCTGCTAAGTATGATGGTTTTTCCATCATGGGTAATACTAAGAAAGATGCTTTTGTTCCTTTCTTTCCTTTTTCCCTCCTTTTTTCTCCTCTCTTCTTTCCCTTTGTCTTCCCTCTTCACCTGAAGTCCATAGGTTTAGTTATTCCTACTAATTTACAACCATCAGAAGGGAAAGTTGCATCCTTTGACTTGATCCTAATTCTTCTAAAAGCCACAGCATATTAAGAGGTATTATTTAAGCCAGCTGTGGTGATGCATGCCTATAATCCTGACTACAACTAGGCAGAGAGATGCAGGAGAATGGCAAGTTCAAGGCCAGCCCGGGCAATTTGGTGAGACCCTATCAAAAAATAAAAAGGGTTGGACACACAGTCTGGTGGTAGATGTTTGCCTCTGGTATTATTTTAATCAAGAGGTGTTCTTGCTCAATGCGTTAGTCTGGCCTCACACAGACCTGGTTCAAGAGCTAGGCTTTCCTAATGACTATGATCTCAGGTAAATTACCTGTCCTCTATGATCTTAGTTTCTGATCTGTGACTGAATATAGTAACAGTGGCCTCACTGGGCTGCTGTGAGGACTGAATGAGTTAATGTGTATAAAACATGAGCCAGTGCATAGTTAGGGTGCAGACTAGGTGAAGATTAACAGAGTTCTAGACAATGATGCATATCAGTTTTCAATTGCTACTGAAAATCATTCATCTCAAAAGAAGTCCACATTCTAGAGCATTTCCAAACTCATTTGACAAGCAAATTCTTCTTTACATACAGAATATCCCAGGGTAAGTGATTCAAACTCACAAAACATTATTTTAAAATCTTAAGCTATTTTGATAAAAGATAGTGGGGCAAAGATGAATCTGTGGGTACCAGACTTATATGGCTTTGAAAGAAATTTTAAGTGTTAAGGATGGTGGTCCTTCAAAGCTGGTATCATAGCAATAATGTTAAATTGGTATCTATAAAAAATAAGGTGTAGTTTGGCTTATTTATAGCTACCTCCATATCAAAAGCTAGTAGAATAGTTAAATACTATAAATAAGATTATTGTATTACTAATCCTCTTATAGGAAAATAAGACCTAATCGTCTCAGGGTCAGTAGAGACTGATGTCAAAACTCCTGCTTATGCCTCATTTAAGCTAGGGGATTGAGAAATCCGGTTGCATAGTTTGTGCAAAGATTGCTGGAAAAGATTGTTGAAGAGTCATGGCACTTTGGAGATGAGAGAAATTTCTCCTTCCTGGGGAAGTGGGTTGGATTATTATAGGGCACTTTGATTCTCCACTGACGATATGCAGAAACTTTGATTCTATCTTAAAGTAAATCAGAGTTAGTAGTTTGGTAAAGATCGGGGCTACTGTTCAGGAGAGGATTTAAACAATTCTGACAGCCAGAGGTCTTCTCCTGGGGCCAGTTATAATTTTTGATCTCCTGTTTTCCATCTACCTCTAAAGATTCTTTGAATATAGGAAATGAGTCTAGATGATAGATCAGATTTTTTTTTTAACGTGAAGTTTTAAAAAGGAGATGATCATAGAACTGAAAATTCAATTGATCTACCTTACACAGTCATCAAATTGAATTTATACACTGGTAACTCTAGGTTGTCTTTGAAGCCACGGCTCCTGACCTCTAAAAGTAACATCAATTATAATCAAAATTTTTAAAAGTTGCCTACTGTGGCAGAGACAACTAGCTGACCACCAGGTATTCTTGTTTGCCTTCCATAGCGTAGAAAGTGGCTACCTCGCCAGAAACTACATTTCCCAGCCTGCTTTGCATCTACTTGGGCCAAATGATTGTGTTTTCTCACTAGAATGCAAGAGAAGTGATGTGCATCTCTTCCCGGTTGACCTCTCAACATCTCCACAAAGCTTTCTCTTCTTTTCTTTTTTCTTCCTGGTGTGTTTGTTAAACGTGGACAGCCAGAAAGACCCAAGGAGGCAGTGGAGCCTCCATAAACCTTAGCCTCAGACAGAGCCCTCAGGTTAAAAACTAGTCACTAAGTAAATAAGAAACAAATGTCTCTTGCATTAAACAACTGAGATTTCAAAATGTATCTGTTTACAGCACTTAGGATTATCTAGACTAATGCACCTAAAGGATTTGAAGTTAATAAATTTGTATGTAACATTATCTGAGTTCTGCTTGAGGTGTTATTTCATCGAATTAGCCAGCATCCCCCTACCCCACCCTTGGCTGGCAGATCTATAGAAATATGGGCCAGAGTACTCTGCTCCCTGATTACCCAGAAATAGTCAATGAATCACCCACTTATTTAATAAGCAACTGTTCATTTGCACGAATTTACTACATATATAATGTCAGTATATTCTAGACACCAAGAATAAAATAAATAATTCAAATATGGTCTCTGCTTTTAGAGGGCTGACATTTGGTGGTGCTATGGTTTGAATGTCCCCTCCAAAACTCATGTTGAAGTGTAATTGCCAATGGGCTGGTATCAGGATGTGGGGCCTTTAAGAGGTGGCGATCCTGGGGGCTCCGCCCTCTTGAGTGGACTAATGCTGTTATTGGCTCCACCTTCATGAGTGGATCCATGCTGTCACTGTGGGAATGGGTTAGTTATAGCAGGTTATTTATTTTATTTTATTTTATTTTATTTTATTTTATTCTTTTTACCAAAGAGACTACTCTCCCCAGGGGAAGCCCTCCATCACATCACACAGCAGAAGGCCCTCACCAGAACCAGAACCTTGGTGTCAGACTCACCAACCTCCAGAAGTATGAGTAGTAAATTTTTTTTTGTTATAAATTATCCAGTCTGTGGAATTCTGTCATAGCAGCAGAAAACAACTGAGACAAATGGCAAAGAGGTAAAGAAGGGAAGAAAGTCAATATAAGTCCAGACCAGGGTTTGACAAATAATATCTTCAAGGGCCAGACAGGAAGTATTTTAGGCCTTTGGATTGTGCAGTCTCCGTTGCAACTGCTCATTTCTGCTGTTGTTACAAGGAAACAGCCATAGATAATATATAAACAGATGAGCATGGCTGTGCTCCAAAAAACCTTTATTTATGGACACAAATTTTAATTTTGTATAGTTTTCACATGTCATCATATAGTCTTTTTTGATTTATTTCAACTGTTTGTTGAAATTTAAAAAAAAAAAAAAAAAAACATTAGCTCTTGGGCTGTACAAAAACAGGTGGTGAGCTGAATTTGGCCTGGAGGCTGAAGTTTTCCAATCTTAATTTAGATCAACCAACCAATAAAAGTATTTCACAAGGAGTAAGCACTCTCAGAAAAGTGAAATGGAGTAATGACTCTGCTGGGTGGTGGGGGGCTACTTTAGATGGCTTGGGCAAGGAGATCCTCCCCAAGATGGCTCTACCCGAGCTTCGACCTGAACGACAAGGAGACACAGCATGTGAAAAGATAATGACAGAGAAAGCCAGGTAAAGGAACCGCAGGTGCAAATGTCCTGCGGAAGGAGTGAACTCGATGAGCTCCAGGAACAGAAAAATGAGAGAAGAGATACAGAGTAACAAGCTTAAGACTGAGGAACAGGAGCTGACCTTTTGGGCTCTGAAGGCCAGGGTCTGGAGACACACTGTATTTTCCTGGTAATAGGAACCCAGTGAAAAGTTTTAAGCAGAGGAGTAATATAATTTGATGTATGTTTGAAATTTATTTCCCAGATCTTATGGTGCAAAAATGGCCTTATTAAAGGAGCAGAAAAGTAGATGGGGTCCATGACTGGCAAGGGGGCTCCTGCATGGAGCCCAGAAGGTGACTTGGGCTCTGGGGTCTGCAAGTGGAAATGGAGAGAAGCAGTTGGGTGGGGACTGTATCTTAGAGCTATAACATGATTGGTACGTCCAAAATGGAATGGCAAAGACTTAAAGAAAACTTCAGTGGTCCTATGGAATGGAAAGTAATGAATTCTTTGGGATATTTGAATACTGCTTTTTTAAAAAATTAGTTTTATTTTAAATAGGCAGATAAATCATGTGTATTTATTGTGTACGGCATGATATTTTGAAACATCTGCACTCAACCTGGCTAGTTAACATGCACATCACCTCACAAATTTATCACTTTGAGGTGAGAATGCCTAAAATGGACTCAGCATTTTTCAAGAATTCAAGGCATTGTTATTAACTATAGTCACCATGTTAAATAAGAGCTTTTTTCCTCCTAAAATTCTATTTTTTAAAAATAGTTTAGTTGTTGATGGACCTTTATTTATTTTTTAATTTTTTGGAATGTGGTGCTGAGAATCGAACCCAGTGCTTCACGCATGCTAGGCAAGTGTACTACCATGGAGCCACAACCCCAACCCACTAAAATTCTTTTTAATTTTTAATTTGTTTTGTTTTTATTAGTGTGCTTTAGTTACACATAATGGGTTCATTTTGACATATTCATAGATGCATATAACATAATTTGCTCCATTTCAATTCCCAGTCTTTGTTCTTTCCAGTTATAAATGGGGACAGAACTGGGAATAATAAACTCAGAACAGGACGGGAAGAATCAAATCAAAGTGAAATGAGTAGATGCCTTCAACAAGGCCCTAAAACAGCTGTGGGATCCCTCAGGTGTGGTGGCATATGCCTGTGATTCCAGTTACTTAGAAGGATGAGGAAGGAGGATCACAAGTTTGAGGCCAATCTTGACAACTTAAAGAGAGCTGATTCTCAAAATAAAGAATAAATTTAGTCTTTCAACAGATGAATGGATAAAGAAACTGTGGTATATATGCACAATGGAGTATTATTCAGCCATAAAGAATAATAATATTATGGAATTTGCAGATAAATGGATGGAATCAGAGAAAATCATGTTAAGTGAAATAAGACAAGCCCAAAAAACCAAAGGCCAAATGTTTTCTCTGATAAGTGGATGATGATACATAATGGGGGTGGCATGGTGAGGGGTAAGAGAAGAATTTAGGAACTTTAGATTATGTAGAGGGAAATGGTGGAATGAGACAGATATCATTACCCTATGAACATGTATGATTACACAAATGGTGTGAACCTACATTGTGCACAACCATAGAAATGAGAAATTGTACCCCATTTGTGTACAATGAATCAAAGTGCAGTCTCTAAAAATAAAAAATTAAGTAAAATAAAATAAAGAATAAAAAGGAATGGAGATGTAGCTCAGTGGCAGGGTACTTGCCCAGCATATATGAGACCTTGGGTTCAATCCCCAGTACTGCAAAAACGAAACAACAACAACAAACCAACAACAAAACAAAAACCAGCTATGGGATTAATGGTGGTGGGCAAAGATGGTTAAGTCAACAATCATTTTGACCCCTTGATTTAAAAAGAGTAAAAGAATTTTCTCCGTAGTTCTGTGGGCACCCATTTACAAGAATTTGAGTCTATGTGAATTTGACCAAGCATTTTATTCAGAGAGGTTTCCCTAAATGAGTACCCATGGCGAAGTGGAATCTCTAAATGAGATTTCCTAGGATTTAGTTCATTAGAGTCAAAACTCCTCTGAAGCTCCTAAAGTTTATGAGGATGGAGGTGTAGCACACACAAATTTTCAGCGCGATGTCAAATTGGATCCAGATTCCTAGAGGGTATGTTTGTGAGCAGGTACAATACAGCTTGGAAGATCAGGAGAGTTTCCCTGAGGCCCCAAATCAGGAAGAAGTTCCTTTTATTACACACACCAGGTAAGGTCATGTCATGTTCACCAAAACCAGCACAACTAGGTCGCCCTTGAAGTCTGAGAAATCATCATGCCAGGAGGCTGACAGAGTAAAAGGCCCCGGGGCGCGGATGTGGAGGAATTGATTTTCTGAAAGCAGATCCCCTGTAAACAAAGAATGTTTAAGCCCACATTCTAAGAAAGGATGTAGTCACTAGAAAGGAAGTTTAAAACAGCCTCGGGATCTGAAAACTAAAGCACAGCCATTTGCTCCTGGATATTAAGTCTACTCTGTCGCTTTTGCAGCTTTAGCCATTCCCTGGGTTTGCCCAGTCGCCTCACTCAAACTCAGGGCTGACATGAAATCCCTGTGACCAGTCGGAGGGAATTTAAAATACAAACAAACAAATGGGGGCTCAAGCTCTGCTGCACCCTCTCCCGATGGGGGCTGCAGGCATGGTCTCTGAATCCTGCAGCAATCCTGTGCTCTTCTGGAGATGATGTAACTGAGGTTCCTGGAGGCTGAATAGCGTGTGCAAGGTCGTGTGCCTAGTGGGGAGAACAGCGGAGACTTCAACCCTGGTCTGTCTAAAGCCCAAGTTCTTAACCACTGGGCTGGTGTTTCCCACCAAATCTCTCACACCACCAGGCTCCCTCCACACTGGGGAGGGAACTTTTGAAATGTGTAGATTACAGGGGCCTCTTTTCTCCAAAAGCAGAACGCCCAGGGGCTGGGACCCAGGAATCTGCATTTTCAACCAGGTCTCTCCATAATTCTGCTATTTGCTGAGAACTGCTAATCTCATTACAGCACCTCCACTTGACAGCCTCTTGAAGTTCTCCAAGAGATAAAAGGCTCCCGACAGTCTCTGGAAAAGTGTTGGGGTCAACTCCTGTGATCCTACAAGTAATAACTTTTGGAGGCGCCCCCAAAGGGTAGCTTGTACGTTGACGAAGGCTCTCCATCATTTTCACAGAGGAAACTGAGGTCAAGCTGGGAGAGGCTCCGTGTGATCAGGGCAGCGAGGCCGGTACAAATGAGATCACTTGGCACTTTCTTCGGGGGAATGCAAGGTGTCAAAGCTGAGAGGAATTAGGGGTTGTACTGCCCTTCTCTCACTTAAAGACTCAGAGAGGCTACGAGACATGCTGGAGACCACACAGCTAGAAGACGGCCCCTAGGGTGGAAGTCTTTGCTTCTATTCTTGTTACAACTATGCTCCCAATATATCCAGTCTACTGCACATGTGTAGAAATGAACCTCATTTTATTTTAAACCTCTCCTTTACTCCAGAGAGCAAAATGCAGATCCATATCCACATTTTAATTGTGACAAACACACAGCTGTTTAGGCACTGTATAGAAATACCAATATGTGCCACTAGAAAATAGCAATAATTTTTCCCCTGAGGACAAAAGGCCATTCTGAGGATTCTGAGGGACAGCCCAGGCTCATGGTCAGTAATTCTCTGTCTAAGAGCAATCTGCTAGCGTGCTCCAAATCTTCTGCCAAAAGTCTGCAGTACTTATGTTTTGGTCTGCGAGACGGGAGGTGATACCCCCAACCCTGAAATGAAGAGGTCTGGGGAGGAGGTCACAATCTGGTGTCCTTTCAGGGGAAGTAGCATTCCCTTCGCTGTTTCCCCTCACTCATCAGCCATCAGGAATGTCCTGATTGTGTCACTCTGATCCACTCAGCCTTGGCTGCAGCTGTGGCAGGAGGAGGGAGGGCTGGAGAGTCAGGGCCCCAGTGTAAAGGCTCCATTCGGCCACAGCTCAGTGTGGACCTCAAACAGCCCCCTGGGCCTCTCTGCTTTGTTTGTTTATTTATTTTGTCTGGAAAAGTGGGCCATATTACGAAGGTCGATATCATGTACCACCACACTAAGGAACAAAATGCTTCGGAAGACATACACCAGCCACCTCATTGCTTCCCCAAGGCCAGTCACGTGTCACTTTTTGGCATTTACCAAAGATGTTGATAAACACCGATGTAGGCACTGCCAATGAACAAGGACCAGGTGCTCATTCAGACGCTATCCACAGATGTGGAAATGGAGGGTTACAGAGCTAAGTGACCTATCTGATGTCTCTCTAGCAGGAGAGATGAGAAGAAAAGGGTGTAACCAAAACAAACTCAGATATGAACCGTTTCTGGAGGACCATCAAGCACAATGGATGTTGTTTCCAGGGAATATCTCTGTATAATCCCCACACCAAAGGTTTGCTGGAAAGTGGGTGTGCTCCCAGGAGCTACATTCATAGACCAATAGGCTGCCCTTGTTTGGTACTTGCTGAAAATTAAGACAGGTAGTGATCTAAGGTAGCTCATTACTGAAGAGCACCCAGGAAGGGGAGGGAATGAGTTTTGGGAGCCTTCCCATTGCTCTCAGTCCTAAAGAGAGGATGCATTGGTGCTAATCATCATGACAGCCAGTGTGGTGATGTCCTGTTGGAGTGAAATGTGTTGTGGGAACACCAGAGGACAAGGGTAGCTTCTACTGTACAGGGAAGTCTTGATGACAGAGAAAAGACTTAAACTTGACCTTTGTGATAGGCAGAATAATGTCCACTGAAAATGTCCATGCAGTAATCTACGCAACCTGTGGACATATTAGCTTACCAGCAAAAGGGACATTGCAGATGTGATTAAAGTTACAGATTAAAGTTGGGAGATCATCCTGGATTATCTGGGTGGCAAAATCTAATTACAAATGTCCTTGAAAGAAGAGAACCTTTCTTGGTCAGAAAGAAGGAGCTTCAGAGGTGGGATGGCACTGGGTTGAGGGTAGTAGTAGCCAAGGAATGGAGGCAGCCTCTAGAAGAAGTTGGAAAAAGTAAAGAAACAGCCTCTAATAAGGACCACAGCCCTGCCAACACCTTAGTTTCACCTTGGTTTCAGCCCAAGATGAAGCTGTAAAACAATAAATTTGTGTTCTTTTAAGCTACTGTTGGTAATAACTTGTTAAAGCAATGATGGAAACTAACAGCCTTGGTGTGAGCTGAGGCGGGCTTCAGGACAGAGGCAGAGAAGATGGGCTTCAGGGAGCTGAGGGTGTAGTGTGTGGCGAGGAGGTCCTGCCCTGCTCTGGGTTACGGCCTGATGTGGAAAACAGTGGTTTCCAGACTGTGCCTAACCCTGAGTTACTCCATTTTATAAAGCGGTAGTTTGCCATGAGCTACTTTATTTTGGGTCCAAGTGCTGAGATAGAATGACTGCATAGCTTGTTTGTACAAGTAAACAGCCACCATCTGCCCAGCACAACCACAGGGCACAAACTGATCACCTAGGTGTGCCAACTTACCCAGCTAAAGGAAGGAGCACCTGAACACACGGACATCCCAAATCATATCAGGAATACCAGGAGTTTATCAAATCCACCAGAGGCAACTCCCAACTAAGACCCATTAAAGGAAGATCACCCTAAGACTGGACATGGAGACACCCTGAGCCTGATCACTTTCAAGAGCCTTGCCCAGGAAAATCACTTTGGTGACAAACTTCCGATTCTCAGTTCTTCTGGGGTTCAGCATAGTGTGGTTTCTCCTGCCTGTGCTGTGACTCACAGCCCATTCCAAGCTGACACTAAGGTGACACTGGGTACTGACACTCTGAGACTGAAACTGCCATCCGTTTAGACCCTCCGCCTTGGCAACTGTGCAGAACTGGTTCATTAAAATCTTATCTGACCTCCTGCAGTGACCCCGACTCTGCATTCATCTCTCTCTCCGCTTGTCCTCTTGGCACAGCGTCCTGCAACCCTGTGACTGCCTTAACCTTTCTTGGTCTTTCTGTGACAGCTATACATATACACGTGTGTGTGATACATGTACACGCATATACACCATCTTGTGAAGTATGATGTGTGACTTTAGTGTTATAGATATTAGAAATTAAGATTGGAATGGTATAAAAGACCTTGTGATTGCCCAACTTCTGACTCACAGGAATTACCACTGCTGAAAGTGGTGTGGCTTGTGAATTTATTGTTGTTCAGTAATTCCGACATCAGGGAAAGACACAAACGTGCTTGGCCTATGTTAATGGCATAGTCCACTCAGGACACAGTGCACACAGAGTCATCCAGTAGAATGTTCTGCGATGATAGAAATGCTCTCCATCTGTGGCATTAAGCACTTGCTGTGTGATGAATGTCACCAAGAGGCTAATTTTTAATCTTCATTAATTAAAAAAATCAGATAGCTACAGGTGGCTAGGCACAGGCACAGACAGCATTATGTTTGAGGTAATGTGACAACTTCCAATGTGCCAGGCCCAGCTCTTAGAACTTCTGCATCCCATAGATCATTTAACTCTTTAATGCTCCTATGAGGCCAGTGTTTATCATGGTGACCCCCAGTTACCTGATGAGAGAACTAACACACAAAAAGCTCGGGCTAGCCTGTGCAGAGTCCTAGGCTGGTTAAGTAATGGAGTCAGGCTTCCATTTCCAGGATTTTGGAGCCAGTGTGGTGATCCATGATGCTCGACTACTACACTGTATGGTGCCTGGCAGTCACCATGCCATGGCAGGAATTAGACATGTGATGCAGACCATGGACAGAGAAGTAGAAGCTGCCTTGAGATATAGGAGGCCAGGAAAGGCTTCCCTGGGAAATGACATTTGCTCCAAGTACTGAAGGCAGAGGAGGCACTGGACGGACCAAAGAAGGGAGAGGGGCAGAGAGAGTTCCAGGTAGAGGGAACACCTGAAGGCTCTTTTGCAAGAAAGAACATGGTATATTCAAGGAAATGAAAGACAATCAGAATGACTGGAGTGGAGAGAGGAAGGGAATGTCAAAGATCAAGGTTGGAGAAACTGGCAGACAGCAGATTACAAAGAGTCTGGTGGAATTTTGAGTGGTATCCCAAAGACTTTAACATTATTTTTAAGAATTAATATGCACATATACTCCCCCACCCACACATGCATGGAAATTTCACTGACTTCTGTATTAAAAATGGAGTGGATGTGACTAAGTGTAGATTAGAAGAAGATGGTTAACTTTATCAATAAACGTCATTCTCAGATTCCGACTTCAGAATCCCTCAGGAATAGCAATGGCATTTTGTATACATCTTTTCTAAAAAAATATACTCTGCAAGTGTTTCCCTATCCCTTGGGCTTTCACAAACACCCTTGACAAATGCAGGGATTTTTATCTCCTTTCTGCAGATGAGCAAATACATTCTCAGAGAAGGGGTCTGACTCTCCTGCACCCTGTTGGCTACTGCCCACGTGGCCTCAGTCTCTTCAGTCCGGCAAAGGCAGCTCCCAGGCCCTCAGCCCCACCCAAGCCTCTGCTCAGCCCTCTCTTCCCTACATGGAAGCAGAGGTGACCCTTACTTTTCGGATGCCATCGTGTTTCATCTCAATCACGTGGAGAGTGTAGTTGGTCCTGCGTCCTTTCTCATTGAACTGCACGTTGCCTGTCAAACCTTCAAACCGCACCTGGGAAACAAAACCAAATGGTGAATGAGGAACTCGGAAGCTGTACTTCATGTTTGTTTGCTTTTCCTGCTAATGTTAAAATATACAACCCGAGGATGTTACTTAGAATGAGGTCTTGGAGTTGCCCAAACGCTAACACCTCCCTTGGCCATGGCAGGCATCAATAGAGAGCACAAATCTCTTTTCCACTGAATTGGGATTATCCTGAACATCATTTTCACCCATTACTTTCAGCAAACACTAACAGCGGGTCAGAGTGCATAAGAATATGGAATCTTTGTGCCATCCTTCATCAAATACCCTCACCACACCCCCCCCTCCTCAGACACACATCTGAAGGTGAAGAATCTGCAGGAGACCTGAAAAGAAAAGGGACTGATGTGCCATCACAGATAGGTCAGGAGAAGCCCCAAGATCAGAAGCCAGACCTGTGTTGGGTTATGCCTGAAATGGTTCCTTAACTCCTCTGTGAGTTTGGGAAATAAAATGCTTGGAAATCTAAAGACCTGGATCTGATTCCAGCTACCCCATTAACAGCCAGTGCCCTTGAGTGATTCACCTTTTTAAGCTTCCAGTTTCCAAACTTCCTGCTCTGCCTACCTTAAATGACACAGCTAATAGGAGTGTTCTGTGAAAAACGGAAAGCACCTGAAGGAAAGGCCACGTGTTCAGAACACAGTGTGCAGGGTTTATAGAGGACTCAGGTGGTTAAAATTAAATTTGTATCAGAATCTTGAATTATGTTTCATGGGATTTCTTCTCTTCAAATCAAACTGAAAGTTTGGACTCATACCTTCAAGTTTGTATGAAGGGTCAACTGGTCAACATGGGGATCCAAGACTGTTATGGAGTCCAGGTTAGAGCCCACTGGTTACTGGTAGGTAATCTGTAAATCCCCATTAAGTCCACCCTCAAATTGAGAAGTGTCTAGCTGCATATCATGGGCTCAGGTACAAGAGAACACATTCTCAAATGGTGAGCCACCATGTGTCCTCAGATCTGTCTTGCCTAAGGCCAGAGAGATGAGTTAGCAATGCAAATTTTGCCTGTGATCTAGAGCTGTTTGCTGTTTGTTTTTTCCCCTTTGAATAGCTTAAAAGAAGTCTTGCAGAGTTTTATCTTTCTCTGACAGTGGTCAGTTCCTCTGCCTTTAAGAGGCATAAGAATATTTAAGAGTTAAAGAGAGTCTGTTTATGCATGTGTGTGCACCTGTCCTGAGGCTGACCCTTGCTTCGCCTTCTGGTTTGAAGTCTCAGTGGGGAGGCCATGACAGGCCCTGAGTGCTGAGCAAATGACACAACAAGCTCTTCCCTTTCTCAGCTGAAATCTGGAGAAATGTCCAGCTCTGGAAAAGTCTGGGTTGTTCTTGTTTTTCAGAAAAGAAAAAGCACAGATCTGACTACAAAGAAGAGACTTCCAGTCCATCAGCAACTTCACCATCTTCTCACCTTGGGTATCTTTTGCCCTCATTCAGCTTTTACACTGGTTCAGGTTCAAGGTAGTATTGGTATGTGGGTGGGTAACAGATTAATCGACTCTTAGAAGGACAGAGTGGGATAGACAAATCGATGACTGGATGGTAGACTGATTTGCCCCAGCCAAAGGAAGTGTCATTAACAATCCAAATGGGCACAAAATTTTGGCCCCAGTTTTAAGTATCATACCAATCCTAGCACATTAGTATGGCAAACTGTATCTTCTCTCCATGACTCAGTTTCCTCGTTTGTTTAATAGGACCAGTTCCAGTTAATTATGTTTTACAGTTTTTCCAAGGGTTAAAAGAGATATTTATGGTCAATGGCTGGCCCATGGTGGGTATTTGAAAACTGCTAGCCCTTACTTTATTGTTACTAACAATGATACTAATGCTACCACCGTTTCCCAAGTATTTCATATTTAGGAAGTACTTTCACAAATACCACTTTATCTATATTCATAGAAATTCCAGGAGGTGTGTTGTTTGGAGCTCATGCTCTTTATTTACCTGGGAGAAGCTAAAACTCTGTGAGGTAAAGTGATTTATTCCAGACTAGGACTAATAAGTGGCAGAGTCAGGTGTAAAACCCAGAGCTTCTGATATCTTCTGGAATCTTCACTTAAGATATCAAGCAGCACCTCAGACAGGGGCCAGTGATATTGTATGAGGCTCTGGGTGGGCCACACAGAAATGTGTAAGGCAGTGTGTCTTATCAGCTTTCTATGACTGCCCACTACTCCTGCTGGGTGTTTCTAGGGGTGCTTGTTCTTGCTTAATCAAATGGTCATGGGATTGTCACTGAACATGTTTCTTGGCTTTCTTCTCAAAAAACCTGAAAAACTTAGCATATCATCTGGGATGTAAATGTTCATGAGTGCATATTATGTAGATTATGATGATGATGATGATGATGATGATGATTATGGAGATGGGGATGATGATGATGATGGTCATGATAACGACTACAACTGTGTCTTGTAGAACGGGTAAGAGGTATGCAAAATAAGAGGATGTAAGATAAAGGCCCTGGTTCTGGTACGATATCTCACAGCAGGGAAGAGTAGGGGGTCTCTTTCAGCAGAAATGAGGATTTTGTCACTTTTGCATGCTGTCTTCAGTTTCTGATAAGATCAAGAATGCTTGCAGTGTTCCAGTGCCCATATGTCCCCTTGCATTGTCAGTGTCTTCACAAGAAGCAACTTCTCTGACGTTTGTAGAAACCCTGTGTGTTTCTGTGAAAGAGCTAGAGCAGTGGGAATTTTGCCATTTTGTGGATCAGATTATTGAGATTCAGAGCTGAAGGCACTTGTCTATGAGATTCATAGTCATTAGAAGCCTGGGGTAACTGGAGGCTCTTACTCTGCATTTGGGAGAAAGACTTACTGAGGAAAATCAAAGCACTGGAAATGGGAAAGGAGATACCAGTCCATAATGGCAGAGCAAGGTGAGGCCCAGAGAAAGGCCCAGCTCTAAATCATTTATTGAGAGTTAGGACTCAGGGTTAGAGGAAGCAGCTTCTCAGAAGCATCAGCTGTGTGTAAACCCAGACCTGCTGTCCCATCCATCAGTTCTGAGCTCTGTGCACTCATCTGCTCTCTCCAACCCCAGGGTGAGTGAGGTCAGACTCATGAAGCCCAGGCATTTCTCCCTGGTCCTGCTCTGGAACTCCTGGCGCCATCCTGGTGCCTGTCAACTCCATCTGTGAAGATGGAGAATTACCTTGAGCTTCCTGTAAATGGTATTGGATGAGTATTAGGTGCCAACTCAGTGTCTGCTGTTGGTGGGGATGCTGAAGCACACATTTTTGTTCCTGCCTGGTGATGAGAATGTCTCCACTACTTGAGCCATGTTAAACAATGTTTTTCTATGACAATTGTTAAAGCATGGTAAGGAAGGCTCTTTTTCAGATAATTACAGTGGTATAGGATCACTGTAATGGGATTTTTCAGTGGGGGAGAGAGATTGGGCTCAGCTTCAAATGGGCAGGTAGGGATTTGTAGCCAAGGAACAGGGTGGGGTCAGTGGATGGAAAATTACCAAGAGGAAACAGGAAACAGCAGAAGGTAGGGAGATTCTGGCCTAACAGGATTCTTGCTGAAGATAAACCAGGATGATCAGAGATTGCCTGAGGGATGGTGGGGGTTGGGGAACTGGATTATGGGGGTTTCCTGCTAAATTGACTTAGTTGGGTTCTTTGCTAAAGCTGGATTTTACTTAGAAGTGCATGGATAAGTTCAGGAGGAGATTCAGAAGACTATAAGCATGGAATTTCTGACAGTTGTCAACATTGACACTTTTCCTCCAACCTTATTGAGTCCAGAAAAACAGGTCTGGGGGAGATAACAGAGCCACTTCAGACCCAGGGCTTCTGTAAACTCATTAGAGCTGCCTTCAGGTAGATCCTTCCTCTGGTCCCTCCTTCAAGTGCTCACTTGTGAGGCCTGTGACCCAAGACTCTGCTGGACCTAGTTACTCAAGACAGAATAAGTCTCAGGAGCCCTCTGAGGTTCTACGTTCCCTACTGAACAAAGGAAAGAATAAACCTGATTCTGTCTCATGCAGTTTCCCTAAGAGTCAAAGGAGCATATGCATTATGCTTTTTTAAAAAAATTTTGAGCTTTATGAGAAGCCAGTGAGGGAGGAAGTGTTAAAAGAATTGTGTTCATTTAGCAAATGAGGCAATTCAGGCCTAGAAAAGTAGAGTAGTTAGTCCAGGATTCCCCAGATAGTACTGGGTGGAGCCACAGTTAGAATCCAGCTCTTCTCTTGCTAAATTTCTAACAGGCAAGTGTGGCACCCACAAGCCCTTGTTCCCTCTAGTCTCCTGCTGGGTGTCGTTGACATCCTCACCTAGAACCTTCAAAACCGGGTTTGCTTCTTGTTCAAATTCACCCTTACTTTAAGGCTTATCAGACCCTTCATCTTGTTTTACTTCTCTCCCTGCCCCTGCTTTTTTCAGTACTGGGGATTTAACCCAGGACCTTAAGCATGCCAGGCAAGCACTCTACCACTGAGATACATCCCCAGCCCTGCCTTTCACCTGAGTGTCCCAGCTCCCATGGTAAATCACGTGTGTTCACTCTATCGAAAGGCCCAGGTGCACTCCTACAGGCAACCTTGCCGATGCCCATATTCCTCAGTGATGCGTTCTGCCCTGACTATCCACAGCACCAAGAGCTTGCCTATGTGAGTGAACTTTTCCTCCAAACCTTTCTACCAATTATTTCTCAAAAGCCTGTCTTGCCTTCAAAAATGGATCTTGAGAGATTGTGTCTTAGACTCCTATTGCCAACCCTATCCCATCCAGCCATGTGCTGGCCATACCTGCACTTCCACAGGCTTGATTATTAGTTGACAGATGATTAAAATAAAGGTTAAGAGGGACGATCCATATTTATGGCAGATATTCTGAACTTGAGGTATTGGACTAGGCTTCTTGGAGTATCTCTATTGGCCCCACTCCTGATCATGCGGAAATATATGTAAATACACGTGTGCATTTTTCTGGGAAAAAAGAGTCCAAAGATTTTTCTTGTCTTTAATCATATCCCTAAAAGTTGATGACCTCCCACAAGTTAAGAGCTTGACTTGGGGATCTGAGTCTTTTCTGTCAACCAGAAGCCGACATATGGGCCCCATAATGCCACCTCCTTCCTGGAGTACTAAGGGTTTCCAGGATGTGGGCTCATTAATATTCTGGACAGCTCCCTGGATGGCAGGCAGGGGGCAGGCAGCTGGGCTGATTGTCTTTGCTCTGCTGCTAGGAAATTACAGCAAGAGAGAGAGAGTGGGTGTGCAGATATTGCCCGGGGCCATGTGCTGCAGGGGGCTGGGCCACAGCTCCTGTGTCTCCCCTGCTGGGCTGGGTCTTTGAGGCTTCAGAGTAGTTAAGTGTACAGAATGAGGTGTCAACTCAATGTGGGTTGGAGTCCAGTTTCACCACCAGTGAGCTCTCTTATTTTAGGAAACTTTTAACTTCCCTGAAGTGCAATTTCCCCATTCATAAAGCACAATTCCTAACACTAGTTTTTTCAGTGATCCTTTGTGTCAAGGATTCAATGAGATAATACATGCACGTGTTCAGAGCCTTGTACATAGTAAGCCCTTCACACACCATAGACATTATTACCATTAAGGGTTAGAATTTGACTTCCCCATGTACTAGCCCTCCAGGTGGGCTATGCTGGGACTCCAGGCCTAACTCACAGAACCAGGCACAAATGGAACCACAGTCATATCCCACAGTAGGCCAGTAGTCAGGGGTGCAGAGATCCCCTAATCCCTGGCTTCCCAAGAGTGGATGGCATTAGCATTTATCCAGCCCTAGTGGGTACAGCTGTGCCCTGGTGGCATGGCTCTTTCTAGACATGGGTCTAAGGTCAAATGACTGGGCAGTGGATATGCCTCTGTGTGAAAGACCCCAGTAGTCAATGATTATGAGCAAAGCCCGTTGGGGTCATAGGCTAGGACTGGGTAGGAGGAGGGGCCCTGGACAGGGATCTGGTTAAGCCACTGCTGTTAAGCTGCTGTGTGACCTGGGAGGAGGCATTGGCCACTCTAGATCTGCTGTGTCTTTTATAAAGTGAGAGAAAATGAGAGTCAGTCATCTCTAAGATCTCTGCAATACACTCTTTTGATTTTAGGTGCCAAAGAAAGATTTGGAAAAGTGTCAGTGTGAACAGCTGGTTTAGGGTAGGAACATTCTAGTTAATTTGTTTTTTTCTCCCTCAAGCTAAAAGGATTCTCTTGAGGGCAGGCCTTGCCTTCTCTTATGGTCCCCAGAGCTTGGCCCAAGGCCAGAGCAGGCAGGCAGCTTTCAGGGAGCTGCTGATGGACAGGCACACATGTCTTGGCTTCAAGACAAATAAAAGAGGTCACTATTCTTTTAACTGCTTTTAACTGGTAACTGCTTTGTCTCTGGCCCTAGTGAGAGAAGAAACAAAAGAATGAGTATTACAACCAGAAGGATGTGGGTTAGACCATATGAAAAAAAAAAATTAGACTCTTGGAGCTGTTTGAGTCTGAGGAGCCAACTTTCCAACCTCCTCATTTTCATGGATAAAGAAAAGGAGTCCCATGGGAGAGAAGAATGAATATTTCAAGGTTTCCCAGAGACTTGGAGCCCAGCTCTCCTGCCTCCTGGATCAGAGCCCTCTTTGTCACTCTGCATTGCCTTTCAGGCTGCGTCCCTGCCACAGTGGCATCAGAATATCCTTTCAGGGACGTCGTTAAGATGGAAGAGGCCCATGAGTCAGAAGGTTGTGGAGCCAAGGGCAAGTCCCTGGTACCGTAAGAAACCAGTCTCACATTGCAAACAGAATCTGTCTGGACTGTGGAGTCTGGAAGAGCATTTTAAATAAGCTGGGGGCAGGCACTGCCCCTTCAGCAGTCTCTCCAGAAGCTGCTCAGTATCTGCTGTTGCTGCCTCGTGATTTGGAGGCCACCCTGCATGGAGCTGGGGGAGGACAGAAAGGACTGCTGGCTTGCTCCTCCTGGGTGTGAGCAGGGCCTCTACTTAGCCTCATTCCAAAGGACAGAGTTCCTCTACACAAAGGCACTTCATCAGGGCTGAGGAGCAGCTGGTGAAGTTCCTGTCTTGTCTCTTTCTCCAGGTTGTGGAAATTGTCAGCGCTGTGCACGTGCAGTTGGAAAACAAATGCTAAGAGCTGTACGTTTTGCCCTACATTTCTCCCTCATTCAGAAACTCTTCTCTCCTTCCCTGGGAACCTAGATTCATCTTCTGTTGAATGTACTCTTGAAAGAAGATCTGGTCTACCCAGGCTCCTCAACTGGTTGGGGAGGAAGGATCCTGAGAGACATTGGCACCAAAATATCTTGCTGTTGGTTCACCAGTACACCTGTTGCTATGTCATTCCTTTGTGCTCAGAACTGGCCCCCACCCCCATCCCTTGAGACATACAGCCGCTCCATCAAGAGCATAATGTGGTGCTATGCATTGGCAGACTAAGCTCATGGCCTGGGCTCCAGGTGCTTCCAGAGACATCCAGAGACCTCTCAGAGCTCCACTAGTGATAAAGCAGAGGGCAAGTCCCCAGAATCTTCTGAACCAGGAATGTCAAACATGCCATTGTCACACCCTGCTTTCATGGCAGAATTTTCACTGATTGCCCATTTGTACTCTTCTCTGTGCTCTTTGGGTTTAGTTTCAGAATTCTTTGCCTCGCCAATCAATTGGAGCGGACATGGCCATTTCTATTCTTAGTTTTTATCTGTTCCCAAGTGCAAACAAAACTGATGATCACAACACTGATAAGCAAGAAGACAAGGTTAGAAGAACTGAGAAACATTTCCAGGGTCCTTGCTCACAGCAGACCCACATGAGACAAAGGTAATGAGGTCGAAGTCCAGGAGACTGTCAACACGGCTCACTGTCACCCCTTGCCTTTCACTTTCCCTCCCTAAATACAGAAATTATCAGCTTTCCTTTTTCAGTACAATCCCCAAGTAGAAAATACAGCTATTCCACTAAAAGGAATGACTATTCTACATTATTGTTGTCTTTAAATTTTGACATGAGTTTCCATATACACCAAGAGCCACAAATAACAGAATGGTTGCTCTGAACTTCAGACACCTTCTTCCTTTTTCTTTTAAATAGCTGGGTTCTGCCTGAATTTGATACTGGAATTCTCCACTAGGCTCCCATGAGATGGAGACAACATGGCCAACCTTACCTGCTGGAGGGCTCTCTGAATGTCGATCCCCTGGCCCCAGGGCACTGCTGGGTTGGCCAGGCAGTCACCAGCATTCCCTCGGCGGGATATGTCAATCCTCTGTCTCCGCAGGCTCTGGAAAGCCTCAGCCATCACCTTCACACCATCATAGGTGAGAGCAGAGGTGTACTGGTAGGAGGAATGGGGACAGGTGTCAGAATGGGGACAGCAAGATGGTGGGGAGTGGTGTGGGAACTGCACTTCCTGGTGGTAAGAAGCAGGTGGGAGGCAGCCATGAACCCAGAGAGCATGCCTGCCCTCACCTGGGGCTGCTCTACCTCACCAGCAATGTTGCCCTCCTGAGTTGTGAGTTCAGTATGACCAGTTGTGACTTTCAAAGAGAAGTCAGAATTCTAGATTTTTGTGTACAGTGTTGACTTTGACATTTTGAAAATGTCAGTTAAGTTGGGAAAAATGCATAGATTAAATAAAACACCTTTGCAGGCCAAATACATGGCAAACCAGTTTCTTTTCTCTTCCTTATAGGCACCAAGTGGGAGCCAGGAAGAATTGTGCATTCCACCATCTATTGTAATAGGGAAAAGAACAAAGAATCCCAAGACAAGTGAGCTCTTAATTATTTCTGCATGTGGCTCACCCAAGTGGTAAGTTCACATTATGAATTTTCCATTGTGTTTATTAATAATAATTCTCAATTCTCCCCACAAAATGGGACTAAAATATGGATGAGAAAAAAGAAAAAACAAGAAAATATTTCTTGGCTTTGAAACCAAAGTCTGTCTCCTTGTTCCTAATACATCTCACGCTGTATGGCACACTGTAAGGTTGCAATAGAGAACTATAGACTGAATGTATAAGTATTTTTTCCAATTTTTAACATTGATTTTTGTTACGGTTTGGATGTGTCCCCCAGAGCTCATGTGTGAGACAATGCAAGAGGGCACATTAATCCTCTCATAGGGATTAACTAGTAATTGGAGGTAGGTAGGGCCATTGGGGGTGTGCCTCTGGGGTATGTATTCTGTCCCTGGTGAGCAGAGCGTAGTCTCTCTCTGCTTCCTGTTAGTCATGTCTTGAGCTGCTTTACTCCTCCATGCCCTTCCACCATGATGTTCTGCCTTATCCTGGGCCCAGAGCAATGGACTTGAACATGTATGTATTGAGACCCCCTGAAACCGTGAGCCCCAAATAGACTTTTTCTCCTCTAAAATTGTTCTTGTCTTTTGGTCACAGAAGCTGACTGAAATAATTTTTCTTATTTCTTTTTTTATAAAATAGATATATGTTGCATTTGGAAATTAGGTGGTACATTCATAATCAGTACCTGTGTGGTTTATTCATTGCTTTAAAGCACAGTAGGGATTTATTTGTTTCAGGTCATACTGATTAAGTTTTCATTCTTGAAGAGTTAAATCAGTTTGGTCATTAATGGGATAAGAAACATCTCAGTTATATGGCCTGCAATTTACAAAAAGAAATAGACCTAGCAGTAAGAAAAAATCCACTAAGGATTCATTGTTTGTCCCAGATAACAAACTTGGCTTCAGAATCCTTCTCAGCACGGTATTCCACACAGCCACTGCCAAACTATTTGATTGGACGATGGGGAAAAAAATTACTTGCTATCTCTATTCTAAACCATGCTCAAATCACAAACAAAATAAATCTGGGATGCTGGATTTAATGCTGCATTTCTCTGCATAATAATTTATATGTGATCCAGAGGTAGAGATTTGCTGGTGAATCCTCAGGTTTTCCTGATTTCCAGAGGGGCTCAGGCCTGTCCAGAATGAGAGCCACCTCACTACACAGCTCAAGGAGGTTCCATCCACAAAGAAATGAGCATCCTCCTGTGCTGTGCAACATGGTACCCTCCCAGAGTAGAGAGAGGGTTTTCCAGCTTCGCTTACAGTAGACTGAGAGAAGCTTTCTAAGATGTGACCACTGGTATGAGAGTGGAAGGTCTGCATGGGACTTCTGAAAAGAATTCCTAAAGGAAGGAGTTGTGCTTTCCTTTCTCCTTTTTATCTTCCTCCTGGATAGAATATTGAGGTAAGGCTAGAGTTTAAGCAGTCATCTTGGACTGTAGGGCTGCAACCACGTCCTCAGGATAGCATAACAGGTGAAGAATCCCAACGACTACGAAGCCATCATCCAAGCCCTGGATGACTGACTCCTGAATTTTGCTTGCATGAGAGAGAAACACAATGCCTATCTTTCTTGTCAAAACCATTGTCATTGTGGGTTGTCTGACTCTTGTATCATACACCCACTAATGTTTATGGATGTATTTTCCTTTGCTTGTTTCTTTTAAAACCCATTCTCTTCTAAATGCTAACCCTTCCCAAAATTCAAGGGCAGGCACAGGGATGAGGCTGGGACCCCGCACCTTAGGTCTCTTCCAGTCCACCCGGGTGTGGTCCCGAGCGTCGCTGCTCTTCCACTGCTGCATGATCTTGGCGGGGACTGTGTCCGTGTAGTTCACCAACTGGAAACCTGTCACGTTTGCTCCGCTCTCCTTGAATTTATTTAAGTCAATGTCCATGAAGCCCTATGGAGGGAGGAAAGGGAAGAAGCCAGAACATGTGAAATCAATTTAACTATGTTACAGCATCATGGGATTTTCTATCCTGCTCCCAAGGTGGAACTGGCTTAATGGAGAGACAGTTGTGCCTCCCTTCCTCTGAACTTGGTTATCACTTAGTCTTCATGCGTGAGGTTAATACAGCAGTTAGGAGTTCTTGGCCAGGAGCTGGTGTACCCTAGTCGAAGTATTGACTCCCAAGCCACTAGTTATCCTACCTTGGTCTAAGTTACTTGGTTTGCTTACCTAAATAGTAGGGTGATTGCTGGAAGGTGTGTTGGTGGAGGTGAAGTAAGAAGATGCATGTCAAGTGGGTGGCTTATTCTTGGTGATCAATAAATGGTGGTGCAGACAGGGCAATCAATGGACGGCAAGGATTGCCATGATGATGTAGACCCATGGAACAAAATAAAAACTCTGAGAAGGAAACTGCCTCCCTCTCCAACCCCATTCTTCACTTGAGAAGAGGAATCTAAGCTTATTAGGGGATGTTCTTATGGATTCCCCAAAGGTCGCCATTAAGCCTGTGGAGAAAGCTGGATTCTAATCTGGGTTCTCCTCACTCTCCCTGAACAATTTCATGGGCAGTGGACCAGATCTGCCCTACCTGATGGGGCCTGATCAACTTTAACCTACACGGAGGGTACTTTATTAAGGATGGATTTCCTTCCAATTCAGTTAGAGTCACTCGAACTCAGAAAGTCTTCAACTTAAAAGGAAACTTTGCATTTGTTTAATATATTCAATAATGTACAGTACTTTCCTGCCTCGGACCTCATTCCACTTTAACACTTCATAAGGTACAAATCATAGGTCCATTTGCCAGATTAAGAAACTGAGACAGAGTGGCGAAATGCACTAACTGGCCAAGTCTTCCAGTGAGTTAGTGACAGAGAGGGGACTGGAACTGAGTTCTTTTGTTAGGCAATTCACTCCTCTCCATCACAAATTCATCCTTCAGCAAGTATTTCTGAGTACCTATTCTAAGAGGATGAATAAACCTATTTTCTTTCCTCTGGGACCTTAAATTCTTGAGGGGAGGGGTGGGGTCCGGGTGGGGGGGTAAAAAATAATAACAGAAATTGTGACAGATACCATTGCCCTGTGTACATGCATGAACGCACAGATGGTGTGACTCTACTTTGTGTACAACCAGTGAAACAAGAGCTGTACTTCATTTGTGTTCAATGAATCAATAAGTAAATAAAAAAAAAATCTTGAGGGGAAAGCAGATGGTAAACAAATGAGCAAGCAGACATTTAGCCTTGAAGAGTCCTGTGGCGTTCGCTCATGGCAGCAAGGAGTCCCGTGAAGAAAGATAAAGTGGGGTCAGTGGATGGGGAGGGGCCCTGTCGGCTGTGGAAGGAATGACCATGATGAGCCTGCCAGAGGGGGTGTTGTTGCCACAGGGACCAGAATGAAGGGAGACCTTGGGAGTGAGCTATAGGAAATCTGGGGAAGAACATTCTGAGTAAAAGCCTGGAGGTGGGAGGGAGCCCGGAATGTTCCAGAAACAGTAAGGAGGCTGATGTGACTAGCGCAGTGAGTGAGGAGAAGGTAGGAAATGAGGTCAGGGCAGCAGCCCAAGGCTGCATCACACACAACCTTGCCTTAGTTTGGGTTTCTTTCTATGTATAATTATGGGCCCACTGCAGGAATTTGAGCAGGAAACATGAAGTCTACTCCTGAGCAGGTCCATGGCTTGGTCACTGCCAAATCCCAATAAGAGAAATCGGTGAAGGAGCAGAAGAAACCCTGTGAGGGATGGGGGAAGCCTCAGAGGCCTGAATGCTGATCCCAGCTGTCTCAGAATCCTGTGGCATGACAGATGGGGAGTTAGTAGATATATGTCCCAGAATCCTCTCCCTGGGTGCATAACCACAAGGCATGTTCTACCCTGACATCTAGAGGCCCCCCGAGGGACTGCACTCCCACAGAAGCCAGCAGTGTCAGTATCTTGATAATGTACCTTTATTGTCTGCCTTCCCTTCCCTATATCACTTTCCTGCTTCCCTGCTTCCCCGCTGGTGTTTCTGAAATTGGCACCCAAAGAAAGCACATGTACTTGAATCCTTGCCTTGGGATCTGCTTCTGGGAGAACCTGAGTCTTTCCCAATGCAAAGTCCAGCCAGTTCTATCTTAGTGCCTGCTAGAGTCTTTCCAGAGCATTTATCTCCATTTGAGATGATCTTGTTTACTCATTTGTCCCTCTGTCCTCTGTTCTCTATTGGAATGCTAGTTCCAGAGGGAGGGGGACCTTTTCTGTCTTGTTCATTGGTATGTCCTAGACCTAGCAGCTAGAACCATGCCTGGCACAGAGAAGATGTTCAATGCATATTTGCTGAGTGAATGAATAAAAGTCAGAGGTTTTCCTCAAGCAAGATTCCCAATTAGTCAGGGGAAATATGATCAATCAGCAGGCAGCAGTGCCACTGGATGATTTTAATTGGCTGAAAAGAGAAACTCAGATTGGAAATAACTTTTGAGATTAACTTGTCTCATGGCCAGAAATAACAACTTATATAGAGGCAACTGCTTTGCACAATGGTACTAGCAAGCTGTTGATAAAAGTAAAATCAGAATTAGGTTTCCCTGACCAATATGCATTCCAAGATGTTATGCCACCTGAGTACAGCCATTTCACCACTGGTTAAAAGCCAGAACACAGTTGAGAGATTTTCCATATTGTTTAGAGACTTTTAAAAGTACATCTTGTTCATAAAATAACTATTGAGAGAACAAAATGAAAATTATCTCCTGCAGTCAAATTTTGTCACTTGCAAATCTGTAACAAGCTCCTGGGCATTATGCACTGACTGCTTCCATCTGAAACATAGCAGAGGCCAAAGGAAATGGCAGAGTTTGTTCAAACACAACTGTGGTTCAACTCCGTCACCAGAATGTCTGATTACAAGATGAGTGGAGCCAAACCTTGGTTATATATAATCAAACCGATGGGACCCTCCAAGCAAACTCCTCTGAAAACGTTGAAAAGGAATAGAGGAAGAACAGTAACACAAGCTCCAATCTGGGACGTTAACTACAAGAATCAAAATTAGCAATTAACTTGGGGTCAATGTACGTTCATCTAATCACTGACATTTTTTCTCCTACGTAAGATTTCATGCTGGGAATGATAACATTAAATGGCACAATGTCCTTAATCACTAAGAAATGAGTCTATTCTAGTTACTAGGCTTGATTTCTCCATAATGAAAGAAAATGGGCTCTTCCAATAGAAAAAATATGTTCTTAACTAAAAGGGGGAAAATATATTAACTCTTTGCCTACTGGTTAACCTGAAAATTCAACTCACTTTTTCCCCATGAGCAATCTCATTAAACAACATTTAATTAAATCATTTTCTAATTTTCTTTGCCATTTTAATAAAAAAAGAACCCTGGGAGGTAATATTTGATAATTAGTGCATTTTTCTTTATCTGCTTTATTTGTGCTATTAATTATATAATATTGTTTAAGGACACTATGTTGCTAATTATATTCTATTAGAGATTTTAACTATGAAGTTTGATTATCACTGCTTTTTAAGCCAATTTGCATGTTTTATAGCATGGTACAGAATGTTGAGTGGATTGCTGTAGACACTGGCTACTGAATAAGAATGAAGCTAATCTACAAACTGCTTGTTTTTCAAGTTACTCAGCAAGAGGAGTCAGGTCTCCTACGCCCACATTTCTTCACTGTCCCCCCAGCACTGGCACCAGGTGCTGCTCTTCCCAGAGTGACCATTTCTCATCCAAAATGGAGCTGGGGGCTGTGCACTCTGGGGCTCTTAGGTCCCTGGGTTCTTCCCTGCTGCCTAGGTACCTCTGTGCATTTCACACCTTCAAACCTGTGACTAATGGATGGGTGAGGGGAGAAGAATGCTCTGCCTACCATCTTCATTCAAGTGTAAATGAACTGGCTGAAGAACTGCAGGCTTAGGACTGGTGGTACTTGACCTGAGGACACAGGGAACACCTGGGGAGCTTTGGTAAAAGCACCATTCCTAAGGACTGTCATTCTGTAGCCCTGAGAGGAAACTGGGTACTGTATTTGGACAAAACTCTAATGCTAGTGAATCAAAAAATCTAAGTTCAATGTATTAAATTTACAAAGGTAATCAGCAGAAGAAATCCAAATAAGAGCCTAACTAGCGAATATTAAGGAGAGGATGAGGGGAACACTATGAAATGATTCATTATCTTTGTAATGGGAGTCACGGATGGGGTTAAGTTAATAAAGGAAGAAAAAGAAACAGAGACATATTATGTAGAAGTGTGGAGGAAACTATCAGAATAACCAAACACCAGAAAGGTTTAAAATGTTTACTTCTACAAAGTATGAGACTGGAAAGAACAGATATTTGCTTTTGATTTTATGCCCTTCTATACTATATTTTTTTTACCATGTGAATATATTAACTTTTTAATACTATTTCTAATATAACAATAGACTCTCAGATGATTCTGAGGTACTTCCCTGGTTAAGAATCATCCCTTAGTCAATGGGGAGCGGGGGGGAGAGAGTGGCAGTACCAGGGCAGGGAAGAGCAGCCATTGTGAGTGTTGAAGCTGAGGTCTTTGAAGGGTGCCCTGCTTAATCTGGATCTCCTGGTCTGGAACTGAAGAACATTTGTGTTGCTAAATTGAACGTCTGATGTGCAACCTCAGAAGCATTGCTCGTAAGGATAACTAAAATTATCATGGTGGCTAAAAAGCCATTTCATGTGCACTGTAAAACTTCATCTAAACCACCTTTTGGGAATTTTGAGGTTACTGCCATAGAAAAGTGAAAAAATTAGTAATCAATGCAAGAATCACCCTTAGACTTATTTTAAACATTTCCTAAGCTCTTATCCTAAGCCAGGCATTTAGTTCAATGCTTTACTCACATGGTCCAATCCAATCCCCTAAACAATCCTGAGAGATAAATGTGCAGAATAGGACCTGGATGTTGATTTGCATAAACAAGTGAGTCTTCATTCCAATTGTCTGATGAGGCCTTTGGAAACTCCCCTGAGATCACAAAACAAGCAAAGATGCAAATGGTGGTCCAACCATAAAATTTCATAAAATCTTTTTCATCCAGATGTGACACTGTCCTACTAGAGGAGGAACATCAGGGCTTTGATTTAGGATGGTATGTTCACCTTGCCCTGGCCAAAGACGGACAAAAAAACTCAGACATGGCAGACACCATTAAGAGCCCAGGACAAATGAATCATCCTGTCACAACAGTAGCCTTCAAACAGTTTTCTGACTTGAAGGATCAGGAGCACTAGGTTTTTCTTCTGGACACCAAACCCCTAAGGTATTTAGGTGTTTCTGAAGCCTCTGATTTTTCTGAAGTCCATTGGTGTCCTCCTGCCCTGCATCTATACCAGAGCTTAGCAAACTTCTGCAGAGGGCCAGATTGTAGCTGTTTTTGGCTGCTCAGAGTTTAGGATTCCTGTTGTAATTACTCAGTTCTGCATTATAGCATAGCAGTGGCCTTAGACAGTAAATGAATAAGGATAGTTCCCAGTGCAAAATTTTGTTGGACACCGAGACTTAACTTATTAAAATTTTCACATGTGGCAAAATATTCTTTTGATTTTTTTCCCTAATGATTCAAAAACATAAAAAAACATTCTTAGCTCATGAGCAATACCAAATCAGGTGGCAGGGGATTTGACCCATGGGACATATTTTACTGACTCCTGATCTAGGCAGAGGCAAGAGTCTCTCTTTTTGGAGATCTAGCCAAACCCTTCATTGCATATGTAGGGAAATAGGTCCAGAGAGGGGAAGAGTGGCCTAAGTTTGTACAGCTGGTGAGAGGACTACCTGGGGTTAGAATCTGTCCCTGCTCTGCAGCCACCATAGAAAGCAACATAATGCCAACAAAAGGTCATTTGAGTAGAATGACCAGGAGTAAAAAGGGCTCAATTAATTGAATTAGTTATGGTAGGCACTGCATCTGTCATGCCAATTAGAATTTTCAAAGATTAGAATGAAAAGGCATTTCAAATAATTATGATATCCTAAAGAGATGTTTAACACTATAACTACATCAGACATATTTTCATCTTGCTGTGAAGATTTGGAGAATGCTTGAAGCATCCTGAAGAGGCTCTGGGCCATCGTTATGACTATTAATTATCATATGTGCTTGGAACGGATTATGTGTCATTTCTGGTTATTTAACCTCTTCAAGGTTCAGTTCTCTTCAACAAGCAGATTCAAATGCACCTACATCACAGACTCGGTGTAAGGTTTAAAGGGACTGATGTGATGAAGCACTCAGAACTGGGTGTGGCACATAGTAAGTGCATAAGGGACGTTAGCTTCTGTTGTCATCATTGCATCCGCCATCATCATCATGGGGGCAAATGGGGTTAGGTGTCCTTAGAGCTGCTTTAAAGCCAGGGAGTGGGTCAGGCAAGGAGCCAGAGGAGAACATGAGGCAGGTGTGTAGGAACACAGCTCCCTAAGGATGAAAAGCCTTCTCTTCAAAGCTGGGTGTCCCCTTTCTCTTGGATTCTTTCAGGGGGTCACATCCCAGCCATTCAACCCTCATCATCTACGCCCGTCAGAAGGAAGAAGGAACATCCAACATCACTAAAGGAAAAAGGCCAGGGAGGAAGGTTTATTAATCACGTCCTGGCACATCAGAAAGAGCTCTCCATCCACCACAGCCCCTTGAGACCAGGGGAGGTAAGATTAGACCCAATCAAAGAACTTGTACTTTATACTCTGAATGGCATCAGCTGAACATGCCAAGTTTCCCCAGATTGTCAGAGAAAATCTTAGATGACAGATCCTCAGAGAGAATAGTTGTAGGGAAGTATGGTTTGAAAACTCTCGTTATTTTAGCAATGCTTGGAAAAAAGAAGTGGTGATCAGCCTAAAAAATGGTAGAAGACTGAGAGGGTAAGTGAAGGATGTACTTGAATCTCAGAAGTGTTGCTATGGGGAGGAGGTGAATGATTTGTTCTGAGACTCTGGAAGGTAGGTCAGAACTGTCGAACGGTCAGAAACCATGGGAGGCAGATTTTGGCCAAAATGATGACGACAGCAGTCACAGTGTTTAACATGCGTGAAGCCTGTGCTGAGTAGGAGGTGCTGTATGTGCACTTGTATTATCTCATTTAGTCTTCGTAACAGTCCTGTGAAGTGGGGACTGTTGTCATCCCATTTGTCCCTCTCATCCTCCCTGCCAGCTGGGAGCTCCTAGAAGGAAGGGGCCTTGGCTCCCACAGGGTCCACACACAATGCCTGGAGCAGGGTGTGTCTAATACACACCGAGGGACGAAGGCACAGGAAAGTATTGCTCACTGTTTCCATGATTTTCTCACAAGCTTCAATCCTCTCACCTCTTAGCCTCAGTTTTTGTCTCATGAACCAGAGGCATTTTTTACTCTGTGTGTGTGTGTGTGTGTGTGTATCACGCTGTAAACCAGGTAGATCATAATAAAAGTGTCAGGAAAAGAGTTTTAGGGACAACCACATAAGTTGTTTTTGTCTTTGAACCTGTCTCTGAACCTCATGAGTGGCTTGCCCTTGGGCAACTGTCTCAACCTCTCTGGGGTGAGTTTATTGATCTATAAAATAAGGGCCTCAGTTAGATCAATGATCTTTCAAGCTACCTTCCTGCAGCAGGCATTTCAGAGGTTTCCGTGTTGAGTTATGAGAAAGGCAGAAGGGACAGAAAGAACAGGGTCCTACCTTCCCACTCTGTCTCGTCCACCAAGACAACTCTGCTTTTATATCTATTTTACATACTAGGGTTCTCCCACAAGATTCCATTTGAAAATAGAGCTTCAGACTAAAATGTATGGAAACTTCTGAGCCTGCTGATTTCTCTCCTAGGGGCTCTTCCAGCTTTGATCCATAGTTCTGTGATCGTAAAAGTGAGTGCACATGAATGTGGAATATATATGAATTCGTGGAAAACTCTTGGGCTGAGGACTTAATTGTGTCCTCAGATACTCATGTCTCTGCATAAAAATCTTCACATTTTCCTATTTCAGCCACCTCGACAACCCAAACCTTTAAGGTGTCCTCACCCTGTATAATCCCTGCTAATCACACAGGCTTATCTGGTGCCCAATAAGTCAACAAGGCATTGGAGCTGTGCTTAAGTCAGCTGATAGTGGGGAAAAGCAGGAGTCAGGTACCTACACCTGGGCATCTCTGAACACAACAGCCTCACTCTTTCCCACAGGTGTCCACTATTTACAAACCTTCATTAAAGTCAGAATCCACAGGCAGAAATCTCTCACTTCTGAGATTTAGCCAAATTGCTGACACTTCGTAGTGAAAGGTCAGAGACCCCCAGTCGGGGCTGTTACCAGGCCACACAGATACACTCCCTGCCCTGGGACTGGTTGGTTTTCAGAGTCCCCTCCTCTTTACTCCACCTTAACCGATTGTGGTCAGAGCTAACATCTGTCCTGGCCAACTTCAGATTAAGGGCCAAAGGTCAACTCAAAATCCAGGCTTTCATACTTCCCCGGTATGGGTTGGGTCCTTATGGGTGGAGTTCCTGGTGGACTTGAAACAAATAGTATCTTCTACTTACGCCGTCATGACCTTCCCATCCAGGGAAGGCCAGGCAAGGATACATAGCAAGCCCCATCTTTGGTGAAACGCTAGGATATGTATTCATAGGACCTCACATACAGTAGGCACACATTGAATGATTGGTGAAAAAATGAAAGTCCCAGCAAATTGATAAATTTGAAACCTACTGGAAATGAGAAAGAAATATCCTAGTTTTTTATTCATCCATCCATTAGCTCATTCACTCATGTGTGCTGAATAGTACCAACCATACTGTCGACACAGGGATGTAGAAGACAATAGGACAGGTCTTGATCCTTGCTTTCAGGTTTCTTAAGATCCAGTGAGAAAGGCTGATCTTATACAAGTAGTTATAGAGCAAAATGAGTGAATCCAACTGACTCTGGAGTTCAAGGAAGGTTTCAAATTGAAAGCAAGAAGCTTGATGGAAAAGGAGCCTTTGGCTGGGTGATGGGGGCAAAGAAGAACCATGGAGAGCCTGTGAGGTTGAGGTTCATGGTCACAGTTACGGGGTGGCATGTCACAGTGAATGCCTGTGCACATGGCCCTTGATTCAAATCTCAGCTCTACCACCTCCTTAGCTGCGTGACCTCGGGCAGGCTGCTCACTCTGTGCATCAGTATCCTTTGCTGCAAAATAAGGATATTCTAGTACCTGTCTCATGGGCCTGTTGTGAGCATTACCTGTATTACACATCACATTCCTAGAACGGTGCCCGGCACATAGTAAGAGCCCTCCTAGATCTCTGATTTTTGGGGATCCATTTCCTTCCCAGTATGTTATTTGCTCTTCTGTCTTAAAACAGAAATTGGGGCTGAACCTTTCTAAGTCCACACCATCCCAACCACCTGCTGATGCTGGTGTGACTGTGTCCTTACTTGACAATTCTAAGTTGGTGGTGGCAAGTGGGTTCCATGCTTGGGCAGAGCAATTGCAGTCAAGGTCCTGCACATCTGAAGTGGCCCACAGGATGCTGACCCAGCATGAAAAGGGCCATTTCAAGTCAGCCCATGTGTGTCTGGTTTGCAAGGCAGGAGAATACAAACACCAAACACTTGAGATTCATAGAACCTCCTCTTCAATGTGGTTGAAGGGAGAAAAAGTGGCTTTGAGAACTTTTTCTGGATACCTCTAGAGTGCAGAGAGAGTTAGGAAAACTAGACCCCCAAATTGCACAGCCAGAAAGGTGCTTTTGATGAATGTACTGCTTGTGAGCAAAGCAGTGTGCCTTTCAAATTTTTTGTGGAATTTCCATACTGCTTTCCATAGTGATTGCACCAATTTGCGTTCCCACCAGCATTGTATGAGTGAACCCTTTACTCCACATTTTCCCAACATTTATTATTATTTGTGTTCTTGATACTCGCCATTCTGATGGGAGCCACCATTTGACCCAACTATACCACTTTTCTGTATATACCAAAGGACTTAAAATCAGTATACTATAGATACACGGCCATTTCAATGTTTATAGAAGCTCAATTCACAATACCTAAGCTATGGAACCAACCAAGGTGCCTTTCAACAGATAAATGGATAAAGAAAATGTGGTATATATACACAATAGAGTATTACTCAGTCATAAATAAGAATGAAATTATGGTATTTACTGGTAAAAGGAGGGAACTGGAGACTATCATGCTAAGTGAAATAAGCCAATCCTCCAAAATCAAAGGCCAAATGTTCTCTCTTATATGTGGATGCTAACACATAATAAGAGAGAGGTAAGGAAGAATAAAAGTTCATTAGATTAGACAAAGGGGAGTGAAGGGAAGGGATGGGGAAAGGAATAGGAAAGACAGTAGAATGAATTGGACATCACTTTCCTATGTTCATGTATGA
The DNA here is from genome assembly GCA_020662805.1 of Glaucomys volans. Lineage (NCBI taxonomy): Eukaryota > Metazoa > Chordata > Mammalia > Rodentia > Sciuridae > Glaucomys > Glaucomys volans. Next base: position 649,489 of record JAJEJO010002629.1, read on the forward strand.
ATAGAGGACCAGTGTAACTCCACATCATGCAGAACCACAAGGATCCTAATTAGAACAAATTATACTCCATGCATGTATAATATGTCAAACACACTCTACTGTCATGTGTATCTAAAAAGAACAAATTAAAAACCCTGTGCCAAATTTCAAACAAACTAAAACTTTCTAAAAACAAGAAAAAAAGATTTGTACAAATGGTAAGGAGCCCGTGGCAGTTCTATTGCACTTGGTTCTATAACTTTACATAAATCAGCTCATTTTTTCTTTATCTTATGAGGTATATATTAATATTCTGATTTATAGATGAGAAAACTGAGGTTAGAGAGGTGAGGTGACTTTCCCAGGGACACACAGCCAGTAAGTGACTAAGCCAGAATGGAAGCGCAGGGAGTTTCAGGAGGAAGGGGATCTATTTCTTGGGTTTGCTTCATTATAACACCAGTCCTCAGAGTTGCAAAGGTTTTCCTTATTCACGCAGTGCCGTCCTATGGAGAATGAGCCTCATCTTTACCATTGGAGACATTTGAGTTTGAATTCTAGCTTTTGTCACACAGTCTTTTCAAGGTCCTTCAATCACTTGAACCACCTTTCTCACTCATACAATGAGACTATAATCTCACCTCTCTTGGAGGAATGCAGAAATTCTCATGGAACTCTTGAGGGTTATTTTGGGGGATGGGAAGTGAGTGAAAAGGTAACCTAGAATGCAATGGGGGGCCTGGGTCACCCAGGAGGGCAGCCTCTATTAGTGTCTGGGTTTGCCTTCCTATCCACCCACTGCCCTCCCAGAGGCTTTTGGCAGTGTCAAGGGTCGTGGGTTCTAACTGAGGGCAAGTTGTGGGAGCAGGAGGATAACCTGGAGTGATCCCCACCAGCAAATAGAAACCCTGAGAGGGGCACAGGAGGGAGGAGGGAGCACTCTGACCCTCTCCATCTCACACATGCACATCACACATACACACCTAGGCATGTAGACACATCAGGAAAATATAGAAAGGCAAGAGTCAGGGACAAAAAAACCCCAAAAAATAAAAAAAAAACACAAGTGATCACTGCAAATCCCTGCCCCACCCAGCTGTTCATTCTGGGTGACCTCAAACATCACTTTTCTTCTGTGGACCTCGAGTGTCCACCTTGTAAAATCTGGAGCTGGTGAGATGAGCTTACCTTCAGCTCTATGTCTCTAGAATTCTGCAAAACAGGGAAAGGGCAAATTCTTCCCAGGAGTACGGGTGCATGGATATAGCATCAGAGACACCCTGCAACCCCTAACCTCTGATTGCCACAGTGCAGGTCATTGTCTTACAGTGCAGGTGGCCTTTAGGGGACTCCACGACTATCACAGGACGTGATTTTTCACTGGCATTATTTTTGAAAGTTTATTTATGAGTTCTGATCTAGCTGGACAACAAGGCCACATTGCATCCACAGCAAAAAAGCGAAGGTTTGTGCTTCTGAGGATTCTCGTGAACCCAGCACAGTGCCAGGCAAACAGACATGCTTGGTCCATATTTGATAGCTGTTTAGCCAGCTGTGAAAGCCAAACCTTGTGAGAGAAAACTGGGGGGAGAGGAAGATGCTTGGGCTCAAGGAGCAAAGAGCAAACAGTCAGCAAGTGGTCACTTCAAATACTCAAAGGCTGCTCTGTTGGAAGGGCTGCAGACGTGTTCTGCAAGAGTCAGAGGGCAGATGGAGTCAGAATTGATGAGAAGGAGACAAGGGATGAGCAGAAAACAGGCTGCAGCTGTTCAGGGAAGAGTGTGGAGATGGTCAGTGCCCGGGAGATAAACAGCTGCCTTGGAGGTATGAGTTCCCCATCACTGGGTATCACTCAAGTGAAACCTGATGGATGGGCCTGGGTTAGGGAAGTCGTAGAGGAGATTCTGGCCCTTCAGGGCAGTGGCTTGGAAGCTGTCTCAGGCCCACCTCTATCTACATATTCATCTGCATATTCATAACTGGATCCATATTCCTGCTGTCTCTGCTTCCTTTAGCACAGATATTAGGATATTGCCCTTAAGTGCATGGGATGTATGAGTTCAAACATCATCTCCTGAGAAGCCACTCACTCATTCATTCATCCTGAGCCTTTTGAAAGAATGCCTGCTAACTGCCACTCACTTGGCCAGGCTCTGAGAAGTCAACAGTGAACAAGGTGGACAAGGCAGGGCAGGCCTTCCTCCAGTTACTTACAGGTGAGCAGGGATAAAGGCACTATGCAGCAACCCATCTGTCGTCTAACCTCAGTTATGGTAAGTGGAAGCTATGGCAGTATATGACAAGCAGATGAGATAACTGGGATCAGATGAGGAACTTAAAATAGGGTTCCTTGTCCCTAGACATAAATGTCTTCTTTCTCCAACAAGGATGATGATGATGATGATGGTGATTATTATGGTGATAATTACCTATGTTTATTAAGGGACTACTGGGGGTCATGTATTACAATAAGTGCTTTACATACATTTTCTTGCTTAATTCTCCTGAAACCCCATGAGGAGGTAGATGATATCATTATTCCCTTTGTAGAGACATAAGGCCATGAAAGCTCACAGAGTGGAAGAAATTTGACTGATGTCACACAGTTACTAAGTTTAAAACTAGAATTCAAACCCAGCTCTGCCTGACCCCAGATCCCACTTCCCCAACAACCCTCCTGCCACCTGCCTAGCCAGACGCTGCAGAAACCAAACATGACCCTGTATGGTATTGAGTTGGCAGCAAGAGAGGCACTGAGGAAAGTGGGTGAGCATAGCCTTACAGAAGGAGTTGACAGATTTGTCCCTGTAGGGGGCAAGGAGACTAGAGAACAGTTCCTACTCAAGGCTGATTGGGAAGAGGGGCAGCAGCACAGAGGCAGGGGTCGGACAAGCTGCCACATGGACCAAAACCTTCAGCTGTGACATTCCACAGGAGCTGGTCTGTAAGCACATGGGGAAAGAGCTGACTGCCCTGGACCACAAGTTCCCCAAAAGTCCAGATGTGACCTGACCCCACCATCCCTCCCTCTGCTTCTGTCTCACTAGAAATGATTATTTCAATGGAGCCCAATCAATATATAATGGAACAGGTGTCTTACAGGGCTTTGAGTGCCTGAATTTGAATTCTAGATATATCACTGCCATAGTAGGCGAGATTTGAACTCAAACCTTCTTGTCAAGGACCATCCCACACCCGCCCCCACACCAGTCCTCTAACTCTTGTATCCGCTGTCACAGAGCATTGTAGTAAGAACATGACTCAGGTTCTATGACCTGGAGGGGAAACCCAACTCTATCATTTTATAAACACTATGATTTGGGAAAGTCACTTAACTTTTCTGAACCTCATTTTCTTAATCTGAAAAATGGGGATAATGTTATCAGCTTCAAGGAGTATGGTAAAGGTCAGGACGCATAATTAGAATCAGATGGTCATGGGGCTGGAAAAAATGCAGGTTCAGAAAAGACAAATATATGGAGACAGAAAGTAGATAAGAAGTTGCCTGGGGCCAGTGGGGCTGGAGAGAGGATAGTATGTGTGCGGCTGAGGAGAAATGGGGAATGACCACTATTAGGTATGGAGTTTCTTTTTTTAAATGTGATAAACATGTTCTAAAAGGGATTGTGGTGATCATTGCACAATCCTGTAAACAGACTAAGAGCAATTAGTTTGTACCCTCTAAATGGGTGATACATGCGTTGTAGCTCAAAAAAACTGTTTTGAAAAATAAAGAAACAGGGCTGAGATTGTGGCTCAGTGGTGCAGCGCTTGCCTAGCATGCATGAGGCATAAGGTTCAATCCTCAGCACCACATACAAAACTAAATAAAATAAAGTTATTACAAAAAAAAAAAACTTTTTTAAAAAATAAAGAAACAGTGGCATGGCTTTCCAATTTCTGCATGGTACATGTTCACTTTATGAGCTTATCAATGTTATAGAAATATGCAATTTATCCTTTCAAATTTATACAAAATATGAATACCCATGTCAACATATGTGTGTGGATACACAATATGTGAATGCAATCAGATGGGTGGATTCAGTCTATCAAGTAGGAATTCTCCACTTGTGCAGAATGCTTTTAACTTTTCAAATGATGGTGGCATTTGGAAATATATTTGGTCCTTCCCTGATGACACTGTAAGTGGGAAGAGCAGGAATTGTTATTTGCAATGGACAGGTGAGGAAACTGGGGGCTGGAGAGTTTCCCAAGAGCACAAAGCAAGCTCAGAGTGGTATCTGGATACAAAGCAGGCCTTTTTTATTTTGGGGGTTCACCTATAAACTCTCTTTTATTTGGGGGGTTCATCCATAGACTCTCTTCCTTGACCCACCATTTCCTTCCCTGATCTCTTCTGGAAGCCCTCCAATGGTGGCTATCTGAATCACAAAAGCACCTTCCAAAATGATCTACTAGAAGAATGCTACTAAGACTTTGAGGCTCATGCATTCTAATAGGAACAGGAAGGACTACAAAATAAAAGCATAGCTCCCTCATTTCAAAGACTTCCTTGGTTGCTATAATTACCCCCTCATCACAAGCACTCTGAAGGAGAGGTCAGCTCCATGTTACAGCAGGCTAATTATGTGGCTGAATTTCTAAAAAATTATCATCTTATAAATTGTGTTATTCCTCTGAAGGGGGAAGAAACACACCACATACTTGACTATGTTTCAAACTGAATTAATTAGTAATTTGAAGCCTAATTATCAACTAATCTATTGGAACATGCAAGTCTTTTGTATTTGGATGGTATACACCATTTGCATCCTATTAGCTGGCAGTTGTAAGAGTGGAGAACTCATTAGGTCAGAAGAAGAAAAATGCAGATCAGAAGTATGTAGCAACCCAAGGGGCTGACTCAAGGATGCTGTGACTGAGGAGGTCACCAGGCAACAGATGGAGGCTGGCAATGTAATTACCTGGGGTCTTTCAGAACCTATGAGGCCACCGATGTGTAATTTCTATTGCACTCAAAAGAGATAATTATGCATGCCCCTATCACTGTTCTGTGTATGCCTAAGCAGCATGATGTCCACGAGGTCTCACTGAGAGATATCCTGAAGTCCTGGGAAAAGCAGAGGCTATGGCTGCTAATCTTGGTGCTAAACCCAGCTCCATTTTTGACAGGCTATGTGACACTGTGACACTGGCTATGTCATGGATGTCATGGCCCCTTGCTGGCTCTGTTTCCCTGCAAGCAAATGAGATTTAGATGGAGTTGACTTCGAAAGTCCCTTCTAGCACTACAAATCTGTGATTCAAGGGATAGCAAGGGCTTTCCTCTCTTTCAAGTCAAAAATTGGGTGTGAGACTCTTGGTTCCCCAAAAGACTTTATGCAGTCACCACTTATTTAAAATGCAAATATCTCTGAGAAAATTAATATATTTAGCTGTTAACTTCTGGGTCTAAATTAACCTACCTCAACAAACCCTTCTTATTATCAGTCTTGAGACTGAAATACTGGAACTGCCAAGACAAGGAGGTTTTGAAGTATAAAGAAGGGTAAAGCAAGGAATCGAAAGCTCTAGACCCAACCAGAAGGAAGGGCAAAATTTAAAATCTTAAATAGGAAGGATGTCTGGGTCCCATTTATTTGATCCATTCAATGGATCTTGTGCCTTAATTCAACTAATGACCTTTACTCCAAAAGTAAGTATGATATGTCAATCTTTTGATCAATTAATAATTAACACTGCTTATAGAAATAACATGGCTAAATAATACAAAACAACACAAAATTACATTGTTAAAAGTGAACACAGATGTTCAGTTGAGCTGGATTACAACTGAAAATTTATTATAGGTGAAAAGTTAACAATCACATCTTAATGGAAACATGGAAAATTAAAAAGATGGGCCAGTGTGATAAACTTTGTAGAAAAAAAGCTACCATTAAGGGAAACCGGATACATGGCAAAGTGTGTTACTGATTAATATTCAATGGGGACTGTGGATATTTAGAAAATAATTTTAGAGTTCCTCAAAATGTTAAATGTAACAGGGTGGTGGTGCATGTCTGAAGTTTCAGTACCTTGGGAGGCTGAGGAAGGAGGAGTGCAAGTTGAGGTCAGCCTGAACAACATAGTGAGACTCTGTCTCACTAAAATAAGAATAAAAAATGTGGAAAAGGCTGGAGATGTAGCTCAGTAGTAGAGGACCTGTGGGTTCAATTACCAGTACCACAAGACAACAACAAAACCCCCAAAATACCAAAACAAACAAACAAACAAACAAACAAAAAACCAACCAACGAACAGCCAAAAAGAGAACAGAGCAAAAGCAAAGTTAAACATAGAATTTAGCACATAACAGATATTCCACTCTTTGGTAAAATTTCAAGAGAAAAACTTGTATGCTCATAGCAGCATTATTTGTAATTGCCCCCAAATGTAATCAACCAAAGTATCCATCAATTGTTTAATGGGTAAGCAAAAGTGGTATATCCATATAATGGCATATTGTTTAACAATAAAACGCAGAGAGAGAACAGGGATTAGTGGTGGTACATACGGCTGGGGAGCTTGGAGGTCATAGACAGTGACTGCTAATGGGTGTGGGTTTGGGGTGGTGGTGAAAGTTTTTAAAATAAGACTGGAGTGATAGTTTCATAACTGAATGTATGAAAAAAGATTAAGTTGTACAGTGTAAATGAGTGCATTGTGTGGCATGTGAATTACATCTTAAGAAAGCCTTTGAAAATAAGACTACATGCAAAATAAAATTACATTTGACTTTGGGAAAAAAAGAGGTGGGAGAATCAAACTTCACGATAAAAATGAGTAGATGTGTCAGTCATGGCACAGGGAGAAGGGACTTGACAAAAATGATCACTGAAGGAAACTCTTAATGGCTAGCTAAAACGATGCATGCAAGAAATGATCCTGTAAACCAAGTGTTTGTGACATGGAGAATCATTACATGCAATAACAACGAACTTCAGCACATCGAAATGAAAACCATTTTTTAAAAGACAAGCTTATTTATGCCATATAGAAAAATGAATAAATACTAAATGGACTTAATATAATTTATGCTGGAAGATGGGTTGGCGTTAAAGATTTGTCAATATTAGCATCATTATGATTTAAACGTTTTGTGTGTATGAAGAGTAAAGCTATCTTTGAGTTCAAAACAGAGTGCCCAAAGCATTGATTGTGACAGCTCGTATCTATTCAAAGATGTGGTGACTTTGTCCTTATTATCTAGGGGCAGAGCTGATGAAAGAGGGACTTGTGAGGATAATGGTTCTCTCTTGAGGACAGTTAGAAGTTCAGGAGGGTATCCTGTGGTTTGAAAGCAGGAAGCAGAGGGTAAAGGTAAACTGAGTCCTGCCAAGGCTTAGTACTGCAACTCTGAGCTGCCCCTTCACCCAGGCACTTCACACCAGGCAGGGGCCACAGAAGCAAACAAGGACCCCAAACACAAAAAGGCCTGAGCTGATGGCTTGTCATGCTCTACTCACCAAATTTGCAAGGATGTAGTGGTAGCCAATGCCGTTCTTCTCTAGCTTTATAATCTACAAAACACAACGGGAGGGGACACATCAGACATATTAACTGTTAAAGCTACAACCACAGTAATAACAGCAATAGTAACTGGCATTGAGTATTTACAATGTGCTCTTCCAACTACACACACCATGATATCCCAACCATCCAATGATGGTGACACTGTTAGGATTCTTATTATATAGATGATGAATAACTATAGACAGGTAAATTAAGCTTCTTAAAGTTGCTCAGCTATTAAGAGGCAAATGTAGGATTTGAAATCATTTTTTTCCTGATTCCAGGGCCAGAGTGGTATTACTGCAACCTGAGGGAGCTCACTGCACTCCTTCCATGCACATGGAGATTGTCCCCTAGGTGGGAATCTTATGTTGTATGGAATCTCCTGTCACTGTCATGACAGTATTTGTTGCCTGGATGGTCACATGGGTAGGAAGATGATTCCACTCGTGTTCTTAACCTTTAACTTGTTGCATCAACTTTATGCAGATGCCATTCTTTCTTTCCCTGAATTTTGTGCTTTCCTCCCGAAGCCAGTTGGGTACTCAGACATTAATACATCAATCACTCAACCTGGAAGCTGGAAGGGAATGTCAGAGTCATCTGGTCCCAAACCTCATTGGGAAGGTGGAAAGTTGAGACCCAAAGAGAGGGAGTGATCTGCCGAGATCCCATTGTTGTCTGGTAGCAATGTCAGGACAGGTGCTTGACTTGTGAACCTTTCTATATGACCCCTGATTACTGTCAATAATGAAGAGCCAAGATCCCCTAACACTTTCCTATCTTGAACACAGGATAATCATTTCAGGCAGGAAAAATATTTGTGGAAAGAACTACCCAGAGGTTTACTAGGGTAGCCGGTCACGCCACCCAAGAAGGACAAGAGAAGGACAAGTTGACTGCAGGCTTTGGGTCCAGCACTAGCTGACCTGGAAATTAACTTTCTTTCTTTCTTTCTTTCTTTCTTTCTTTCTTTCTCTCTTTCTCTCTCTCTCTCTCTCTCTCTCTCTCTCTCTTTCTTTCTTTCTTTCTTTCTTTCTTTCTTTCTTTCTTTTTTCTCTAATCATCATATTGGAGTTAGACTACCCTGCTCAATGCTTCTCCCCTGCCTGGTTACAGGGAGACATAAAGCATATGAGAAGCACTCAGGCTTCTTCTCTAACTGAATAAATTTTCAAGGTTATTAAAGTCCACATTCAGACATCTACTTAATTGGATGTATGTACATAGTGGCTCGCATATTTTTATGTGGGGAATAATTAAATGCAAGCACACACAATGAATACTCTCAAACAGTGGTGAGATTGTGAAATGCCAGACCACAGAGCTCAAATACTATTGGGATCATAGTTTTATTAATAATTCTTCATTACTTTTTCATCTTCCTGTCAAAGGGTTTGCTGCCCCTTTGACAATGAGATACCTTTATCAAAAAAACTATTTAAATTTAATAAACACAGAATAGCAAATAAAAGGTATTTCAGAAACCACCACATTCAGGCCATGGAAAAGTATAGTTCTTGTAAGATAAAAATTCAGATTGATTCATAGGAAAAAACAAGAATTGATGACTTTTGACCCATAAAAATTAGTGATTTTGTATAGTTCTACCTGATGCTGACATTCAGATCCATCTATTCACTGCCTATCTGTTGCCTTCCCTCCTTTACAATTTCATTTCACAAATATTTAGTAATTGTCTACTATCCATGAAGCACCCTGCTGGCAACACAGTGGACACAGGGGGAGACTAGCATACAGCTGGCCCTGCAGGAGGTTACACTGGCCTGGGAGGGATCCCTAATAAACAGGCAAGCAGATAAATGCACAAAGGGTTACCAACAGAGAAATGTGTTCTAAATGAGATGTGCAATTCCACATCACCTCAATGACCTCATTAACTCAAATTTCATTTCTACAATATCACCTGTTTTCACAATCCCTGCATCAGAATGGCCTTGCCTACTCTCTCTGATTATTTATCTTTTATGGCTAAGCTTTCATCTCAACTCCTCTGTAAAGTCTTCTATGATTAATTAAGCTGCTCAGCAAATGTTTATTGAACATAGACTATATGCCAAGCATTACACTGGGTTATGCTATGTGCCTAGGAACAAATAAAGCAAGGTCCCCATGACCTCATTGAGCTGAGTTGCCATTTTAGTAGGGAGCCAGATGGTAAATATATAAATAGATAAATGAAGGAGATTTCAGCAGGTGAGATGCACCATGAAGACAGTAAAACAGGGCGATGTGATGAATAGCCCCAAGAGGTTCTCTTCTACTCTCTTCTCTTATACCTTCTATACTTAATGACTGCATTATATAATTTGGTGTCCTATTTATTGATAAGGCATAACATTCTAACAACCCCATTTCTTGCTCATAAACCTTCTCTGACTTTCCACTGTTTACACAACAAGTCCCAGTCTCTTTAGAATGGTTCCCAAGGATATTTATGACTGGGCTCAGGTACCTGCCATCATCTCTAATACATACCCAGCACCTTCACTTAGCCTGGTAAGCTGTACTGTGAACCTTGATCCTCACCCACCCTCTGGGCCTCCCAGCACAGCCCTTCCTTCTGCTTATAGGCTCTTATTTGGCCCATGGCCATCTGGAGAAATCCAGGCACAGTTCTCACTTGAGACTTTTCTGAGAGCCTTCTTCCATTCCTTATTCTTTCAATTCGCTCAAAACATAGTTATTGAATATTTGCTAAGAAAGCACTGTTCAAGGAACTATGGATACAGAAGAAAATACAATAAAACAAAAATCCCTGTCTATATAGAGCTTAAGTTCTAGTTGGGAGGCTGGAGACAGAAGCACACAGTTAATTCCCTATTTGAAATTTAGAATCACTGTCTCCTTTTGGGCAGGCAGATTATTTTATATTAGACTGAGAAGACTCATTACTGAGTGTTAGATTGTCTTGGATAATGCCAACAGAGCCAGCTTGCAAATCAGAGATGGAAGTTGTAGACTGAGCACTGTCACTAACTACTTAACATCAAGGCAGATCATTCCATTTGAACAGTGTCATCCCATTTGTAAAATGAGAGCATAAGCAATCAATCAATGAATCTGTAAGATCCTCTTTTTTTTTTTTTTTTTTGTACTGGGGATTGAACCCAGGGGCACTCGACCACTGAAGCCACATCCCCAGCCCTATTTTGTATTTTATTTAGAAACAGGGTCTCACTGAGTTGCTTAGGGCCTTGCTAAGTTGCTGAGACTGGCTTTGAACGCGCGATCCTCCTGTCTCAGCCTCCCAGGTGCTGGGATTACAGGCGTGTGCCACCACGCCCGGCTGTAAGATCCTTTCTTGAGTGTTTCTTTTCAGAAGAGAAGAATGAAATAATTCAAAAAGAGTGTAAATAAACTACAATCTAAAACACCCTTACAAACAAGTCACTTCCTTATAAAATACAAATGTGCCCTTTAACTGAGGAGGTAGCTATAGATGTAGAGGCAAAAGAATCGTACTTTTGATAGGTTGGGTCCCATAGTCAAATCCAGCTGAATTCAACTTCCTGCTTTCCTTATATACCAGTTGTGAGATCTTAGACAAGTGTAATCCCTCTTTACCTCATCTATAAAATATGTGAATTTTTAGAGGCTGCTTTATAGAGTTGATGTGAGTGGGAAGGGAATCAGGCATGAAAAGGGTGAGATGCAGTGTCTGGTGTACTGTAAGCCCTCAAGGCACAGTAGCACAGAGGACAAGCCATCCCTCTGTTACAAACACCACCTTGTTATTCATTGCATTCTCCTTCTCCTATCTCATTTCATTTCTTATCAGTTTTGTGGAACAGGGCCCTTCATTCCTATTTCTCAGATAGGCTGGTTTATTTCCAAAGAGCGAAGTGACTCAAGAAGCCACATAGTTGACCCTCCAACTAGTGAAAATCGCAAATGTTTATATGCATCACTTCCTGGGGGGTTGGCTCTCTTCTAAGTACTTCACATGCACAAATTCTTTTAATCCCCATAAGTCTTCTAAAGGTGGTTGTTATTATTATTTCCATTTTACAGTGTGGGAACCTGAGATGTAGAAAGATTAACAACCTGGCCCAAGGTCACAAAGCTGGTTAGCACTGGAGCTGGGATTTGGGCCCCATCTGGTCTGGTTCCAGAGTTTCTGTTCCTAACCATCATCCTTAAACACTGGACTCAAATCCCTGATTCCAGCCCAGAGGACTTCTATCTCAATAGAAATAGTTTTTGCTGATTTCTTGTTTCAAGAGGGAAAGTCAAATCCACACTTGATAAAGTAGAACACACAGAGTTAATGCCTTCAAGAATTCATGGCTTTCAGATTCTCTCCTTGTTCTGTTGCTGAGGCTTCTGCTGAGCTGGTGCTGAGATTCCCTGTGGGTGGCCCAGGGGTCTTGAGGGCCATTAAAGAGCCTTGTCATGGTGTCAAGTACCTAAAGCTACCATCTTTTATGGCTCTGTTCAAAAATGATTGCAAATCGTCCTTGCTAGCTCCTTTGAATTCACAAATGTAATTGGGAAAGACAAGAGATCTCCACGAAGACCTACCAAGTCTAAGGCAGGCACACGCTTTAGTTCTGAGACCGAGGAATTACAGTCTGGAGATTGCTGGCAAAAAACCATTGAGGTTACGGTGCCTATTCATAGAATACACCGTTGATTTCTCAGAGGCAAGAGCATGTGCAAGGAAACAGGGGAAAGAGAGGTGGCTGCTGCTTCCTTAGACTCTTAAAACAGGTCAGTGGGCCAAAGGGATGAGATACCAAATGCTGGATCAGTGAGAGACACAGCCTGGGGCTGAGTGCAGGAATCTGGCGCTGCAACCCCTGCTCCTGGTGTGATATGGCTTTTGGTGAGCTCTAAAATGCAGTGTAATTTATCTTTTAACCATAAAGGGAAACACTGGAGGTAAGTTTTTGGTCAATCTGAGAACCATTTGAAGCTCGGTATCAAGGTTCTCATTGTTTATGCTACTTCATGGAATTTCAGAATCAAATTTTATGAATTAGAGAATGTGAAATGGAAGGCATCTAATCTTTAAGAACTCTCCTTTAGCCCTCTTTGTAACACCCACAGCAAAAGTGCATCCATCTGGCTGTCCCTGAATCACCTCCCAGTCCCCCCGCCCGGTCCTTTCTCTCTTCACTACCTGGCCCAGAATGGCATTGAGGCGCTCCGATTCACAGTCCACCACCACCAGACGCTCCTTTTTCTTCTCCAGATCCTGAAAGAGCATCCGGTATCCTTCCTCTGTGGTTGTCAAAATGTTAACTGCTGTCACCTGCCAGTTCTTCTCTGCAGCTGTGTCCAGGACTTTCTGCAGGACGGATAAACCTGGAGGTTGGATGAGTAGGACAGAGAAATGGCTATCAGCGTATGAAGGTGCCACCCCACTTCCACCGGTCTCTCTCCTTTCTCTACCCTCAAACCCATTACTCTGCCATGGGTGGAGCTCCAGCTTCCTTCCACTGTGCAAGGCTGAACTTCATGAGCACAGGCACTGGGTGTCTTATGTTTCTGTTCCCAGGACATGCTAAACTGTAGAATTAATGATTAGAGATAATCTGAGGCTCAAATCCAACACATCAGGTAAATGATCTTGTACAGGTTCATTTGCCTTAGCAAACTTTCGTTTCTTCAAAGGTAAAGTGAATCTGATACTTTTAAGGGTTTTATAAATGTTAAGTGTTATTATTCTGGGACATTCAGTAAATGCTTACTAAATGAACCAACCTGGCATTTAAAGAGGCACCTAAGATCTGTTGATCAAACTTGTGGATGTTTGATGTGCCCTCAATTTATCACTAACACTTTGTCACATGATAGGTGGTCAATAAATGTGTACTGCATTAAACTACTTTCTTCTGATTCAGTTACCCGAGTGGAAGAAGTCTGCTCCTCAATACTACTGAGTTCCATCTTTGAGACTGAGATGATGTATTAGTTTCTAATTGCTGCTATAACAAAATTATCACAAGCTTAGTGACTTAACACAACACAAATTTATCATCTTACTCTTCTGGATGTCAGATGTTGGAGATGGGTGTCCCTGGGCTAAAATCAAGATGTTGGCAAGATTTTATTGCTTTCTGAAGGTTTTAGGGGAGAAACTGTTTTCTTGACTTTCCAGCTTCTAGAAGCTGCCTGCATCCCTTGGCTTCATTTTTGAAGCAATGGTGATCAGGTCTTTCTCCCATCACTCTGACACACTCCAGTCTCCAACTTCACAGTTAAGGACCTTTGTGATTACACTGTGTCCATCCGAGAACCCAATAATAGCTCCCTATTGAAAGGTCAGTTAATTCCATCTATAAACTTAATTCCCCTTTGCCACATAACACAAACACAGGTGCAGGTATAGGGATGAGGAAATGGATCTGTTTTCCAGGAGGTAATTATTCTGCCGATCACATTTGCTCTTGTAGTATTAATCTTTGTTTGAATCTCATATCTAGCTCCCTGTAACACTGCTAATCCCTTCTGTAGTGACCAATACCTTGAGACCTCAAGAATCATCTACAGATTGATTCTGTTATGTCTTCAGTACATGTTGTTTAGTGTGTTTGAACCTGTGGGTACTGAAAATCTACTATGTGTTTGGCACAATTCTACTGGTTTTCTGTACTTTAATTCACTGAATTTTGTGAGGTAGGTACTATTCTAATATCTATCTTACAGATGGGGAAATTGAGTCTCAGAGAGATTTAGTCATTGGTCTAAAGTCACACAGCCAAAGTGTGGGGGTCCTCTGTTGATTCCAAAGACGATCCCCTATAAACAAAGTTGTTTTTTCAGCTTTGTCACTTCAGGCTTCAGCTTTATTATGCTGCAAAACTGTCCTAAAAGAGACCTTCTTCAGGTGACTCCCATGATGACTGCTACTCTCTGAGAAGGGAAATCATCAAAACAAGGTGAGGAAAGGGAAAATTAAAAAAAAAAAATAGAAGTGTTGTTTCTGGTCTCTTCCTCTGGCTGCTCCTTCCCATCTGAATAACAGCTGCCCAACTGCCTGCAAGGCCATTTTCACAGGCCTCTCTCCCACTCAAGAGCCTTCTAAGACTCCCCACCGGCAAGCACATCAGGGCGATGCTCCTTGCCTCAGCTTGCAGGCCTGGCACCTCCAGGTGCCTGTTTAGACCAATGCAGACTCTGCTCTCATGGACCAGTTGGTGTACAGGGGTGGGTAGGGCAGTGCAGGCGAACAGCACACAGGCCAGAATAAGGAAGAGTTTCCACTCAGAGGTGGAGGGACTAGAGACAGTGGCGTTTGAGCATGCTGGAAAAGAGGGGAAGGATTCACATAGGTAGACATGAGAAAGGAAGTTCATTCCAGACAGGAAATAGCATGAGCAAAGGCATGCAGAAGGAAAATGTGGAGGAGACATTTGGAAAGCGTGATGTAAAATTCAAAGGAGGCAGAAATTACAAAGCTCCGAGAGGGATGATGATGATGATGATGATAGAAGCTAAAATACATAGAGGATTTTGAGTATTTATTATGTCGTAGGCACAAACAAGCGCTTCCTAGTCATTATCTCATTGAACCTTCACAATATCTTTATAAGGCAGAGACTTCTTGTCTTTCTTATAGAGAGGAGGTGATGAAGGGCATGGGGAATTTTATTCACATTAGGAAGTCCTGAAACTAAGGCATAGAGAACTTGGTCCAAGTCAAAAGGCTGAGGGGAGAGAACCTAGATTTCAGATCCAGGCTTGTCTACCCTCCTGCTACCCATGCCATGAGCCATCAGTCATTCCACTGAGGTCCTGGACTCAGGAGACACAGGAGTGTGGTGAGCAATGGCATGACTGGTGTGTTAAGAGGATTACCATCCCAAAAGGTGTGTTCCCACACTGCCAGTTAGAGATTAGCTATGGATGCCCTCGTCCACAGAAGGAAAGCATTTTGGATCAGCCCCCTGTGTTTTTCAAGGGGATGCTGTGACATCATTCTTCTTCTGATTGGTACTTTTCTCTCTATCCTTTAACAGCCTCCTTCACTAATCCTTGGCTTACCCCGGTCGGCATCATAAATGTAGACAAATTTCTGCCACTTGTAATGGTCAATGATGCTGATGAGGGCATCCTGCAGTTCAGGGCGCAGCTGGAGGACAAACTGATTGGATGTGTCAACGGGAAAGCTCGGCGTAATGAAGCACACGTGGAGGGCCCCGCAAAAGGAGGTCAGCATATTGACAGTCCTTCGTTCATAGAACCCGAAGATGGCATAGACTCCTTTGGAGAACTGGGAACAGACTAGAATAGAAGAAGAGAAGGATTAATGGATAGAAGATGCTGTAAGCCAACTGTCAGATAGCTCGAAAACAAATCCATCCAACCCATCACCTGTCTACCATCTATTATCTAACCGTCCACCCATCCATCAAACCAATCCATCCACCCATGCCCGCAATCCACCAATCTATTCACCTGTCCATCTAGCTATCCTATTCACCCATTCATCTCTCCAATCTCCTACCTGTCTGTCTAAATTCAGTGCCTATTACATGCCAGATGTTATCATGGTTATTAACTATAGTAACCACGTATACAAAGTGTTTTACTGTTACCTCTCTCTGCAATGACTCTGTTAATGCAAGAAAGGGATGACTGGGTCATTTTTTAAAGCCGAAAACCAAGGATCAGAAAGCTAATGAATATATTCAGGTAACATATCTAGGACAAATCTGAGTTGGGCAGATATCTTGACTCTTCATCCAGCGATCTTTACATTGCATTGACCCATCACAACCAGGCAAAATGTTTAAAGAAACATGCTACAGGAAGAAGAATGTCTCCCGGATGTTGCTGCCAATACGTGTTTAAGGAGACAGTGTTGATTTTCCCAGCCTAGCCCGTGGTTCTCAGTGTACATTTTTCTGCTAATGCTCATTTGGTGTTTGTCTCTCCAGTTAGCTGATTTTCAGGCCCCCCCGTGTGTATCAGACATAGTAATAGCTTAGCTGTGTGAACATCCCCCCAGTATTCACTTTGTAGGATCCCAGTGCAGTTACCAATCCTGGTTTGTGGTTGATGACATTGCTGTTTAGAATATAATGCTAGTAAGACCAAGGACATGGGATTGAACTCTCGGTTAGTCAGTTCCTATCTGATATGGGATAGAGTTCACAGTCTTTGCCGCTGCAAGGGGACTAACCCAAAAGCTATCCCCAATGCTTGAAAATTACCCTCTCAATGTGAACATGAGGATCACCAACTTCTTCATCACACTAAGAGTATTCTGCAGTCCTTTTATAGATACCAGGCTTTTGGCCTTTATCACAACCCTGGGACTTGGATATTATCAGGTATTATTTTTTTCTCTTAAGATAAAAAGTTAATGCTTTTAGATCCTTTGTTTCCTACCACATCATCTGCTCATGACTCCATATGACCTTTAATATGGGGTCTCCAAGACGTGTCCCATGAAACATTAGTTCCAAAAGATGCTCCTTAAACAATAAAAGTCTGGTTTGATCAAATAAATTGGGAAATGATGCGTGCCCTGTCCCTGACTTGGAGTTTCACATGCATGTTAGCAACATAAAGAGTTGTGAGGAGTTCTATTCAACTGTAATCTAGATTATGCCAAATTTTTTCTCTCCTATAGGACCTCATTTTTGGTTTGTACTTTTAACATGGTTTTGAAGATCCTTTAGGTCATTTTGCAGTACATAATGCAATTAACCATGAGGGCCAAATGGTCTTCAGTGAGTCCTCAGTTAGTCCCTAGAGATGGTGAACTTGAAAGATCATTGTCTCTTAAAGATAACAACTCAGTCACCGGAGTCATCTGTCCAACTCCTACTGAAAACGAGCATGCCATTTACAGGGAACCGGCAGCCATCCTTAACATCTGCTTGGATACTTCCAGTTACTGGGCACTCACTACCTCTTCAGATGCCTGGCCACTGACAGAATGCTCTGTGAGGCCAGAACCTCCAGAATGACTGCTTTTAATCCACTCTATGGCCCTCCTGGGGTA
>JAJEJO010002629.1:667367-682869 GCA_020662805.1 Glaucomys volans
ATACCTTTCCAGCAGTTGTACCTCAGCTCATGTCTCACTTCCTCGAAAGGCCCTTCCTTCATCAGCTCTTCTAAACAGTGACCTGACCTTCCTTCCCTCACCCTTGATCCACTGGTCTCCATCATACCACTTTTTTTTCCCCCATACGTTAATCATTATTATCTAAAATAATTTTTTCTGTATCTATCTATCTTCTATCTCTATCTATCTATCTATCTATCTATCTATCTATCTATCTATCTATCATCTATCTATCATCTATCTATCTATCTATCATCTATCTATATCTATGGTGCTTGGGTAAATGCAAATTCCCTGAAAATAGGGAGATCTTGATTGCACCCCGAGGTCAGGGTCATGCACCTGAATAGACCATGGTATGTGTTTAATAAATGTTTGAAGAATAAATGAATGATGAATTCTCGATGAGAAGGTCATATAACCCCAAGAGGGTGATGGAGAAGCTGGACTCACACAGAGGCAACTCTGGGGGCCCCTGGACTTCCTGGCCTGGGTAGCTTTCTTCTAAGGTAGCTATGTATCTACTGCTCACACTAATTTCTCCATCTCCCTGAAAAGACACTCTTCTCGCAGTCCACAATAGGCACTACCTTTAAATGTCTATTATAATTACAAGAATCAGGATTTCCATAAATATGGATTCTGTACCAGGAAGTAAACACTGTAGATTATCCTCCTGTGTTAAATATAGATTTTTCAAAATGCACCATCCATCTTCCAGGGGTGAGTGTGCACAAGGAGACCATAAACCCTGTTAAAATATAATGCGCTCTCCATGGTATTTTTAGGATCTCTTCTCTGCCCTTGCTGCAACAAACTGTTATCCTGTGGGATATAAATCTGATGTTCCAGATCTATTCCCCCATGTCACCTACTTGTTTTCACACATTCAGTTGGGCCTCTGGGGCCCTCCTGGCTGGCGTTTCTTGCTAGGACTTTAGAAGTGGAGGAGGAAAAGGTGGGACGAGGGTGGAAGAAACAGTAGCAGACAGACAGGCTCACATCCACAGACACACAGGAGGAAAGAATTTTATTTTATTTACTTTTGTCTTCTCATATCATCTCCCTGTTTTTCCCCTTCTGCAAATCTCTCTTCTGCTTTGTCCTTTTAAGTTCCCTAAAAGAGAATGGGTTGGGGCTAACCTGTCCTGGGTCCACACCTGAGTGGGTCCTGGCTCTCAGAATTGCTGAGTATTTGACCTTTAAGCTATCTCTTCATTTTAGCTAATATGGGGAGAAAGAGAGAGAGAGAGAGGGAGAGAGAAAATAACTCTGCAGGCCCAAAGTCTGTGGGGGAGGGCAGGTTTTGGGTAAGGGTTGAGAAATATAGTTAATATTTGTCAGGTACTTCATTGAACCAGTCATAATAAATATGGAATCAGAAAAGATAACATGGTACTATAGGCAAAGTACTAGACTAGATGCTGGAAGACCTGGAGGATTCTCCTTTTGTCTCAATCACTGTAGAGCAAATCCCACATTCTCCTGGGATTCTTTTCATCTGTAAAACAAAGATTTAGACTCCTGCAACTTTTGACACCCTTAAGGCTCCAACATTCTAGAGTCTAGCCTAATTGACTGGAAAAGGTTCACTGATTCACACATTTTAGCAATTTGCTGGTCAAACTTTTAGCAACTTCTGGTGCACTTTTTTTCAATTCCAGAAAGTAAAGTTCTGAGTTCTTGGATTCTGTTGTGACAAACTCCTAGCACTCAATCTAGATGGGTTTTGTTTATCATACAGCTTCCAACCAGCCATGTGAATTAGTTACTTAGTAAAGAGTAGTCAAAGGGGTGGAGAATGCATGGTCAGATATGGCAAGCATTGGGGGAAGGACGGGGAATGTTCAAAAGCAGAGTCAGAACCATGTGGTGTACTGGCCGAACTGCAGTCTCCTCGTGTTGATGCTGCTTCAGCCTAGGCTGGACACGTGGGGCATTCTCCGCTTACAAAGGCAGTGGCATCTACGGGGCCCTCTGACAGGCGCCTTAGGAGCTGACATGGGGCAAGGACTGCCACACGTGGTGGAAGTATGTTTGCTTTCATTAATTCTGTCCATCCCAGGATATCAGTCACAACTAGGGAAAAGAGACCCAGGATTGCCACAAGGCAAAGCTGAGATCTGAACACTGCTGTGCTGGCTGCAGAACTTGAACTTTGATGTGTGATATCCCGCCTTCCACCTCCACAAGGGTGGAAGGAAACAGTCTCTGCACATGCGTCAGCTCCTGTTTCTGGAAAACCCTCTCACGTAGCCTGCTGCCTTCCCTGCTGCCAGTTAAAGAGGCATTGCTTCATTAGGGTCCATAAGATGTTTATATTTAAAAGAACAAAAGAAAACAAAACCAAAACTGGCTGAGGTCTGATGTCTCCCTGTCTTCCCCTGGAAAGAGCCCATGTACACACATCTGTCTTTTTCTTTGCTTACCCATGAGTCCAGGAACCCATTCAGCTACCACTCCACACCCAGCACCAAACATTGTTGGGACACTCTGTCAGATAAGGGGGATGCACTGGTGAACTAGGCAAGGCCCAACCACAAGGACTGTCACCTTGACTGTGGGAGAAACTAAAACCAGCCAGATGACTGGAATTCAGTCCAAGTGCCATAGCAGGGATAAGTTCTGGGTTCAGGCAAGACTCCAAGCCTTAGCCTTTGGGCACCTCAAAGAATGTTTCCAAGAGGAAGGATCAGCTCCAACAGGAACTAGCTAAGCAGAAACCAGCCAGGAGAAAGGGTTTGGTGCAGTTACTGGTGCATGAACAGAATTCCAGGGGTGAGGAGTGGCGACAGAAAAGAGCTGGCAGAGAAAGAAAAAGACCAGGGAACCCTGCCAGTGTGTCAGGTCCCAAGGTCCCTGCCTCCAAGAGATTCTGTAGCAGAATATGTCCAACCATCAGCGAGAGTAAAAAATGAGGCCAGGAATTCCCTGTTGGGGAGGCGCGAGAGCAGGAGCTGGAGGGGCAGGGAAACCCCCGCCCGCATGCTTGGTGCAGGCTGCCCAGTTCCACCCTCGGTGCACCCGGACCTCTTTGATAATCACTCCTGGTTAAGGCACCATCCACTTAGCATCAATAAATCTCACAGCCCTGGGCACCAGTCTTGACAGCTTCCTCCCAGGGAGGGAACTCCTGGTATTAGCAACTCCTTTTTTATTGTCACTTCATTTAAGGGCTCTCACACCGACATGTCTCCTCAGCTCTTGGCTTCAGTCCCTGGAAATGTGTCAGCCTGGTGGTAAATAGTGGATAATGAAGTGATGGGACAGCTTCGTTGGGGGAGGGAGAGAGAAAGAGAGAGAGAGAGAGAGAGAGAGAGAGTGCATGTGTGCATGGGGGCTTCTGGACTCTTGTCCCTCTCCCTGAATAATTCTATCCTGATTGGTGGAAGTCACATTCTTGACCCTCTGACACTAATGTTGTGACACCAAATGTACTTTATTTCCGACACTTAGGAAATAGCAAGAGTGCCCTTCCATCGGTTCTTGTACTCTCGCATCCTTGCGACAATGCTGGCGTGAAAAAAATTACCATAATAGATATAAATTGTCCCCATTCCTTCTAAACCATGTCACATTCATTTAGAATTCTGAGACATGTCCAGGGCTTTTCTGGCATTCTCGAGATAAAAAATTTTTATCATTCATTTAATAAATTCAACAAATATTTACTGGGTACCAGAAATTAACATTGCCAGAAAACTGGGATACTGCAAAAACACAAGATAGACATGCTCTCTGCCATTACGGAGTTTGTGTGTAAGTTCAGCAAGTTGGACATCAAGGAAATAAAGGGAAACAAGGGACGGTTGAAGAAGGGAATCAAGTGTAGAACGAAGGGTCACAGCTGCTGTTTTAGCCAGTGTTTATTGAGCAATTACTACAGCTTAAGCATGGTGCTAAGCACCTCGAATCTGTATCCAGATACAGGGACCAGTTGATCCAAAGGCGCTGAGTCAGCTGGAAAAGAAGAGAACATCAGAGTGACTGAGACAACGGCACACCTGGGGCAAGCAGTGTGGTGCAGCACGTGCGACTTGAGGTACCAGAGTGCCCAGGACCTGGACAGCACTGGAGAAGGGAGCTGCCAAGTCAGTCACAGGCCTGTGTTGCAGATCCCTTTGGCTTTGGATTCATCTCTGCTTTCCTGGGACCTCTCTTCCCCCAGGCTCTAGAGACCAGCTGGGAAATGATTGCTAGGGAGATGTAGAAGAGGAGCCATCCTCTCCTGCTCTGATCTGTGTCTTTATTATTAAACAGGAATATTAATTAATTACCAAGCACTGAAAGTCAATGAGATGTGACATTGTGTACAAGGCGAAGAATGAGCACACGGTTGGGCTCACTGTGGGGGCTGACATATGTTAAGCCAAGGGCAGGGAGGAAGGGCAAAGCAGGCTGACAGTGGTTTGGGCCACAGCTAACTCCTCAGTGTCTGACATGGTTCTGGAGAAGCAACTGCTAAGAAGCAAATCTGGTGTAGTGAGCAAGTCCCCTTCCCCCACTGAGCTGCATCTGCTCCATCTACACAATGGGGTCCACGTTGCACTAGCCCCTCTCTCCTTCCTTGCTTGCTTCCTTCCTTCCTGAAATGTCTCTACTAGAACTTTCTGAACTCATTAGGAATGAGTTCTATAGATGGAAATTTTTTCTTTCTTCTCTCCATTCTTCCTTATCCATCCATTCACCCAAAAAATGTAGTATATGTGAGAGTTCTGGGAATCTATCTAGCATTCAGGAATTCAGGGACGGTTTATTCAGGGAGTGCCTGTACGTGAGTAAATGAAAGAATCACTAAATGCAAATCATTGACCTGTATTAATGACCTGTATTAATCCATAAATGCTAATCTTGACAACAGATCCCATATTTCTTCCATGGTATTTCCTCTATGATTGGACTCATTTGTTTTATAATATCAAATAACTTTTTTGTACTTAAATATTTTCATCCACAACTAAGATGTAAGCTCCTTTGAAGGTAGAGGTCCTCCAAGTTTATCATTTTTCTTTTCTTTTTCTTAAAATTTTTTAGATGTGATAGACCTTTATTTAATTCATTTATTTATATGTGGTACCGAGAATCGAACCTGGTGCCTCATGCATGCTAGGCAAGCACTCTAACCACTGAGCCACAACCCCAGCCCTACCATTTTTCTTGATACGTGCAATATGATTTATCTTATATAGAACTTGGTAAAGTATAAACTGAAATTCTTGATGTTGTTCCTTGTTTCACATCCTTCTAAATGAGGTGACCACTTCATATCCATGGGTCTGGGAGATATGCAATACCCCTGTGCCTGCACTCACTCCAGTTTAATGAAGGCCAACAATGAGAGATGTGCTCTTGGGCTGACTCTGAAACCCAGCCAATCTTAATGCAGCATCCATAACACTCAGTTGCCTTACCCATCATCCCCACGGAAGCAGGTTTGCATCCCATTACATAACTCAACCCTTTAGATTTCAAATGGGTTTAAAAGAAGGACATTTCACCCTGCATGGAAACTGCTGAGCATCACTGTGTATTCACATATTGCTATGTGAAGAGTACCTTCCAGAGATATTTCACATAATGACATAACTGTACACCATCCTCCTTGACCTATCACTAAACTCAAGAATAAGAATTCATAGGATCAGAGATTGTAAGCATTAGAAATGCTGTTCTAAAGGAACTATTAGCCAACAAAAAGCCTTCTACTAGACAGCTATCTGATCAACTCCTCTTTATACCTTATTTAATTTAAATATGTCTGGAATGTGCAAGACCTGGTGTCCAGAGTCTGCAAGTAGAGTTTCCTACTCAAGTGGCCTTGGTGCACTAGGGAATTTTAGCCACCCGTGTGCTCTAGATGGCTGAAAGCACTTAGGAAAATACCATTGTTATTTATTATTATTGTTATATCACCTATTGCATATTTTCTATGTGTTAAATACTATTCCAGTCATTTCACATGCATTTTATCATTCATTCCTTGCCATGTTCTCCTATCTTTTCCCTGTTTCATACATGATGAGCTGAAGTACAGGGAGATTAATTAATCTTCCATGAGTCACTCCTAAGTGACAGAGCTGGGATAGGTATCCAGGTGTGTCTCTCTCCATGACCTGTGCTGTGATTCATTCTACCCGGTCCCCTGAAAATCCATTGGCTCAAACCAGAGCTTTCATCCCCTGGATAATAACAACAGCCAACACTGGGTGCTCATCATCACCAGGTACCATGCTATGTGCTTTATGTGAATTACTCATTTAATACTTAGTCAACAGAGTAGGGTAGGGATATGATTATTGCCCATTTTATAGACAGAAATCTGAGTCTAATTAACCCACCCAAGGTCACATAGCCATTACGTAGAAGATTAAGAGTTCAAATACAAGAATTCCAACTTGAGAGGCATCACTCTGACCTTCTATGCTAGGTATTGGCAAATATTTCCTACAAAGAGACAAGGAATCAATATTTTAGGTTCTGAGGGTCACATGGTCTCTAGGAACTGCTCCTGCTCCACAAAATCATCCAAAGACAATATGTAAACAAATCAATGTGTTCTGTGTTTCAATAAAACTTTATTTACAAAAGCAGGCATTAGGCTGAATTGGCCTATGGGACATAGTTTTGGAATTCCTGCTCTCTGCTGGTCTAATACTGGATAGCAAGAAAGAGGAAATGCTGACAATTTGGTAAAGGTAATAACCATAGGATAGTATATGAGTAAGTTTCTCACATCCCCTTTCTCTTGTGAATATCCAGTAAGGTAATTAGGGCAGGGATGGTGATCCTTGAGCCGACATACAGATGAGAAAGCAGCTGGAGAATGATGGAGACAGGTCTTCCTTTGCCACATCTCATGGTTCTTCTATGGTTTCTCATAGTGGTCAAAACATGAGGAGGTCAAGGGAAAGGACACCTGAGGCAACCAAAGTCCGTGGTTGCGGTCTCAGTGGCTTATTTAACACCAGCTGGCCTCTGTACAAGAATCAATGAGGACTTGAAGGCCTCAGAGTGTTTTAGTCAGTGTCTAACATTTCGAGGAAGAAAAGTTCATTTGGGGCTTGTGGTTTCATAGGCCTCAGTCCCTAGATGGCCAACTCTATTGCTGTGGGCACAAGTTGAGGCAGAACATCATTGGGGAAGGGTGCAGCAGTGGAAAACTGCTCTGTTCATGGGAGAGTCAGGAAACAGAGAGAAAGAGAGAGTGAGAGTTGGGGGGAGGCCCGGGGAGAGGAGAGAAAGGGGCTGCAGGGAAGATGTACCCTTCGAGTCACATTCCCAGTGACTCACCTCCTCTGGTCAAGGCCCTCCTGCCTGCAGCTACCATCCAGTCAGTCCATTCAAACTACACCTCTCACTATCTAATCATTGTTCTTCTGAATACCGTGCATTAACAGAGATTTGGGGGAATACCTCACATCCAAACCATAGCACAATTCAACTGCAGACACAAGGACAACCATGTGTGATGGTTCTGAGTTCTAGGATTCCTTCCCTGAACCCAGGCCAGCTTTGGACTAGAAGATGGTGGGACCCTGCCCACTGCCCATGGTTAAAGGCTACTTTGATGAGATGGAAAAGGATGTTCCATCTCGGGAGGAAAGCTGTTTTCAGAAATTTATTCAATAAGTAAATCCATATCATGGAACTCACAACACTGTGGCTGGGCCCTCAAGGCCAAGTTTAGTCAGATGTGGGGCCCAGTCAGGACTGCTGGGTCAGGGGCTCTGTGGGGAGGTGGTGTGAGGAGCTCTGATTGCATTAAGAATAGGGATTGGATTTGAGTCCGCAAGGCTCATTGTTGGGTTGAGCTCAGGGGTCAAGGTTGAGGCTGCAGTCCCATACTAAGGAAAAGGTCCACACAGCCTCATTTGAGTTAGGTGTGGAATTCCTTGAAGAGGCCTGATGGGGATCCATCCAGCTTAGCCTATTGTGCAGTCTCTGGGAATTGGTATCAGCCAGAGCAGAATGAATAAAAGCAAGGACATTTGCCAAGGGAAAGGAGTTGTGGGAAAGATCAGCTTCAGAGCGTCCCCTTCCTCTGGTTCCATCATGCCCCCACCACCCCCAAATTACAAAGCAACTCTCATGGGTTCTTTAAGGAACCATCACCACAGGAGCATCGGGTAAATCATTCATTAAATGAAGCCAGACTCTCCCTTTGGCTATCTTAATTCCTGTTTCCTGAGTGAGTGGGAGAAAAAAAAAAATCTTTTGTGTCTTATTTGCTATTCTTTTCCTCTGAAAATCATACTTGCAAATGGGTTTTCCTAACCCAAGCGGCAAGCATACAGTGCAACGAGTGTACCCGTGAATTTGATCAGCATCTGTCAATCAAGGCAAAAGTTTACTGAAATCCACAAGGACAGTCCAAGGGTGCCCTAAATCAGCAAAATTCATCTTCCATTTAGGGTAGATCTGCTAAGGAGGGTGAAAGAACCAAAATAAAGACACAAGGCTAACAAAGACAAGAGGTCCTGGATCTCTAAAACCAAGTGACATCAGGAGAAACCAAATCCTACTTCCTCTGTTTGAATTCACATCTGACCCCTGCCCTTGGCAGATTTCCAGAGCTATGAACACTAATGAAATGGAGGGGTGGATACAGAAGAAAAGCTGAATCGTTTTTCTTTCCACCCTTAATCTGTGGTCTCAGCGATGCGTGCTGAGAACGCCACATTTGAAATGAATGCTTGGTCAATGGAATCTTGCTATGAACATGACTTTACTTTCTGACAGGGATGTGAAAAGTGATCAAGAATCTACCAATAATTTTGGGCTCTTTGAAATCGAAGGCTGTGAGCTCTGACTCCTGCCTGTGTCTCCTGCCACATCCGTTCCCACACACCCTCAGCTGGGGCTTTACACCAGTCTTTCGCTTACCTTGCAGGACAATCCAAATTTTCTTGCCCTGGGATTTGTGTGCATGCGGTTCTCCCCTTGAAAGCACTTCTAGCACTCTTTAAATTGCTGACTGTTCTCATTCTTCAGGTCTCAGCTTAAATGCTCCCTCTTCAGAGACTCCCTCTTTGAAGTACACAACCCACCCTTTTATTCTCTATCACAGTGTCTTGTTTCTTTTGATCACGGCTTATCTCTATCTCTATTCTGTGTGATTTTTTTTTATTTGCTTAATCTTATCTCCCCTTTAGGGCAGGGATTATGTCTGTTTTATTTACTGTTAAGAGTCCTAGCTTCTAGTACAGTACTTGGCACATGGGAGGCACCAAATCACACTCGAGAAGAGGAATGAACAAGCGAATGACCCTCCACGCTTCTGGTTCTCTCTATGACCTTAGGGAAATCCATTTCCCTCTTTGGAGTTCATTTCCTTGTTTGTATAGAAGTGAGATCCAGTTAGCTCTAATATGCTAACTGAATCTAGCTGTACACATTTTCTCCCTTACTGCTTGCAGAGTGGGGCTGGGGTGGGGTGGGGGTGTTTGAGGCATGCATGCAGGGAGGGCATGCTGCCCAGCCCTGGGGCTGGCACTTAGGTCTGCCACCTTTCCATCAACCGGAACTCCTTAGCAAAAGCCCTGCTGCTCCACTTGCCCTGGCATTCAGTTCTCTCTGTACAAACATTTGAATTACTTTTCAAAGTTTTTCAAAACGTATCCGGAAATGGCTCTTCCTAAGAAACAGTATGGGGTCCTTGAATTCCAGAAGAAATTCTGAGAAGAAAAGTATTTCTTCTGTCCTGGAGTGTTCTCTTTTGAATGCTCCTCACTAAACTTAAGAGTTCCAGGAGCGCAGGAGGGGAAAAGGCTGAGATTCGAATTAATTCTGGGGAAAACAGTGAGCAAGGAAAGAGGGAGCACAAGACTCTGGCGCACACACAGAGTGGGACTGGTGAGAGCATTTGAGGAAAGCCTGAAAGTGGAGCGAATGTGCTAGTTTTCTGCTTTTGCATAATTCACCCACAGAGAGCTCAGTGTGGCAGAACCTCCTGGCCCCGATTCACCTCTCCAGCCTCATTCTGCACAGTCCACCAGACCCTGAGGCCCCACACACATTGATGCAAACCATTTCCTCCCAGGTTGCCTTGAAAGCTTCTACACATCCTTCCTGCACACACTCCTTAAAAATGCCCCTCCATGCCTGGAAACTTCTACACATCTTTCAAGATTTCAGTGGGACACCTACCAACCCTTCCCAAAGTAAAAAAATTGTTAGTTTCTTCTCTGTGGTTCTAATATACTCTTTCTCTTCTTTGTAATGATCTTGCTCGATATTCCATAATTTAGCATTTTTATGTCTGTGTTTTTCATCAGACTGTGAATGACGTTAGGGAAGGGCTGGTTCCAATTAGTTTTAAACACCTCAGAGCACAGCTCTGGCTGGGGCAGCAGTATTCAGTAACCGCTGGATGTGGGCAAGTTGACGTGCTCAGGTGTGAAGGTAGGATGATAACACCTACCTTACCTGCAGTGAGGAGCAAAGGAGGAAACCAGAGGCTCAGATTCACTGTCAAGTGTAGTGTACCTGCAAGCCATCATTTTATTTAAAATGCACAACCCAAATCTGAGGTGGGATGAACCTTGGAACTTCCAAGAGTCCAACAACTTGCTCTGAGTAGCACAGTCAATAAATATCAAGCTAGAACACAACAACAAAAAAATTATTTTTAAACCCAGCTGCTTGATTTCTGCTGAAGTTTTCTCCCTATCAGATCACACATATAAGGTCCATAACCTAACATTTGTGCAAACACTTGTGTGAACACTTTAAGTCCTTATTGCCACTCTGCAGAATATGTTTCATTTTCCCACCATAGAGAAATATTTACAAAAAACAGAAGGTCAATAGAAAATTCTCCACCCAAGTTTTGCTCCCCTCACTCTAGAGATATTTGCTTTCCTGCCTTAGAGACTTTTACAAAAAACAGATTGTTAACAGATAACGTCTGACCACTTATCAACCAACTTAGCTGAAATCTCTTTGTTCCCCTAGGGACCTACCACAAACTACACATGTACATTGTGTACTTGAGATAGCTAACCGCCAAGCTGTACATAGAGCAATTCCACCCCAAGATGAGATTTTCTTTGCCTTCTCTCATTTCTGAGTGGTGGCCTTTGTCAGACTCTAACTGGCAAATAAACTTTCTGTGTGTGAATCTCACTGCCTGGTTTCTGAGTTGCTCGCCTGCGGTCCACTTTCCTTTCATTTGATGCTGTGACTCTGATCGGGCTCCCCAGTGTGCTTGCTCCCCTTGCTCTGAGGATCTGAGCTGCCCTGGGACCCTATCCGACCTTCTCCAGAGACCAGGCTTCTATCTCAATGAGCGCTCACCTTCACATCCCAGCATTTGGT
Source organism: Glaucomys volans (assembly GCA_020662805.1). Classification (NCBI taxonomy): domain Eukaryota; kingdom Metazoa; phylum Chordata; class Mammalia; order Rodentia; family Sciuridae; genus Glaucomys; species Glaucomys volans. The sequence continues at coordinate 678,705 of JAJEJO010002629.1, forward strand.
ATGTCACTCTTCCCCAGTTTTTGGTTAAATGACCTGTGGGACCTGGGAAGTGACCATTGATCGTCTGGCACCTCAAGGCTCTCTGCAGGTCGGGGGAACTCCCAGTCACAGTTCTTGGAACTATGGCTGAAACCCCTATACTGATTACTGGGGGAGAGCTCCAGGTTGAGGGAGGATTCCTTCCTGAGGGGACTGCCCCTTGTGAGAGCTATCTTTGGTCCTGGGCCTCGACTCCATGATTCATTCTCTATAGAAGCCCCCGGGGCCAAGGGACCCAGGTACCTTACAGGTTTAGCCAGGCTTAGCCTTGATGCTTACCTACTGGTGGTGAGGACCTCCTGAGGTAACCATCCTTCACTCCCGTGTTTCCCTAGAGGTCAAGGGATGCCTTACCTCTGTGTTCACCTAATCCTCTCTCACAATGGCAGATCATCCTCAATCCCCACCCATAACCCTCTGGACTGCCTTTTGGCTAATTTAGAGTCCCTGGACCTCACTCCAGACCTCAAACCAAAAAAGATTATCTGCTTTTGCAATAAAATTTGGCCATCCTATACTTTAGATAATGACTCCAAATGGCCACCTAACAGTACTCTAGATCCCAATATTCTTAGGGATCTTTTTAACTTCTGTGAGCACTCAGGGAAATAGAAGGAGATTCCATACATCCAGCCTTTTCCTTTCTTATGCTTTAAACGTTTCCTCTACACTGCTTGCTCTTCTGCTCAAATCCTTTTGGCCCACACTAAACCAGCTCCTATTTCATCTAAGACTGAAGCCTCTGATTCAGACTATTTTTCCTTTGATCCTACTGATGAACCTCCACCTTATCTAGCAGCACCCTCTAATAATTCTACTCTGTCTCCACCTGCTACAGCTCCTTCTCTTCCTCCTCCTCCTCCTCCTCCCCCTCCTCCTCCTCCTCCTCCTCCTCCTTCTCCATCTTCCTTCTCTCCCACTATGACCCAGTCTCAGGCTACCATCACCAGCCCGGGATCTCAGAAAGCCACAGCAACTGCTAGCCAACTCGCTCCCATGTTCCCTCTGCGTGAGGTGGCTGAAGTGGATGGTGTTGTCAGGGTTCATGTGCCTTTTTCCTTGTCTGACCTCTCCCAAATAGAGAAGCAGCTTGGGTCCTATACTTCCAATCCCACCACTTACATTAAAGAATTCCAATACTTAACTCAATCATATGACCTGACCTTCCTTGACGTCCATAGGATCTTGTCAAACACCCTTTTACCTGAGGAACACAGGTGAGTTTGGGAGCAGGCCAGAGTCTATGCCGATGAAGGGCATCAGACCTCTCCAGCACGACCAATCAGCACTGAGGCTGTCCCTGACCAGGACCCCATCTGTGAATACACGTCTCCTGGGGGGATCAATAATAGGGACCACTTTATTACCTGCCTTATGATAAGACTAAGGAGAACAGCCCATAAGGCCATTAAAGCATAAGAAACTCCAAGATGTTATCCAGGACAAAAATGAGAACCCTTCAGCATTCCTTGATCGCCTAACTAAGGCCTTATTACAATATACCAACTTAGACCCCGAGACCCCAGCTGGGAGATAACTCTTAATGACCTATTTTTCTCCCAGATCTACCCTGACATTAAGGCAAAACTTAAATGTCTGGAGAGAGGACCGCTAACTCCCCAACCTGAGGTTCTGGTTGTGACCTTCAAGGTGTACAGTGGGAGAGATGAGAAGGCCTGCGAACAAAAATATCAAATGCTTGCACAAGTCAGTCACCCAACTCCTGCACCAGCTGCAGTGGTCCCAAGTTCCTCTGGTCTAAAGAGGGGTCCATCAGGGCCATGAAGACCTTGTTTTAAATGTGGTCAGTTGTTCACTGGGCCTGGACATGTCCCAATCCTTGCCAACCCCCTGGCCCTTATCCTAGATGCAAACAGGAGGGACACTGGGCTATTGACTGTCTTCAAGCACACAGAGGCTCTAGGCCATCTGGCTGCTCTTCATTCCAACTTTTAGGACTGGCCACAGAGGAGGACTGACGAGGCCCAGGATCCTTGCACCTGACCACTGCCATCTCACATCGGGAACCTTGGGTAACTCTCTGAGTCCCAGGTAGGCCTATCTCTTTCCTTTTGGACACAAGGGCCACATATTCAATCCTCACGGAGTTTTGGGGGCCTACTTCTCCTTCAACATCCTCTATTGTTGGGGTAGATGGCATACCTTCACAACCTCTACAGACACCTTCCCTTCCCTACAGGTTTAAATCCTTACTTTTTACCCACTCCTTTCTGGTACTCCCAAAGTGCCCAGTTCCCCTTATGGGTAGGGATGTCCTTTCCAAATTGGGAGCTACAATTTCCTTTGCCTCTAGCATGGGCTCCCCTCTAGACTCACCTGTGGCATCATCACCTCACAACCAGTCCCTCATCACCAACCCCCACTTGCTCTCTCCCTTTACTTCCCTCAGAGGTTGATCCCATTGTATGGGACATCTCAGGTTCTTCCCTAGCCAAACACCATGACCCTAAACAAATCTGCCTCAAAGATCCCTGTCAATTCCCAGCACAATCCCAATACCCACCCTCCCAGCAAAAACTCACAAAAGGGCTTTCTTAGACCCACCAATTCTCCCTTTAATCCCCCAATTTTAGCTGTAAAGAAGCCAAATGGGTCCTATCGCTTAGTTCAAGACCTTCACCTCATCAATTCAGCCATTATACCCATTCACCCTGTAGTCACCAGTCCCTACACCCTCTTATCCACCATCCCCTTGGACACCACTCACTTCACTGTACTGGACTTAAAGGATGCATTCTCCATTCCTTTATACCCTAAGTCTCAAGACATCTTTGTTTTCACATGGACAGATCCCCACTCCCAGGTAGTGGGAGTTGACTTCGTCTGTCCTTGGAGAAGGGTTTCGAGATAGCCCCCACCATTTTGGACAGGCTTTAGCCAAGGATTTGGCCTCATTACATTTAGGCAAGTCAATAGTTTTAAAATATGTTGATGATCTCCCCCTCAGCAGTCCCTCTTATGAGGACAGTTATGAGGACACCTGCAAGCTTCTTAATTTTCTCTCTCTCTGTGGCTATAAAATGTCACCTTCAAGGCCCAGTTATCCTTAACAAAGGTTGCTTATTTAGGCCTCCTCTTAACACCCACTCATAAGGCCATTACTGTTGATAGAAAAAGCCTTATTGCTAACCAATCAGTTCTCTACACTAAGGAAGAAATTCTCTCTTTCTTGGGAATGGCAGGATTCTTTTGTGCCTGTATCCCCAACTATTCCATACTAGCCAAGCCTCTGTATGATGCAGCCTAAGGCTCACTCTCTGAACCCCTACTACAACCCATCACCATTCACTTTACTAAGCTACAATAGTCCATCCTTGAGGCACCCTGCTCTCCACTCGCCTGATGTCTCATACCCTTTCCTACTATATGTAAATGAAGAAGAGGAATTTGCTCTTGGAGTTTTAGGAGGCATGTTTGCCCCTGTGGCCTATCTGTCCAAATCCCTTGATCCCACCACAAAGGGCTGGACCCCTTGTCTACAGACAGTAGCTGCTGCCTCTTTACTAATCAATGAATCCAAGAAGCTTACCTTCAGGGCCCCATTAACAATTCTAACTCCACACTACCTTAAGGAGCTTCTTACTTACAAAGGGTTACACTCCTTACCCCCTTGCAGCATCCTGTCCCTGCAGATCTCTCTAATGGAAGACACCAGCCTCACCTTTCTCACCTGCCCTCCATTGAACCTGGTACATTTCTTCCCACTCCTCAAACTCTTTCTCCGGAGATTCAATACAAGGATGAATGGCGCCAAACTCCTCTTCCCATTCATTCTTGTGTTGAAGCCCTGGAGGAGCTTCTTCCACATTCTACCCACATACATGAAGGACCCTGCCTCAAGCAACCCACACCTGGTTCACTGATGGCTCTTCCTTCTTACTTGAAGGAACCTACCTCGTGGGATATGCCATACTTTCATTGACATCAGTTATAGAAGCCTCCTCGCTTTCCAACAACATGTCCAATCAACAGGCTGAACTTATTGCCCTCACCAGGGCTTTCACTTTAGCTGAGGGGTCCTCCCTCAATATTTATACTGACTTTAAATATGCCTTCCACATACTACTCTCCCATTCAGTCATCTGGAAGGAATGTGGATTTCTTA
>JAJEJO010002629.1:683269-789002 GCA_020662805.1 Glaucomys volans
TCTACCTAAAATCTGAAAACACAGGCTCATGCATAGATAACTCTTGGAAAGGATGCTCATCCTGGTCATGTAATTATCACTATACTGACCACAAATATGGAAAACCAGGAAGTCAACTGTATAAAGTTACACAAGATTATCAATGGTTGGGACAATACACCAAACCATATCTTACCTTTAAAATGCCAAATACTTGGGACCCAAAATGAGAACAAGAAGTTGAAGGATCTATTAACATGTACTATAAAAGGAGGATTCCACATGGTTCTATTCTAATTACAAAGACTTATAATCAAGAAACTTCCTTAGATAAAATCATTGCTGTATTCAAGGATATGTCCTCCCACCTTTCCCAATGGCTGTTCCAACCAACCCAAACTATCCTGGACATGGCTCATTGAATCCTCTCTTAATCTCCTTCACCAGGTTTTCAATAACTCCCTATATGAAAGGAACTGCTTTACATGTGCTTCCTTAAACCAATTTCCAATCACAGTGATAATGCTGTCTAATATCTCAATTCCCTGCAGTAACTGTATGCAACACCCACAGAAGATTCTCAACACATACCTGTTCACTCTTTAGAAACAACTGGACCATGCTGGCACACCCCCCAAGGGCCATTGAGACTCCATTCCTCAATTTCCATGCTCCACAAACATCACCCTTACCTCCACAACTTCCTACTCCAGCCCACCAGGTACCTACTTCTTATGCCCGCAGTCCCTAAGTACTTGCATAAACTCCTCCACTGCAGGACCTGCATACTAGTCATGCTGTCTCCTCAACTTACCCTTTATGGTTATTCAGAATTTATGTCAACTTTTGCTCCAACTACCCAAGAAAAACATGCTGTGTTCCTCCCAGTCCTGGTGGACATTATCCTAGCCACCTCCCTCATTTCCATAGAACTTTCAGGGGGAGCTCTCGGACACAGCACAAATCTTGCTAGACAATTTGAACAACTAAGTGGTGAAGTGGCTGAACCTATTGAAACCTCTACTGAAGCCATCCGCAACCTCCAAGCCCAAATTTCCTCCCTAGCAGAGGTAGTATTACAAAATAGATGAGTTCTAGACCTCCTAACGGCTGAAAAAGGTGGAACATGTTTCTTTCTTGGAGAACAATTTGCTACTAAATTAATCAATCAGGAAAAATTGAACAAAACATTCAAACCTTGCAGGATCTGGCCATAAAAATCAGACAAAGAGACATCACACCCAGCCTCTCTCCTTTTTCCTCCTCCCCTTGGAACCGTATCACATCCTGGGTATTTCTCCTCCTAGGTCCATTATTAACTTTAACTTCCAACAATATTAACTTTGGCTTTCTTAGTTCCCTGTCTCTTCAGATGCCTCCAGGCAGCCATCCTGGAGAAAACCAAAATCTTTACCAAACAAGCAGTCAACGGGATGCTCCTTGGGAAATACATACACCTGTCTGAGGACGTTGGGTACCTCCCAATGAAACCACTGCCTCCCAGTTATGAGAATGATGTATACTTCCTGATGTCACCACAGCCCCCTGGTCCTGATCTTTACCAGCATCCTGAATGCCCACACCCCTTAGGGTGCTAAATTAGGAGACAACACCCCACTCAAGCTGGAAGTAACTAGAAGAGCAAACTTTGCCCACATTCCCAAGGGGTCCAATATAAAACAAAAAAGGGGGAGTATAAGGTCCATAACCTAACATTTGTGCAAACACTTGTGTGAACACTTTAAGTCCTTATTGCCACTCTGCAGAATATGTTTCATTTTCCCACCATAGAGAAATATTTACAAAAAACAGAAGGTCAATAGAAAATTCTCCACCAAGGTTTTGCTCGCCTCTCCCTAGAGACATTTGCTTTCCTGCCCTAGAGGCTTTTACAAAAAACAGATCGTTAACAGATAATGTCTCATCCCTTTTTAACCAACTTAGCTGAAAGCTCTCTTTGCTCCTCTTGGGGTTTACCACAAACTTCACGCATACATTGTATACTTGAGATAGCTAACCTCCAAGATTTACATAGAGCAATTCCAGGGAGTAGCCCTATAAAACAGCCCAAGATGAGATTTTCTTTGCCTTCTGTCATTTCTGAGTGATGGCCTTTGTCAGCCTCTGACTGGCAGGTAAACTTTCTGTGTGTCATCTTTAAGGTATCACAAATTTGCATACTACAGTTGGCCCTCTATATCCATGGGTTCTACATCCACGGATTCAACCCATTGTGGATGAAAAATATTTTTAGTTTTTATCTTTTTTCTGTTCTGAACACAGACTTTTTACTTGTTATCATTTCCCAAACAACATAGAATAGTAGAAGTATTTACACAGCATTTACACTATGTTGCCTCTGAATGATCTAGGGATGATTTCAAGTACATGGTGGGAGGGATGTAGGTTATATACAAACACCATGCCATGCTATAGAAAGAACTTGAGCATCATGGATCTTGGTGTCCATGAGGTCCTGGAACCAGGGACTCTACTCCCATTCTCCAACCTCATTACACCCTGGCCTAGGGGCTGTGTCTGCTAATCATCTGGTGGTGCTTTGTCATTGACCCTATCACTTCATCCTGCCTCCCCCTTGCCCACTTTCCCTTTTCCACCCTCATCCATCCACAGAGCAGTCAGAATGTTCTGGAAGCAGAAGTCAGATCCCTCTGACAGTTCCCCTAAGGGCTTTGTCTCCTTGTTTTGGATAAAGTCCACAGGTCTCAGCCTGGTATCTGTGGATGGGCCTTGAGCCCTGCTAATCTGAACATCTCCATCGTTTCCCTTTCCTTCATCTGTTGCTTCAGCTCCTTCAAAATATGGACAGCCTCCTGGGTCCTGTTTCTTCTGCCTAGAATTCTGCTTCCTCACTTGGGCTTGGCTGGCTTCTGTCCTTCTTTCAAGGACCACACCAAGTAGGTCACCCTACTGTTTTTGGTCAAGCATTTAATTTGCTTTTCTTTCATGCACTTTATCAAGCCATAATTATAGTGGAAGCCCTTTTTATTTGATGCAATGGGGACAAAAAAAGATGGTTAAAATGGAGAATCATAAAAAATGATTCATGGCAGATAATTTTTTTTTTCAACTAAAATCACCTAAGTGCAAATGTATTTATCCATCTTCTGATGCTTTGGGAACTTGAAGGTACTTATAAAGTAAATCCAAGTACAGAATTTCTTTGTGAGTTTTCCCCCAATCTTTAATAGCTGTCTCATCTGTACCTAATATTACAACATTTTAGTGATTCATCTAAAATCCACTTAAGGGTATTTAAGTTTGCTTCTAAAGAAATGTAATGTTGTTTTTGCACTCACATTTTGCCAGTTTACATAATCTTTAGTTATGTTTCTCAAGTATAATAAAAATTCAGAAATAGAAACCTGTTTGGAGCAAAACAGAATTGATACCTATTGAACCTCAACAAAATCGATGCGTGCAATTTGAGGGTCTTCACTTGGGTCTGAGGGGGAAGAGGCTATAGGCCAGGAGCTTGCAGCTTCCCAGGGGCATCAGTTAGGGTGAAGAGAGTGGGGAATGCAGCTCACCGATGAGCTTGCTGAGGAGAAATTGATCAAGAGAGACTCCACTGCATCCCGTGGTTGGTTGGCTTGTTGGTTATCTGTCCCCTGCTTTGGCTGAAGGTATTTTGCAGACAGAGCCTCTCTTTCATTCCTCAGCATGTCTAGGTAGTACAGAGCACAGTCCTCAGCACTGAGAGATAGAATCAAGGCCAAGTAAATGCATACAAGAGTGAGTGCACCCTTCTCTTCCTTTAGTGAAGAGTCTTTGTTCCCTCATCTGTAAGAGGGCAATCATGGTCCTCTCCAGATTTGACTCTACCTGTCCATATTTCAAGTTCTGATTTGCAGCATAAATTCTAGACACACTCAAAACATTCCATTGCTGACCCAACACCCACACCAAACAACCACCATTGTGGCTATGCTGTTACCTACCCTCCATTTGGGGTCAATTGTTGGTTCTAGGGTGAGCCTCTACCCGCTACCCCACCCACCCAGTGCCTCTTCCAAGACAGGTAAGGAGGAGGCAAAGATGGTACAGGCCAGGGTATGAGAGCTATGGAATCTTTGTGGATTTATTTCTTGGGACTTGTTGCAGGTGTGGGGCTATTTTCAGCATGAATGAGTGGGGCCTCACTCTGAAGACCTGATGTGGGATGCTTGGACCTTACTGTGTTGAGTTGACCATTTCTGGTCCTCCTGGTGCTGAGATCCAGAGGGCCACTGTTAGGTGAGACACTCAGAGAGAGACATTTCTCATGTCCTCCAGCTTACAGAAACCACATATGGTTTGGAGCAACAATCCACTTACTTGGCTTTGGGCTTTCATTTTTCTTTCAATGTGTATTTCTTGCATATCTCCCTCATATATCTAAGGAAACAGGGGAGCTCATTGAGGATTTGGGGAACCTGGTAATAGTGGTAATACATGATGATGATGATGATAATTATCATTATTATTTCTAATATTAGTAGCTACTTGTATAACCTGAGCCTTTTGGTGTTAGGAACTGGACAGTACATTTTGCATTCACTAACTTTTTTAATATTTGTAATAGCCCTAGAAGATGCATGTTACTATTATTGCCATTTTATAAAAGTGGGATGTGGGTAGAGGTATATCAGAACTGATGATGGCAGAGCTAGAAACCAAACCCATGTGTGTCTAATTCTACCACCAGAGTCCTTACCACCAGGCTAAATTACCTTGCAACATATTAATATCATACATCCACTGAGTCATTAACTGATTAATTCAGCATATCCTATGTGATACATTATGGGGGAAAGAAGAATCAAGGGTCCTGACTTTAAGAGAAATATTCTAATATGAGAGGAAGATAGATTCATAAGCCACTAATAAGAGCTCTTTAAGAGAAAATGAAATGAATGACACAGTAGAAGTACAATGTGCTTTGTACATTCAGAGGAAAGAGCAATTCCTTCCTAAGAGGAAGAACAGGGTGGTCTTCCAAGATGAGGGTCTTGAAGGGCAAGCATGTTTTCAAAGGTCCAATGCAGAAAGGCTGTGCTCACACATACCCACACACACACACACACACACACACACACACTACTACCTTGTACTCCCATGATCCGTGCCTGATCACTGCTGCAGCCTATCATTCTTTGCCATGGAGCCCAGATGCAGCTTCAGAATCCTCGTCTACTTAGTCTCCACTAAGCAGCTCAAGTTGTCACATGAGATGAAAAGTGTACATGTCCTTGGGCTCAGGAGGGCAGAAGGAAACTGTTAAAGTCTTCTCCTTCTGTCAACCGTCTGCAGGCGGTCACAGTCACTTTCCACCTGCCTTCTTCTCACCTTCTCCGAGGCTAGGACAGTTTAAAGAGTTCCCAGCCATACCACTTCACTGACTGTCAACTGGGATCTCAGCTGCGAAGGCCCAGGTGAGTATCTGGTGCTGTGAAAAGCATCCTTAGGATGCCCTTCGAAGCAGCATCCGCATGTAGAGATAGCAGGACGTTGGCTTCTGATGCTGCCAAAGTAGGGGGGAAGCTGCAGAGAAAGGACGATGGAAAGAAGGAAATGCACTCTGACCTCCAAGTCTGCAGAACAAAGGCAGAAAGAGGATGAAAACTCCAGCAGCCCTCCAGGAGTCTAGAGCACAGGCCCACACAGAGTGTCTCTCTTTATAAATGTCTCTCTTTGACAAGTTCTTTCCTGTCTCTCAGCTGCTAAGTTCTCACTGGTAAAACAAAAGATCTGGCTGCCATTTCTTCCGGTCCCAGTATTCCATGATGATTCTCAGCAGCATGGTGATGAATGAGAGACAGCCACATTGGACAGAGTTCTGGTGCAGAACTTGACTCTGGGGACAGCATTTCTGCACGCACTACTGGTATCTACCACTAGGAGTGCGCTCTCCAAGGTACAACTTCACTGCATGAAGTGGAAATTAGAAAACTAAAACAATAACATAGTCTATTGAATGGATTTTTAAAAACCCTAAACAAATAAACAAAAAAACATAAGTAAGTGCCAAGAGTAGGTCAGGATGCTTACATACAAGGATCTGGGGAGAGGGCAAATGCAAATGATTATGTCATTGCCTTTAGTTAATTTTGTAAGCTAATAGCCAACAGTGGCTGGTTGTCCTCAGATGTTACCCAGAGGATTGAGAGAATGTTCACTGTACTACTAATAACACAGATATTAAATGCTACCAATTTATCTAGCATTTGCTAATACAAATGCAATGCATGATATCGTTAATGTATTTATTCCCCACAACAATCCCAAGAGAGGGCACTAGGATCTCTGTTTACCAAGGAAGACATCAGGGTTTAAGGTCATACTGACAGGGTAGATCTGGGAATCAAAACCAGGTCAGTTGGGAAGCCGAGGCAGGAGGATCGCAAGTTCAATGCCAGTCTCAGCAATTTAGTGAGGCTGTAAGCAACTTAGTGAGAACCTGTCTCAAAAGAAAAAATAAAAAAACTGGTTGGGGATGTGGCTCAGTGTTTAAGCACCCCTGGGTTCAATCCCTGGTACCAAAATAAATAAATAAAAACCAAGTCAGTCTGAACTGACTGCCTGCCTTCAGAAAAGCAGACACAGGTGAACAGATTCCCCTGCCATGAGAGTTCATTACTGCCACCTCCACTCCTTCCAGTCCTTCAAGGTTGCACTTAAACTCCCCTCTCCTGGGACAGCCCAGTCAGAATCAATCCTCCCTTCTCTGGGCTCCCACAGCTCCTAGCTTGTACTTCAATCAGCACACTTAACACTTTTTGTCGCCTGTTAGTTAATTGTGTCTGATCCTCCCTTCGCTCTACACCCAAAGTAGGTTGTTTAGACTTTCATTATGGCACTTAGTATCTTGCTTTAATGCCAGCCTTGCCTGGCTGGGCTCCTGTCTTATCCACTAAGTCCTTCCCTTAGGGACTGGGCTGTGTCTAGGAATCTTTCTGTGAACAGCATTTCATGCTGCCTTGGGAAAAATGCCTTCTGAGTGAGGCTGGTGCACACAACTGGTGACTGTGCTCCTACTGCTCCACCATCTGGGACACCCCTCAGGGGTGCTTTACCCTGCACCCTTTTCATGGTCAGAGTCATTGAACAAGGCCAGGCAGAGGTCGGGGACTCCTGTGTAGAATCTCTTTTAGATGACTGGGGGTGGGGGGTACATGCAGCCCCCCTTTACCCTGTGGTCCCCTCTCTGCCAGTGGAGACCTCTCCATTTTTGCCTCATTAGAATTAACTTTTAGGAATAGATTGCTTGTCTCGCTCTTTTCATCTGGAGTTAGTGACTTTCTTCTGGGTTGAGAAGAAAGTCTCTGATTTCAATTAAAAAAATCATTAGAGATCATTTTTCAAGTGGAGGAGGTATTGGGCATCCAAAGGCCACCCGGAGTGCTGTGTTCACTTTTCTGTGATGGTGCCTGTCACATGGAGACCTGAGCGGCCATGAGCACAGGGGTTGATGGAAGATGAACTGGGTTCCAATCTCCACCCTGTCCCTTGGGCAAGTGAATGAGTAACAATGGAAACTTTGCTTCTTCACCAGTGAAAATCATGATAGGACCCACCTGGCGAGGCTGCTCTGAGGGTTTGTGTGTTTGAAAATGTGCTGTGTGCATAGTCCCCGACTCACTTGATGACCATTCTTGTGTCCGTTGCTGCAGCGGCTACTGCGGCGGGTTGTTTTATAACAGCATCATCTGGCTGCTAACAGGGATAAGAGCAATGCGCAGCTGAAAAAGTCTGCCTCTGCAGTTAGTAGGAAATGCAGAATCACGTGAGGCTTCTAGTTGGAAGCCTAAGAATAGCTGTAGTTATATTTCTGCTTAAAAATAATAACTCATGCAATTTCAGGCTGTCAGAATCAAAGGTGCTATATGGAGCATCTTTATCAATCGTGCCATTTAGAGAAAGCCAAGAGCCAAAGTAGTGAGATGACATTTCCTGGGCCCATCAACTCAGCTGCTACTCAGCCCAGGTCTTGTGACCCCAGCCCTCTGTATCCCATCATTCCTTGAATTTATCCGCTTTGTATCCCTTCAGCTTTCCCACTAGGCCCTGTGGTCACTGGGTGCCATCTGAAGACCCGACGTGACCTGATATTAGTAAGATGGTGATAACATATTTTTCCATATAGACTTTGCTGAGATGAGTCTAATTCTTTATGCAGAGACATTTCCATCTAACCCTCAGCATCACTCCAACATGGGCAAATTCAGCTGAAATGAATGTGCCAACAACATCTTTGTCCACACTGAGGGCTAAGGGTGGAGTCCTTTCTTTTTAACGCTGCCTGTGGATTCAAATGCTGGTGACAACTGTGCTGGGATTCCTGGGCAAGCTTCAACAGAGCAAAGCACAAGGAAAGGGGCTAAGTTTGTCATTCTAGACCCCGAGAGAACAGACTCAAGGACCAGCATAACTGGAAGAGATGAGGTGGGAAAATGACTTCAGGTGGAAATCTCTGAAACCGTAGGGAAGAGACGCTAAGCTCAGTCTTCAGATAGGTGCTCTCTCTGACCTAAAGGTTCCCTCTCTGGCCTAAAGGTTCCTGTACCTCACCAACTCTTGACAGTCACTCAATGCTCCTCTGCTTCCTTTTACTATTTAAAACCACACAGAACTTCTCATCATTTGAAAAGTCAGGTATTTGTTATACCTGATATTTCACTGAATCATCATAAGAGCACAATGAAGCAAGGAGTTAACATTCTAATTTCACAAACAAGAAAGGGTCAGAAGCTAGAAAGACTTACCCAGGGCTACAAAACTCACCTCCACAGGGCCAGGCCTTCCTTGTTTCAGGCTCAGTGACCTTCCCTACGTGGGAGTCAGTGGAGTCTCTGCATAAAGTGACCACACATGGCTGCCAGGTTGTTGGGGGTTGAATCTTGGCTTGGCTTTGTTTGTGGTACCAGCCTCAGTTTGTTCCTTAGCAAATCTAAATCTCAGCTTCCTCAGTACAGAATGGCAACAGTCATAGTCAATCTCAGAAGATCAGAGGAATAAATGAGTTACTATGTGCGAAGTGTTCAGGACAATGACTGGTGCAAAACACTTGCTCTGTAAATGTTGCTCTAGAAGCTTGACTCTGCCCTGTTTGAGTCCTTTCTCTTTCAAGGCTGATCTGACAAGCCATGAAGTCTTACTTGTTCTGGCTTCTCGTAAACAAATGCAAGTCCTTTCTCTTTCAGAGCCTATAATCATTTGTACTTTGCTTGCAGCACACAGCTTGCTCTGCTGTGAGTTGGAATATCTGTAAACTTGTTTTTCTGGCTCCATTCTCCCTCTCCCTGTGAGTGCTGTGGTATCAGAGAGAGCTCTGATAGAAGCACATCACCTGCAGTGCCCGTGCAGTGCTTGATGCTGAAGAGAAGAAGGCAGAGGCTGCCAGCAGTGAACTAGGCTGAATCTGGAATTCTAACTCCCAGTGAGCCTTAGAATGTCAGAACTGGAAGGCTCCTTGGAGATCAGTCAGTCCTAAACTGATAATAGACAGTTGGGGATGACGGGCCCAGGAAAGGTCTAGGTATGCATTGGGTTAATGAATGAGTAGGAGCAGAAACAAACTCAGCAGTACCAGCAGCCTGGGCACCACTCAAAGCTCAGGGCTGTGACTCTCCTTGGAAGGGAGGAAAAATGATCCCACATACCTGATTCAGAAAGAGCTGGATGTATTAAAGGATATCACAGAGCTAGGCTCCAGCACCAGTATTGTTCAAAGAAGAGAGATGTACTATGGACATGCACACAGAAGCCTTTGGGGTGAAGGACTTGTATATCTTCACCCCAAAGAAGGTAAGGCAGCTCCTCTGAATCGACGTGGTATTTCTCTGTGGCATGACTGGATTGGGAAACTTGCAAAGGAGAGGCTCCTTGTCCTGAACGTAATAAGGGTTTTAAATGTGAAACTACAAGTGGTTTTCCACTTGTTTCCATTTCACATGGGGTTTAAACTGGAGTCCTCAAACCCTGGGCTCTAGAACAGTTTCCTCATGTTGGGATCGGTACCTGGAAGATGCTACGATGCACATCCCTATACCCAGAGGCCGATTCCCACAGCTTTCCCTGTGGTTATCTAATCTGGTAGGGCTGAGTAACTGGGAAGTCCTTATCTTCTTTGTGTCACAGCCTCTTCCACACACACTACAATTAAATTTTTCTCCTCTTGCTGAGTTTCTGATAATGTTTAAAATGTTCCAAAGTACAGAGACCTCAGTACTGGTCAGCATTACTTGACCAGGGGAATTTTTTGATTCCTAGTACTGTCTATTCTTGCTTTCTAAGTAAGGTAAGTAAACAAGTCTCAAGGTGGCACCCCCCCCCCATCTCTGGTGTGCAGGAAGGGAGGACCCCTGAGAAGCTGATTTGATGTAGGTAGGTGGGTGGGGGTTGGAAGATCCTCAAAAGCAGGCCCAGGCCTGGGGTGGGGGACTGCTGAGGACTACATCCTCAAAGCCACTCTTACCTACAAAGTCAGCCTGACAATGGGGCAAGCTGGCTTGCTAAGTCATGATTAGTGAGATTTGACCATTTATACAACACAGTCTTCCTGGGAAGGAACAGCTCTGACATTGGAACTTTGGGGAAGGTCATCTTCTTCTTTTATTTATTTATTCATTTATTTTTTAAAGAGGCATGAAAATATTTTATTTTGTTTTATTTTTTATTTTTACAGACTGCATTTTGATTCATTATACACAAATGGGGTACAACTTTTCGTTTTTATGGTTGTGCACGTTGTAAATTTTGTCTCTGAGTTAGTGAAATACCCTGTTATTTGTCTGAGGTTGAAAAGTGCTTTTTCCAATTCAGTCAGAAGTTAAGCCAGGGAGAAATGGAAGAGACGTTTTGCAAAGGAAGTTCATCCAGAAGCCATTTTTAAGAACTGTGTGACTCAGTGATACCCACTTGTTTTCCTTTTGACTCTTAGGACCAGTCATGGTTATTATTATGCTTTCGATTACTGCCTTGGAACCAACCATATCTGATTAGTCTTCAAAGAGCTCATCAACCATCTGACTGACATCATAAACCATGTACAAAACAAATCAGTTCTAACTTACTATCATCTTTGCCTTCAAGAACCAACATCTCAATCCTTCTGATTGACATTGGCTTCCCAACTACTCCACAAAAGAGCCATCAGGTATGTCAAATGCACATGTGGATCCCATCATTGCAAAACAATGCCATTTTCTGTCATATCAACACCTTCCTTGTTGTTGATGGAAGAAACAGGCAAAAAATAACAATTGAGTTGGCCTACAAACCTTGAAGTTTCATGGATTCATAAGATCAATTACTACTTGTGATT
Source organism: Glaucomys volans (assembly GCA_020662805.1). Classification (NCBI taxonomy): domain Eukaryota; kingdom Metazoa; phylum Chordata; class Mammalia; order Rodentia; family Sciuridae; genus Glaucomys; species Glaucomys volans. Next base: position 694,575 of record JAJEJO010002629.1, read on the forward strand.
GTTTGTTTTCCACAGTTAAATTTAATCAGTGCCTTTGCTTTTTAAGGGAAACCTTATTCCCCTTCCTACTGACCGCTCCATCAGGCTGTAACATCCTGAGCTGCTACTTTCTGCCTCCTACTAATGTATAATAAGCCCACACTGATGCTGTTGGGCTCCACAGTCCTTGAAGTCAGAGACAATCTTGCATGAATAAGAAACAGCTCTGCAGACCCGTTCTCTTTGTGCTAAGTGCTGGAGGTGAGACTCTGCAGTGCAGGGTCAGCAAATGTGTGACACACATTCTCCCCTCTTCTGCACTGGAGGCAGACATCATTGATTGATCGTGGCATTCTTTCCAGCTGAGTCCAGTCGGGGCCTCAAAGTCCTCATCACTGCATTCTTGGAAGCCACTATCAATTTATCAGAATTGACAGTCTTGATCAAACCCATTTTCTGCCCTAGACTTATTGGTTAAAAGGCAAGGGCTTCAGAATTGGAAGGAGTCAGGTTCAAATCCAAATATAACCTCTGTTTACTGTGTGATCCAAAGCACAATATCTGATCTCAGCTTCCCTAAGCAACAGTGACCAATTCTTCTCAGTCTTCAGAAGCCTATGTTTATGAACTTCTTCCCATGAAAAACCTCCACTTGCACGGGGCTGGGCTTAGGTGCCTCACCCTGAATACATCCTGAACTTATTCAGTAACTCATTGCCTCTCATTTCCCCCTGGTGAAGTGTGAGCTCCTTGAGAGATGGACTTTGTCATGTTCATGATTATATTTTCGAAGTCCAGTGAATAGCTTAAAATACTTGAGCACCATGAACATGTAAAAAACACTTCAAACAGAGTTAGTAATATGATAATTGCTCAATAAACACTATTTTCATATTTATTATTATGTTCCTTCAAAGCTCATTGAAGAAAGCTTGCTATGGAACTTTTATACCCATATGGTTTAACTTTGGATAGCTATGGCTCTCTGGTTGCCAACGGTAGCTATGGTTTCTGAACCTTGAGAGAGTTACATTCCTTAAGACAGGTCATATTCTTTCTCAGCCCTGTCAATTCTAACACTGGGCCTTTATACACAAGAGGCCATCTGATTTTATTTAGGACCTATCATGTTCGCCAACATTGGTGTCCAAGCCGAAAGGTTGGGCTGAGCAAGGTCCCCTTTTGAGGTAGGGGTACCTAAAATTCAGCTTTAAGAATGGACAAATAGTCCAGGAGGCCTCCCATGGATAATCACTTCTCTCAGTGGTTTAAAGTTGAACACTGAAAGCATTAGAATTCTCTGGAAGAATGGTTAGTGCATAGCCTGCTGAACCCCATTCCCAGAGTGTCTGATTCAGTCTATCTGGGGAGCATTTACATTTCTGTTATGTTTCGAGTTGTTGTTCAGGCTGCTGGTCCTGGACTATTCTTTGAGAACCTTTGATAATGCAGAGATAAAAGAGGAATACTCTTGATTCAGAAGAAGAAACCACATGATCTATTTAGCAGTTCCCAGTCTGGCAATGATCTCTGTCTGAATCCTATAAAGTGTATTTGCAAACAAATCTCATTAAAGTCAGGAAATGTACACATCTGCATTGGCTGTAGGACCTTGCTGGAATGAAAAAGCAAAGCTTCTAAGTTTTGCTGACAGAACTTGCATTTTTTCCCTCTTTCTCAGTTGACAACTAGTGAAATGACTTGATACTTTAATATCTCACAGCTAATATCATGCTTTTCGGGGTACTTTAAATTTTTCTAGAGTGCTTTCATTCATATTATCACATTTGATTCTTTAATACCTGCTTAAGGAGAAGCAGGCAGGAATTAACATCTCTCTGCCAATGACAAATCAAAGGAGGCCCAGAGAGGTGCCCAGAGTCCTCTGTTTCCTGTTGAGTCTCTTTCCATGACACCACATGGTCTCTGATGCAAGTGTCAGTTCTGACTTCACACTTCTGGCATGTATCATACCTTATTTTCTTTCAGATATTCACAGATAGTTCAAGCTAGGGTACAGCACAGGGCACCTACCTTAGGTCTCCTAAAGACCTACTGAACACCTTAATTCTTGCGTATTTGGGGATACTCATTTCACTGAGAGTCTCAAGAAAGCTTTGAACTCTTCTCTAAAACAAAATAGATGTGCAAGTAAATAAATCCTTGGGGGACTGGTTCCAGGACCTCCCACAGATACCAAAAATCCAAAGATGCTAAAGTCCCTTATATAAGATGGCATACTATTTGCACAGAATCTGCACACATTCTTCCATTTATCTTAAATCAACTCTGGGTTACTTATAATTAATACAATGTAAATATTACAAAAAGTTGTTTTACTATATTGTAGGAAATAACAGGAAAAAGGTCCATATATGTTCAGTAAATGCAGTTTTTTTCCCCTGAATATTTCAAAACTGGTTGGTTGAATCTGAGGCTGTAGAACCTGTAAATTCTGAGAATTGATTGTAATAGAATTTACTTATGGTTTCAGGGTGTGTGTGCACAGATTCCTTGGAGGCCAGGGCTATCATATTGTAAGGCTTTAGGGGCATCATTCCCAGTGAACTAACTGTGGCCCTATGAAGACAACCAACAAACCATGGAAAAAGACTGGCTATTTTTTATGCTTTTAAACCCATTAGCAAACTGAGATTCAGGAATTTAGGTGGGTAGTTTTGACTATTAGAGTCAAATAAAATCAGAACCAGGGGGAGAACTAGAAATTCTGGAAAGCAATATGACCTCGTGGAAGAGAATAGACCTTATTTAGCTCCTGCACGACTCAGTTTCCCAATTTAAAAAATGGGAATCAAAAAATCAAACAATGTTTAAAAGTTGTAGTCTGATGAGCTTTCAGTCTAAAGATTCAATGCAAGAAAACATGTCAACTGCCAACACAGGCCATGGCACCCAGCCTATGTGAATTTCTTGACTCCCATGCCATGTTCTCAGCTCAGCTTCCTGTGCAGAGAGTGAATAAAGTTTCTTGTCTCTCAGAACAAATGTCTCTGAGATTCCCCCACCACTTCCAGTTGACCAGAGGCCACATACACTCAGGTCTTCTGGATCATTATAGATCAATAGATGGTGTCATTGCTTATGTGCTCAAGTGAACTGATGTTCCTTTAAGTGCTAGCTACAACCTCAGGGACATCTGCCCCCTAAGTGAGGGGCTAAGTGATGACAGCAAGAGCTAAGTGAAGGAGAGGGAGAGGGAGAGGGAGAGGGAGAGGGAGAGGGAGAGGGAGAGGGAGAGACTCACTGAGGGGAAGAGAGCACAGCCTAGCAGAATGGCAGGCTCTCCCGTGGCTTTCAGTGCATACTTTGGCACATGCAAGATCCATTTTTCACACTGCAGAGAAATCACACCATGCATCCTGATCTACAGAGGGGTTAGGATGTTCATTGCAATTTTGCAATGCATGTTTGCATGTAATTCACATTTAAAGTTGATCAGAATTTATAGGTCACTTCACTGCATACATTTCATTGTGTATCATACATTCTGAAAATAAAAATCTGTGTTTTAGTTTATTATAGAGCCATGGAATGCCAGATGTAGAAGGAACAATGAGGCTGTGTCCCAGGCAGAACCAACACCTGCACTTCTGTTTCTGGACTCTAATTCCAGGGTTTTCACAGTGTTCCCTCTGACCTGCTTCAGACTGGAAAGGGTGAACATTTGCAGTAGCATTTTCTCACTTTAAATTTACTCCTAGCCTTGTCTTACCCCCCCCCCTTTTTTTTTTGCCTAAAAGAAATTTAGTGGGTGGTGAGACAAAGACACAGATACTTTTTTCCATTTTAAAGGAGTGGCGGGTCCTCATTCCCTATTGATATGAGAACATTTCCATTAGATTCACAGACTCCTGCACCTTCCATATCATATGGACATCAATTCAGCCTTCTCCCTAGAACCATGGGTGACATCGCTGCCAGATTATCCCTCATCCCCCTGACTCTCAACAGACACACAGAACATCTTCTCCCCTTCCTGGAGTTTTTTTTTGAAGTTCTCTTATAGAGGAGATCTTTCCCCAGGGAAAAAGGCTTTAAGCTATTTAAAAATGAGTCAGATCTTCAGACTGCTCAACCCTAAATTACTGGCTTGATGGAATAAAACAACCAAAATGTTCAAACAAATTGGTACAATGATGAGTTTGGTGTTCCTTATCTGTCTCAGAATTCAACTCTCATTTTGTCTAATGACCCATAGTGTCATGGCTCCATCTTAAAAAAAATACAGGAACTAAAAGACACACCTCCTTTCATTAAATGAATCAATAGAAAAAGAGGGAAAACAGTGTATGTCAAACTGTATTTCAGACCATAGTCCCCTCCAGCTATTAAGGACTACCTCTGCCCTAAGTGAGGTCATGGCTGAGTGATGTCTAAGATGGTACAGACGCTTATGTGAATTGTATGAAGTCACTCTCCTAAAATTATTAACCTTGTCAATAAATGGGATCTTTGAGAAAAGAATAAACTATTTCTCTTTCAAGTGGCTTAAGACTTAAAATACATTTGAAGAGAAAAACCTCCTAATAGTTTCTGTGCATGCCCCTGCTTTTAGAAAAGTAGGTCAGTATATACAGCTTCACCTTGGTCAATGTGGTATTTATCACAGATGATAAATGCATGCAGAGCTGGGCACTAGGAGTTATTCTTTTTGATTTCCTGGAATGGATCCTGGCTCAGAGTAGACACAGGATAACTGGTTGCTGATTAACAATCATGAGCATGGGTGCTTGTCAGGGACTCCTGGGGTGTCCTCAGGTAGTTTCCTTCTTGGCGAGTCTGAGTTCTCTCCTGGGTCCTCCCCTCCTTCTAAGCAGTCGCTCCACCTTTGGGAGCAGCCACTGCCCACTCCCTCAATCTACACACACCTGATGATTTTCTTTTAAACATCTGTGTTAACAAATTCAGTAACCCAACCTGTTAAATCACGTAGGTTACATTTCACAGCTTTACACTCGACATGCACTTGGCTATGGGGTGTAAGACTGATGGGATTCTTTCATCTGGCTTAGAAAACTTCTTTTTCTGCATTTATATCTTGAAATTTTCCAAAATTTTAAGGTTATTTAAAGTATAAAAGCTGATTACATGGGGTTGTGTGTAGCACATAATGGAAACTATCCCACAGGTTGTAACATCCATTCTGGAAAGTTTCAATCCTAGATCAAGCCCTCCATCCTACCCCACAGAAATTTCTAGACCATCTATTTCCACCCTTTCCAAGATGACAAAATTAATTCAAATTTCAAACCAAGCAAGTCATCTCTGGGAAAAAACATAACACACAAGAAACCAAATAATCCTGTTATTTTCCAGTTGTGACTATGTCCACACTATGAAAAAATACAGTCTCTCTTGATAATCGTAAGAAGAAGTGAGAGTTCTAAGTTGAAGAGGCAGTTTGAATAAAGTTAAGGAGGCATAGTGTACATGTGAGATTTTGGAGGGGAAGGGGAAGTTGAATAGGTCTGCTAGTTTTTTAGGGTGACAGGAGCATATGGGTACATCAGAAAGACTTAAGGGGCAAAGATAGGAAGGAGGAAAAACTCAACTAATAGACATACAGGGAAGGATAAAAGATTTTATTCAGTCATGGAGACCAATGGGCATGAGGTGAGAGGACTTGACTCTTCTGAAGCATACTTTGATTGGTTACTTGTCCAGGGTCTTATGGAAGTGGGTGGCTAAGTGAAGACAGAATACAAAGAGACCAGTAAAGGGAGCATGTATGCTGGTATGCCCACTTCCCCTAAATCCAGTTGCAAGGACCTGAATGATATCTTTCCAATTTTACTTGACTGGATAATCTTAGGAAAGGACTCGATGGCTACCATCATAACCCAGACTGATGTCATGTCTTCAGGTAAACAAGAGGGCTGATGTTATAGTGCTCTTTTCCAGAAAGAGTAAGAGCAAGCAGCCCATGTGCCCCCGACTGCTGCTCTGGAATCAAATGGCTAATTCACCATCTTTCTGAGAACAAAATGGCAGTCGTCACATTTCTGCCTGTACAGGGGAAAAGCAGAGCCATCAGGCACACACACTGGATTCTTTATGTTGACAATTCGTCCTTAAAAACAGGAATGTGGCACAATTTTATCAACTCAATGATTTTCCAAGCATTTAGTTCTTTGGTTCACAAGAATCTTGCTCTTGACTTTGAGGATTGACATCCTTTCTTGTCAATGGCATAAATGATCTTTGTACCCTGGAGTAGGAGATCTCTTCATATCTCTACCCCCTTTTTTTTTTTTTTGGTACTGGGGATTGAACCCAGGGGCATTCCACCACTGAGCCACATCCCCAGCCTTATTTTGTATTTTATTTAGAGACAGGGTCTCACTGAGTTGCTTAGAGCCTCGCTAAGTTGCTGAGACTGGCTTTGAACTCATGATCTGCCTGCCTCAGCCTCCCAAGTGCTGGGATTACAGGCGTGCACCACCATGCCCAGCCATATCTCTACCATTTTATGCATAAGAATTATTCTGCCTGAAATGCTTTATTCCCCCAACTCTTCCTAATGATAATGGCAATAATGGGACGGGCTTGACCATGGCCATAGCCAACATCTGACTACTTACAGAGGACAGAATCCTCTGCTGAACTCCTACATTGCACCTCATTTTAACTTTCTAACTACCCAGCTTTCACTGTGGTAGGTCTAGGATAACTGGTTGCTGATGAACAGTTGTTAGCATTGATGCATATGATAACTCCTTGTATCAACCTACATCAGTTATATAGATGAGAAAGTTGAGCTACAGAGAGTATAAGTAACTTCCCAGGACTGCTCAGTGCCAGTGTCCAGAGACAGAACTCTTAATAACCACATGGCTCCCTACTCAACTTTTCAGAAAACCTTTGTCTTAAAGCTTCAACCAATGCCCACAAAAGTACCCCTCCCTTTGAATTCTGCTGTTATGCTATTAGTTGCACCTGATGGCAGTTTGGACCTTAAGTTCATTCATTCCACAAATATTTATGAAGACACACTATATGTCACACACTGTGTTAGGCACTGGGAAGATACAGTCTCATCCTGGAGAAAGTCAAAGGCAAGTGGATGGAAAGAGAAGTGATTGGAATGTGGGTAGGGCACATCATGACCAGGAGACACATGGAGTTCTAAAGGGGGCAGAAAGGAGAGAACAATTGACTCAATTCCATAGCTTTTGTGAAACCTTCCAGGAAGATGTGTCACTGAGTCTGGGACCCAAACAAATGGATGATAGGAGGTGAGAAGTGCGAGTATTTCAGATCCAGGTAAGCAGCTTGCACAAACCTGGAAAGGTTGAACAGTGTTCCCTGCTGTGTTCCCTCTGTCCTTGCCCCCACCTTCTGATACTGCAAACTCTTGAGCTGTAGACTCACCATGCCACACTGTAGATGATTATCTTGAGATCATGGGATGAATATGTAGGTTGGTTTCAGAGTCATACCGATCTGAGTCCAAATCCTGGCTCTACCTATTATTGGCTCTGTGACTTTGGAAAAGGTGCTAGCTTCTTTACATCTCAGTTTCTACATCTGGAGATGAAGACTAGTAGTGATGTCATCATTTTGAAGTTATTAAAGTATGAGCATGACCTAATCAGTAAAGGGACAGAGCACAGCACTTGAACTAGGCAAGTCCTCAACTATGGTGGTGTTTGTTGATAGGTAATTGTGAGTTGACCTAGATCATGAGCTCTCTATGAAAAGAATTCTGACATTTTTCTTTGGGTACCTCATTGTGCCTTAGTTGCATAAACTCAGTAACATGTATTAAGAGCTGGATGATGGATTAGCTAATGTGCATTTTCTGTTAATTCATTAAGCAACTATTTATTGAGCACTTACTATGCACTAGGCCCTTTTCCACTGTTGTGGGTACAGCAGTGAACAAGGCACACTCCTGGGATTTTCATCCTAGAATTCCAACCAGCAGCTTCTTAAAATTGATGGCCAAACGCTTTAAAATCAGATTTAGAAAATGTTGTCCAGAACATGAGAATTACCTAAAATTGATAGTGATAATAACTGTAAATCCACTTGATGTTTCTGGAGAATCTGGTTCTTTATCTTAAGGCCTCTTCAGTTGATTCAGGGTTTTTCCACCTGCCACAGATTCCTGCCTGAATCTAAAATGATGATTTCTACTTACTACATAATCCACATCACAGGGCCCCTCCCATAGTCCTTAATCTTCTTGCCTTTTTTTTTTTTTTTTTTTGCTTTCTGCTGGTATCCAAGAGACTGTTTGCTTAGAAGGAAGAATGGATTCTCAATCAAGCGATTTAGATTTTAACTTCAGTTTGCTACTAATTAATTAGGATATCTCTTCATTTATTCTTTCAATGAATATTAATGGGATGCTTACCAGAAGATGGGAAGAGTTTGGCTGAGCGTTCAGGCTTTGGAGTCAGAAAGCCTGGGTCAGAAACTAGCTCTGTCATACAGCATTGGGTGAGTGACTTGACCACTTAGTGTTCTTATCTGCAAAATGGGTAAATAATCATACCCACCTCCCAGGACAGCCACTGTATTAAATGAGTTAATGTGCATGAAAATGATAAGAGTAATGTGCTTAAATCTAGCAAGTTTTCAATGTTAGATATTATCCCTTTTGGTTAGTAACTGTTACAACTCAAATGCCAGCCACAGTGTATGGCGCAGACCAAATAATGGGGAGAGATGGGGCATGACTCTTTTCCTCATATAATTTGCTTTCTGATAGGTAAAAGCATTAAACAGCTAAATGCCCAAATAAATATGTAATTACAAATTGTACTAGTTGTCATGAAGGAAATGAACAGGAGATAGTGCTGGGTATTTGGTCTAAGAAGTGTCATTTGAACTGAGACTTAAAGAATGGACAGGAGGATGAGTGACAAAGAGGGTTGTGTGCCTGTGTGTGGAAGAACTGTCCAAGAAGAGAGGGAAGCATGTGCAAAGAGCCTGGGGCACAGACTAACAGGCCTGTGTGGCTACAGTATAGGGACTGATGTAGAGAAGTGGCTGATGCACTGGGTAGGGTTGAGGTCACGCAGGGTCCGGTGGGGGAGGTGGAATCCAAATATTTTTCAAAGAGCAAAGAAAAATCACTTTCCTTTGCATACATGGGTGCCCAAAGATTCTCCAATACTAAAGTTAGAGGATCACACAAATACCTCAATCAATCTTCTTTATGCTGACAAATATGAGTTCTATGATGACTAACAAAAATTTGAAAAAAAGAAAGGAGAGGCAATTTCTGGGAAAAGTAGAAAGAATAAAAATACAGAAGGAGAGAGGGAAAGAAAGAAAGCAAAGGGAAGCAAGAAAGAAAGATGGTAAAATGCAGCTGACTAAAACTTCAGAGGGATTGTGAAGCCTAGAAATGAAATGTTGAATATTCAACTGGAGACAGACTTGGTACCTGTTCCATCTATGCCTGCGTAGGTGTGTTTGACTTCTGGGTGTATTTGTAAGTTCATTGATTTGGCAGGAGCCCAAGTTGCAGGAGCCTTTACCATGGAAGACAAATAAGACTAATGGGTTGGCAACAACGGAGAGGGGAAGAAACACAATGTCAATCATTTTGGTGAAATGCATGATTACTGGATATAAAGATGCATCTGGAACAACTCCTGCCAGGAAGCTGGTGTTCAGGAATTGAAATGCTTGGTTCAGCGTCTCCTTGAAGGAGTTGTTCGGTGGAAATCAAACAGAATTGCATTAGGAAAGAACTGACTGAGAAAGTACACCGTGGAACAGAAAATTTCATTGGGGGAGGAAAAGAAAAAGGAGCTTAGTCCCCAAAGAAGGACTGACTCCAAGAATGCTAATTCATTCCAGCCTTCCTGAGCCCAGAGGAACTTGAGCATTCTGGCCTTGATATTCAGATGCGCCTTGAAGAGAAGCAGGCAGGCAGGGAAAATCAAAAATAAGTAAGTGCTCTTTGGGCTCAGATTTCTTCTTTCCAGTTGAGCAGGGCTAAGATATGAGGATTTATTAAGGGGAAGTGCACACTGGTCTAACTTTATAATTCTAATATTACCTCTGCTCTCAGAACTTGCTGTTGATACAGGCATGTGTGGTTGGGTATCTTAAGCTTGCAGTCAATGTGGGGAAAAATTCTGATTTGAGTTACTTAGTCCCATGGGAGGGAAGTCAAAAGAGCCCCTTATGGTTCATGAAAAGTTATCTTCTGGCAAGGACATATTCACTGGCAATATGTCTTATTCTTTTAATTACTTTCCTGTTTGCCAGTGGTTTGATTAGCATCTGCCTGATTTCGGTTAATAACAACAGCTGCCGTTTATTGGACATTTGCAATATGTTTTAGGTGCTTAATACATATCATCTCATTAAATCTTCACACTGCACTGCAAACTCGATTCTAATACCCCCATCTTACCCATGAGGAAACAGAGGTTCAGAGAGGTTAAGTAATGTGCACGAAGGCACATTCTGCTGGGATTTATGTGCTCATCTGATTCCTAAGTCCACATTCCCTTTGGGCCAGTATTTTCTCATCTGCAATCCAAGGATGGTTAATAATATCATCCTCAAATTCTCATGCTCCCAAAGCTTCCCCAGGAAGACTGAGGTTTCAGCAAGGTCACTGGCATTTCTCTTCTGTGTGTTTTTCTCACGGTGGGGCAGCCTCTCGGCATCCATATCTAGTGTTTCAATGCATCTGGAAGATTTCCCCTATCAGAGCCTGTTCCAGGATCATTCATGTCCACTTAGGTGCAAATGACAGATAACAGGAATCACCATTTAGCAACAATTCCTTGCTTCTCTACAGTTGGTGATCAAGGGCTCATACTCCCTGATCTCAGATCCTCCAAAAAACATGCAGAGGGAAGAGGCAAGCATCCTGTCAGGCTGCAGATGAGAAACTGAGTGAGGCCCCTTGGTCAAACTACCTGACTGAGGTCCAACAGTGAGAGGCAAGCAGAGTCACAGCTGCCAGAGTCTCCTGGGTCTCAGTCTGGCACCTGTTCCAACAGAGAACACTACTATCATTTCGGAGCTGCAAGCTCAGGGGCCAGCCAGGCAGGAGGCATCAACTAATGAAAGGGCAGGGAGATGATGCTTTTGACCCTGACCATACTCACTTAATGTTAACTAAATTTTGTCAAGTGAAAAGCAGGTCCAGATCTTTCTGTTATTTTTTTTTTTAAAGAAGAGCTAAGAATATGAATTTTAATTTACAACCCTATGATTTTTAAAAAGCTGCTTCACTTTTAAATCTCTGCCAACTTTCACACATTGGCAACTCTCACACCTTGACAAGCTGCAGTCACCACTGGGCCACCAGTTTGGCACCTCTGCTTCACACTGAAGAAATGATAACTTGATTATGGCAAGGGAAATATCTAGCTGAAAGTCCTATCTGCCACAGGAATGTCCACTGCCTGGGGGATTCAAACCTGAATCAATTAGATCTCAAAGAACTGAAGATTTTTGAGTCCCTGCCAAAGGAAGATCAGACAGAGACATTCTAAATTTCAGGAGCTGAGACGATTGTGGCAGTAGTATGAGCGTGAACCAGCTCCCAGGGTGGCTGGGGTGGTGGTGGGGGATGTAGCATTTGCTAATATTTGTGGTACAAATATTTCCACAATGGGCAGTAACTACTAAGGGGTGAACAACCAGTTGGCAAAATTCATGCACATAACACCTGACTTCAGATATTTAACAATTGCTACCAGGTCGCCAAAGTTCAGTGGTTCCAAAGTAGCTACTTATCATAATCACTGGGGGGCTTTTTTTTTTTTTTTTTTTTTAAATCTAGCTTTCCTGGCCCACTGCAAACTAAATCAGAGTTTCTGTGGGTGAGCCTTGGAAATATGTGTTTTCAAAAACCTTTCTTGAATGAGCAGCAGAATTTGGAAACATCCAGTATAAAAGGGCTGGGAAACTAAGACAAAGTTATATGAAGAGGACCTGTTTAGAACCTTAAATAAGAGTGCAAAGAGAAGATAAGAAGCCCAGGGCTCTGCAAGAAACAAGATAAGCATAAGCATGATGAAACAATTATAAGAATAAAACAAAATTAATTACAAATAGCAGTATTTATTTGGGTTCTTCCATGTACCAGTCACGGTACTGGTATTTTCCATGCATGACTTTTTAAAATCCTCACGTGACCTTTAAGGTAAGGAGTTCTGTTATTTCCATTTTAGAGATGGGAAAAACGGAACACAGAGCAATTAAATATTTGCTCAACGAGGACATAATGACGATGAGTCCGGCTTAGAATCCAGGTGTCCTGACTCTGGAGACCACACTGTCCCCCACAATAGGGGGGTAGGCAGATAGGCAGAGATTATTCTCCCTAAAGGCAGGAATCATTGTGCGTAGAGGAGATATGCTGTGCACTTTTTCATTAAATTAGAATGAGCAAAGGATAGGAGTTCATTTTTTAAAAACACTACTCCTGTCTTCCCCAGAGAGCACAGAAGTCTTCAAAGGTGCTCCCTCCATTCCAGTGAAACTTTGACAAGGTCTAGTCTATTCTCCCTAGTCCTCCTGAAGATTGGTTTCCTGATCCCTGGAAGAAGCCAACATTTGGCATCATCTTCTCTGGTGTACCCTTTCCCCAGGGTGGCATCCTGAGGGCCTTAATGCTCACACTGGCCACCACTCTGGAAGTGGACTCTGCACCTGGAGGTTATTTACATCTGTTTGCCAGTCCCTGGGCCTTCAGTCTTGTATTGTCCTGCACTCACATCACACCTGGCTGGAAATTGAATTCTATGTGGATAACAAGGCAGCCTGGTGGTCCGAGGCAAGCTCTGGGCTCACAAGACATTCCTGGTCATCCAGGAAAGTAGAGTAATACCAATCTCGGAAAACCTTCCCTGGAAAAATGGCAAAAACCTAGTGTTCATTTAATAAGAATATTAAACCATATTTAGAAGGAAGAAACTCAAGAACTTAAAACAGTATCTTCTGCTTTGTTTTAGGAAGGAATTATTATGATTATGATTATTATTTTGCCAGGTAGGGGTCCAACCAAGGGCCTTGCACATGCGGGGTGAGTACTCTACCATTGAGCCACACAGTGAAACCTTTTTATTTTGAGACAGGGTCTTCCTGACTTGCCCAAGCTGACCTTGAATTTGCAATCCAACTGCCTCAGCCTCTTGCATACCTGGGATCACAAGTGTGCATCACCACACCTGGCTTTTGAAAGAATTTAAGGCCACAGTCTCAATCCTAAATGCCAACAGTGAGTGAACTACTGCAAATTAGAAGTGGGCCCGCAGGGTTCTATGAGGGAATGTGTGCCTCAGTTTTCAAAGAGAAGGCACAAGACTTTACCTTGTGTTAATGAGACACTATGTAATTTGGGCCAGTGCTTCCAGTGAAGATGATTTAGACAAGCTGGGCAAAATATTTAAAAATCTGCCTGATGATATAGGAGCGCTAACAAGACAGTAAAAGTTCATGGCTGGGATCCAGGGATGGAGGAATACCAGGGAGGTAATGCTTGTGGTTGGATCTACTTTTGCTCTGGGGACATTTACTAATTCCAGAGGAGGCACATCGAAGAGTTAACCAGAAACAGAAAGACGACGTTTGGAATCCAGGACCAAAAAGTGGTGGAGTCCATTGGGGGACACTGTTAAACCTGGTCATTGTGGATTGGGACCTAAAGGATTACTAAGTAGACTAAGGATGAACTGGCAACAGACAGGTGCTTGTAGGGACTTCAATTTAGCTCAAGTCATCTCAATCTTTGAAACTGGACTGAAGTGATTGTATGTTGATAGTTCAGCAAGTGAATATTTATCTACTAGAGAAAAAGATAACATCCCTCCTGGGTCTCAAATTAGTTCTACAAAGTATTTCAGAAAATACACTGTTTAGAATACAGTGAATTCATTATACAATGAATAATGCCAGTTAGACCAAAAGATAAGATAAATAAAAATGAAAAGAAAAGAATAGATTACAAGGACAGAGTCCTAGGGCTCAAGATGTGAATCAGAAATACTGATAGAGATTTTATAATCAATGAGGCATATACTATCTTCAGAAGATAAAAATAAAGGATTGGCCATTTCAGCTGAGAACTGAAAACCATGTAAAAGAGTCAAATTGAAATTTTAAACTTGAAAAGTATGATTGACATCCAGAATTAAATAGATAGATATAACCACAGACTGAATGCAACTGAAGAGACAAAGCCGACTTCAAGACAGATCAGAAGAAAATAACAGGATTGAAGAACTAAATGAGAAAAATTTGGAAAATATGGAGAAGAATGTGGGAGAGTCAATGGATATGGTGAAAACCCCTCATATACATGTAAATGGAATTTCGTGAGGAGAAAAATGAAAGGAGGAGAAACAGAAAGGATGTCTGAAGACTTAGTGGCCCGAAGCTTTTCAAATTTGATAAAAGACATGAAAATAGGACTTCAAGAAGCCCACATGTACTCAGAGCATGTTGAATGAAAAGAAATCACACCCTGTACAACACTGCAGAATTGCTGAAATCCAAAGACAAAGAGAAACTCTTAGCAGCCTCCAGAGTGAGGGAGGAGTGGTAGACAGATTGCTGTCAGAGGACCAAGAGTCAGACTGACAGCTGGCTCCACACAAGAGACGAAATAGATCTTAAAGGGTTGGAAGAAAATAATGGGAATGTAGACTTTATACTGAACAATATTTTTCCGAATAGAATGTAAAATAAATACGTTTTCATACAAAGAAGGAAGGTATTTGTTAAGAGAAGACCCAAACTAATGGAATATTATAGGATATTACTTACAAATAAAGAGAACTATTTCAGGTGGAGACTTAGAGATGCTGAATGGAATAAAAAGTAATAGAAATGATGAATATATTAGTAAACGAACAAATACTGATTAAAACAGGAACATCAATAATCCTATATTGTTGGGTTTAAAGATACAAAAACTACAACAATAATTGCATGTATATTAGCAGGTAAGAAGAGTAAAAAAAATGTTTTAAGGTCTTTGCATTGTCTGGGAAGAAGGTATAATTGCCAATCACAGTAATATCTCATAAGTCAAGAATGAAAGTTGCAATCTCCAATGTAACCACTCATAAAAGAATTAGCGTGTATCAGTCTGAATTAACAGAGGAGTAAATAATAGAAAATTTAAAAAATTAGCAAATCCAAATGAAGCCAAGAGTGTTCCTGTTAAATCTACCTTTAGAGGGAAATGTGTGGCTTTAAGAATGTATACAATAAGAAAGTAAAAAGAGCTCACAAAAATCAATGAGCTAAGCATCCATTTCAAGAAGTTAGAAAAACTGCAAGACAGTTTTAAAAAAGACATTAAAGTGTAGAAGCTAATGAAATAAATAGATCAACAAAGTTGAAACAATCCCTAAAGAATTTGAAAGTGCAATCAGGCACAAACCCTGCAATGTCAATAACATAAAAGGTTGTATCACTACACATCCACGTGACAAGACATTTAACCATGCGGATGAAATGAAGAAAATTCCTAAAGTGATACAAATTGCTAAAACTGCCCTAGAACAGGAACATCAGCAACAAAGAGGTTAGGGCTATAGCTGTTATAGACATGTAAGACACACACACAAAAACAAAAACGAAAAAACTTGAGGCCCTCATTTCCTCTTTGTTGAGTCCCATAAAACTTTGCAAGAAGTTATGCAAACTCTAGTAAAGAATAGAATAAGAAATGCTCTAATTCTCTTCCTGAGATTAGTGTAACTCTGAAGCCAAATGGAATGAGGACATTGGAAGAAAAGAAAATCACAGGCACTTTATTTCATAATCGGGATGAAAACATCTTAAAATAGTCGCAAACGGAATACTGAGATAATATCACTATTAAGTTGTTGGGGAAGAAATAAAGCAATTATTATTTCTAAATGACATAATTATACTTATAGATGGCCCCCAAGTGCTGTAGAAAATAATAGAATTAAGAAGCAAGTTTGTCAAGGTCATTAGATATAAAATCAGTATTAAAAAAACCATTTGTATTTCTGTATACCAGGATCAAAGAATTATAACATTTTAAATATACTGTTTATAATAGCAAAAACATTAAATACCTAGTACAGAAATGTAACAAAAGATGTTCTGGAGCTCTGCTCTGAAAACTACAAAACATTACTGAAAGAAATGTAAGTTGGCCTCAATTGGAGAAATTCAGTAAGTTCTTGGGATTGGAAGAATTGCTATTAAAAAAGATACCAAGAGCTGCAAATCCTGTAGGATTTTTTTTTTTTAATTCAAAGTGCTGATTGTAAAATTTATATGCAAATGTAAAGATCTAATAATAGCCAAAACAATTTTAAAGAAGAATGAGGTGGGCAGACTTTTGTGTCAGATATCAAGATAGGATACATTTAAGTTCTAAGAGAAACAAAGAAAAGAAGGATTAGAAACAGGACCACATGTCCTGGGCCACCTGGCTTATGATGAAGATGTTCCTGAAGCTTGGTGGACAAGGGGTGATCTTTTCAACCAATTATGCTCTCCGTTGGATATGAAAAGTCTGACTGGAGACCCTTAGATAGACCACAACACCCAGCAAAATCAATTCCAGTTACATTGTTAATCTAAATGGGGAGACAATAAACCACCAGAAGGAATAGAGGAAGATATATTCTTGACTTCAGAGTAAGAAAAGTCATATTAAACCATCCATAAAAATATGAATCTATTGGGCTGCAGGTGTAGCTCAGTGGTAGAGCGCTTGCCTAGCATGTGTAAGGCACTTGGTTTGATCCTCAGCACCACATAAAAATAAATAAATAAAATAAAGGCATTGTGCCCATCTACAATTAAAAATTTATAAATATATCTATATACATATATATATATATAGAGAGAGAGAGAGCTATCAAAAAGGAAGAAATGGATAAATTGGACTGCACTAAAATTAACAATTTCTGGCCTGTATACCAAGACATATCATTCAAAGAGTTAATACATAAGCTCCAGAATGGAACGAAATATTGGCTACATACATATTTGACCAAAGTCTCACATCTAGAACATCTACAAATTAATAAAAGAATAGATTACTAGTAGAAAAATGGGCAAAAGGTATGAACTATAATTTTAAATTCATATCAACATTTCAGTAAATACATGAAATGAAGTTAAATCTCACCAACAATCAGAAGAAATATAAATTAAAATCATAATGAGTAATCACTGCACCCCCACCAGAAGGGCTAAAATTAAATTGACTGACAATCCCCACTGTTTGAGAGGATTTGGAGCAATGGGATCATCACATGTTGATGGTGGGAGTATAAATTGGTACAGCTACTTTGGAAAACTTTTTGGCAATATCGATTAAAGCTGAACATTTGCATGGCATTCTGAGTTTTTTTTTAAATTTTTTTTTTGTGGTGCTGGGGATTGAACACAGGACCTTGTGCTTGCAAGGCAAGCACTCTACCAACTGAGCTATATCCCCAGCCTAATTCTGAGGTTTATACTCAAAAGGAATGCATGTTCATGAGCACCAAGATGTGTACACAAGAATATTTATACTCATTATTCAAAATTGTAAACAGCTCTAATTTCCATCAACAGTAGAGTTATGGATTAATAATTTGTGGTGCCTCTATACAATAGAATTCTATCCAGGAATGAAAATGAGTAAACTATACCATATAGAATATAGAACAGATGAATCTTATCAGTGTAATTTTGAGCAAAGGAGAACACACACACACACACACACACACACACACAGACAGACAGTGCAATCATACTGCATCATTTCCTTTTATAAATTTCAAAATGAAGCAAAATTGGACATTACTATTTAGAAATGTATGCTCAGGTGGTAAATGTATTTTTAAAAAAACAAGAATGTGTTGATGATGAGACGGGATAAAGAGTCTGTTTGGAGAGACAGTGGGTGGTGCTAGGAATGGGTACAGGGGAGCTGGTTTGTGGATGACATTTTATGTCTTGACCCTGGGTGATGGACACTTGGGCATTATTTTGGGATAAATCACCAAGCTACATAGTTTTGCCTTGAGTATGTATCTTAGCTTTTACAACTTAGGAAAGTTAAAAGTAATAGAGAAGATGGAAAACTAGATTTTCAAATGAAATGATTGGATTTAAAAATGTTAGCAACTAATTTTTAAAACTTGAGAGATCTGGGACTGAGGATGCAGCTCAGTGGTAGAGCGTTTGCCTACCAAGTGTGAGGCCCTGGGTTCAAGCCCTAGCACTAAGGAAAAAAAACGTTAGAAATCTGTGTGGGTCACATGCATTTCATCCATGAGTCTCATTCTGGAGCCTCTGGAGGTAATTCATGTGCTTGATAAGAAAGTGATGAGCACTAGGCTTGATCCTATTCTGTCCTAAATACTTGGCAAATTCAGCAGCCACCAACTTCATTTGTATATAGAAATTAGAACAGCAAGACAAACTCTCTCCCCACCAGCACCCGAAAGAAAGCTTCAGGGAAAATTTTACAAACCTGTTTCTGATGTGCCTATGCATTACAACATGACAAAAACGAAATAGGATTTATTCGAAGCATCCAAGGCTTCTGGGAGATTGCAAGCCAGATAAGAGAAAACAGCATTTGTAATAGCATTACCATTTTGGAGAGCTTTCTACATATTCAACTTCATACTAAAATCTCTGCAGACCATTTAATCATCACAGCATCTCTTTGATATGGGAATTATTGGATTTGTCATATAGATGAGAAAGCTGAGGCCCAAAGGATTTTGGTTCCATGCCCGAGAACACAGTGAGGCAGCTGGTGAATGGCAGAATCTAGATGTCTGTTCAGTTGGTTCTGTCCTTTACTAACTGGTACAGCATACTTGGGAGGCGATCAGTCCTATGTGGCATGTATAGATCTTATAGAGCAGAGAGGAAGGTGTTTATACTTAGTCTGAGAGAGAATGAGCTCTGACGGCTCAAGCCCTCACTATCTTGGGCACCCAATACATCTAAGTGATCATTATAATCTGTTCAGCCTCCCAGTTTCCCTAAGATCCATGTATAAAGTAAGGACAATGGCACAAGGTCCAGACCAATGTCCATGGCAGCACGCCAGTCTGAAGGCCTGACAGCAAAGGGGAGGGAGAGAGAAAAGGCATTGCAGTAGCATTGCCTGCAAAGGCTACGATTGCTGCACCGCTGAAGGGAACACTGGCCAATAGGTAAGTGTTCAAGAAAGTCAGGAAAAGAAAAATTTGGCATCGGAAAACACCACTAGGGAGGATCTGATCCCTTGCCTCCAACATGGTCTGGGAGTGGGTTCCAGGGTGGCACAGGCATGGGATCCACCGGGAGGAGGTCTACTCTACTCCTGACCACTACCTAGCAATAGTGGCTGGACCCTGGGCACAGGGTTTCATCTCTTTGGGCTACAGAGTCTGTCAAATGGAAGTATTAGAGTAGCTCACTGATTTCGAAATGGGGTTTAAGCTATGTAGTCTCCTTTTCAAAATGTCTTAATTGCAATGCCAGTGTAACATGCACTCTGGAGGGTGCAGTGACAGTCATGAGAAGTCCTTCCTTCCTTTTCTCAGAGTCCTTCCTTCCTTTTCTAGGAGCCCTGCAGGTACCTCCTCGCCCCAAACTTGGCACATTGTAGGTTCATGATGAATATTTGAAGAATAAGTTGTGAACTCTACAATTCTGCAAAGCATAATTTATGACAATCAGGATTAGGACTCTCAAAAGGCCCTTAAATTAGAAAACTTGAATCTTCTCAGGAACTTGCCTGAAACTCCCTGTAAGCATCATGAAGCAGAGCTAAGTATGAAACTGCCTCTCCTGTCTGGTATTCCTGGGTCGTAAGATTTGTTCTCTGTTCCCTGGGCCATGTGCTAGTTTCTGAACCTTTCAGCTCAGCCTCAGCAATCTGGTGTTTTTTCCTGCTCTTTTCCTCATATAGTTTTTAAACCCTGATCTTCTTTTCACCTTTGCCTTAGATGTGTACCCTGATGATATGAAACTCACACAAGAGAATAAATGAGACTTAATCCCAAGCCCTCCGTGTCCTAGTGAAAGGTCAGGAGCTAAAGATGCTTTCATTTCTCACAGTGGGATTATAAAAGGGCAGGGCTGGAGGACACGCAAGTCATCTTCGCCTGGCATCCTTTTGAAGCATGTGGGCTACAGTGTACTTTACTGGAAATAAAGAAGTGAAAAAGTGAGGATGTGGACTACAGAATCAGACAGGATTGATTCAAATCTTAACTCTATCACTTATAACCTGGGTGATCTTTAATAAGATCCCAAGCTTTGTGAGATTCTTGTTAGTAGAATGGGGATAACGGTATCCCTTACTTAAAGGGGTATAGGGAGGAAATTACATTGTGTTCAATACAGAGCCCAGCACCCAGACCTGCTCACTTGGTGTTAGCAATTTATCATCATTCTGATCACTCAGCTGATGAATGAATTCCCTTGACAATATCGCTGCAAAGTGGCCCTCTGCTTGCAAACTTCCAGTGATGAACTGGGAACTGACTGCCTCCGGGGAATCAGCTTCATCCTGAAGCATCTGATCAGCTCAGTCTTCCACCTTTCCCATGAGACAAAGCAGTCCCTGAAGGTCAAGAGGAGGACATTTCAGATGGGATCCCAGAGTGCGATGCCACTCTGACAGGTGAGGCTGGGGTTAAGCTTGAAATAAACAGAAAGGCCTCACCTTTCAGGCCTGTCAGCTTAGCAGTCTGTGCAAAGCTCACCTAAATCCAAATTCCTAGGCTGCCAGACATAGGGAAACTCTGAAATAAATTTTTAGCAGCGAGGTTCTAAGGTGGTAGACATGTCTCTGCTTCCTTTCCTGGTTTTCCTTCAGAACCTGCCTGGCAAGAAACAGACAGACACCACTTCTCCTTTTTGGTTTCCTCAGGATGTTCATTTTTCACTCTGAGACTGGAGAATGCCATTTTCTATAAACAAAAGACCCCTTGCTTACGGTGGTCTGAAATTCCATATGCTTCCTTTGACCTCCTGTGGTCAAAACCCTGGGAGGACAAGTGACATTTCTTTCTTAAAGAAATTCTAGAATACAGAGCTTTGCTCTTTTCCCGAGGATTGAAAACCTATTCTTAAAGCTTCCATACTTTCAGTTTCAAACAGGAGGAGATTACATTTGACGACCATGTCTTATATGTCCCTAGTCAACATCTTGTCCCTGCACATTCTTTGGTCAAGCTAGCCATCTTCCTTCTTTTGCCCTCAGGAAATTTACTCATGCTATTCTCAGGTACACCATTCTCTTTTCCTCCCTTCACTGACTTAGAAGTTCTATTTTCTCTGGACCTTTAACCACCATTGACCTTGACCCTTCCTGAACACCCAGAATATATCCCATATTGTAGATTCAGTGGCTTTTCTTAAATGGCAGTGAGGCCACGGTAAACTTGATTTAAACTTCTTTTGTACTCTCCCACGTACCTAGTCTAGTAGATGTTCAGTGAATTTGTACAGACAAAATTATCCAGATGAGGTGATAAAAACAGTTAAACTAGAATTGGTCATGGACGTCAAGTCAGCCAAAATGGAAGGAAATTACAGACAAACAACAGCTCCACTCCAGTGAGCCCTTAATCTGTTATTTAACACCAGTTTCAAAAGAACTCACCACTCTCTCACCTTCACTTAATTTTGTTAATGTACCTTAGGACAGAGGCAAATTTGCAGATTTTCAGTGGGCCACATCATTAACTTAAGAGTATAGTAAATATTGACTGAGGAGGGGAAGGCGGGAGGGATTCCTGAGAAGGAAACCCAGATCCCAAGGTTGTTGTACATAGGTAGACCACACTCAGTTCGCCTTGAGACAGACCTAGGTTCTGGGCTATTCTTCAGCTCAGCAGGCTGGGCATCCCAATCTCTCCACACTCTCAGTATAATCTGTGTTTTCAGCCTTAACTATCCTAATTTTCTTTATTTGCCCCTGTGAAACTTCAAAGGGACTGTGGCATTTCCAAAATCTATTTTTAAGTATCTGCTGTTCTCCTTACTTTGACTGTTCTCTTTTCTCTAACCTGTGCTACACTTATATCCATAATTTAACCCAACCAACCAGATCTCTCCTCTCTGGAACCATCTGAATCAAATTAAAGGTATCAGTTCCAACAGGCCGCAATCTCCCTGTCCCTGGATTGTCCCTTCACAAATAGTTTCACTATTCCTCCTTGGTAAAGCTTAGTACAAAGTGGACACACACACACACACACTCTTATATATAATGGTTTTATATAAATATATATGATGTAATAGATCTGACATTATATATGTATATATGCATATATACATACGTACATATGTGTGTATGTTGGTATGTGGGTGTATATATACATGTGTATACATACACATGTATATATACGCACATATATATACACATTACATTCTCAATTCCTACCCTTGAGGGCAGACATGATTTTTTTTATCTACCTTGATATTTCTGGGGGCACTTAGAAATAGCAACATTTTCTGGATAACATCTAATAATAATGTCAGCATTTAAAGACACTTCTATGAGCTAGGCATTGTGCATTTATCCTACATAGCATTTAATAATCCTGTGAAGCATAAATTCTTATTATTATTGTTTTTCAGACCAGGAAAGTGAGGTTTATTGGCTTTAAGTAAGTTGTCTGAGGACTCCTACCTGTGCAATGGGAGAACCAGAGTATAAGCCCTGGTCTCCAGATGGACTTGAGTTCTTGAAAAAGACTTGGTGACACTCCCACAGGCTATAAAACTCAAGAGAACACAATTTCTCAAAAATTGCAAAAAAGAGGAACAGGGTCCATGGCCAAGGTCTCCTAAAGTCTTAATGACCAATTCATACTCAGGTGGTCCCCAAATGTACCAAGGGTTAAAACATACAAAGGAAAAGAAGTAAGGTGAGTTTTAAGGACTGCATTTCTCTTGACCAAAACTTCCTTTCAAAACAGGGCTTCAACCCCTGCTTAGTTGAAATTGTCAAAACCGCCTCTCTCCTGCAGAGCGAATCCCCCAAAGGACATTAAAGAAGCTTTCCTGGTGGTGTGTGTTGGCTCTCTCTGCTCCCTTCCTTGAATTTGGGGTGTAGACAGCCAAGTGCCTGCCACGTGAGCTCAGAATGTTCCCTGGGTCAGGTGAGGAGAGACCCTGTTTGCATCTGGACCACTGGCATGAGGGACAGCTGAGTAGTATTGGCACTTGTTTCCCAGGATAAGACCCAGTTTTGAGACAAAATGTGGTTTTTCATTAAACAACTTGTTAAAATGGCCAAAATCAGTGGTGCAGGAAGCCCTTTTGCTGAACAGAAAGGAGGAGAAGGCACTAGTAACCCCTTCTAGCCTCTGAGCCTGTGATACTCAATTGCACTTGAGAAGGGAGAGCAAGGGCCCAGGAGGCCTAATAAGCCACCATGTTTAATTTCAAGAGTCTCACGCAACTGTCACTCCTTCATGCATTTTCCCTGTGCTAAAATGGACGAGTGAACAAAACCCTGGATTTGGAGTTAGGAACCCTGGGTTCTAGACCCACCTCTCCCACTTTCACCCTATGTAACTTCCTACACATCAGTGCCCTCCACTTCCCCATCTGCAAAGTGGAGCTATAAGAAATACCTGTCCACAGGCCTGCTATGGTCTCTGAGCAAGTGAGTACAGGAGGAGTTTAGTTAGTGGGAAACCGCAATGCATAAATAAAAAAATATTGTTCTTTGGATTTTGCAATGTACAGGTGGACAAAGGCACACACACAAAACACACAGAACAAAATAAAAACAAATAATAAAAAAATGGGCTGCCTGTTGGATATACTACTGAAATAAAAGTGCATTTTAAAGTGGCCTGCATTTGACACTTTTTTGAATATGTCCAAACAGAATAAGTGCACACTTGCAATACCTGTGTGCTTAGAACATATCCCCCATCCACCCAGGCCCTTTCAGTCTGTCTAAATCATCTTCTTTCTCTTCTGGGTTGACAATCAAGGTGGATACATCCAAACTGGTCACTCAGGCCATTGAAATTGGTCACTTTCAAACAGAAACTAACACAGCCCTGTTTTCCTAATGTCCTATATATGTTCATTTCCTAATAAGATGAGAGGGACTTGAGCAAGACTTACATGTCTATGATCTCTATTAGACCATGATACTGGGCACTTAGGAAAAGATGAATAAATACTTAAAATTGATTGGTTAGCTAAACAATGATCTAATGTTCAAAGCCCATGTGTCTAGCACTTTTTTTTTTTTTTTTGGGTAGTAAGGAACTAAAGAAGTATGTAAGCTCATGGCCCACGAATGACAGAGACAGGAGATGGGAAGCAAACCTCTGATCAGCAAGCTTTCCTTTATTCTTCAGCAAAGTCTGTGGATCAGGCACAGAAGGGCCTATTTTTCTGGTATGGAGTGGCCCCTGAATTACAGAAGGAGACTGGGTTTTATAGTTTCACTGGAGATGGAGGATGAGCACTTTTGACAGTCAGGGGCTAGTTGTACAGGTTAACACTTTAACTTAGGAGAGTTGTAAAAAGGTTGAAACTCATTATTATCTGGGAAGATAGGAGTCCACATCCTGAGGGATGAGTACTCAAATCTTGCTCATTGTTTCACTTTCTCTGGGATCCATTGTTTCACAGTTTCAATATCTGCTGTGCCTCCAACTAGGACTAATTTGCCATGGGGGAAGGTCAAAGTTCAGGGCCCAACATTCAGTATTTGCCTCCTTCCTTCAGGATCCACTGGGGTTGGGGAAGGGGTAAATGTTTGCTTTTGGTGGAGATGCTGGGGATGAACCTGAGGAGGGATGAAAGTTTGTTTTACCCCTCAGGGCCCATTGTTATTGGGAAAGGGTGCCCTGGGAGAGGTTTAATATTTGGCCAATTTCCCCTCCCTCCTCCCAAGTCACACTGTCCCTACATTTTTCTTGGGGACCTGTCTTGTAGGAATATTATTTTCCATAATCCTTCAAAGTATATATAAGACAGGATGAATTTTTATTTCCTAAATCACCTTTTTTGATAGAAATATACCACTGAAAATCATCTCACAACATGAGCAACAAAACAAAGGAAGCAGCATTGGTTTATAATCCAAATACAATGAATATCCATGAATCTATAGTTACACAAATAGATGGTTGGGATAGGTAAATAAATGGATAAAAGTAAAGACAAATCCCTCAGGAAGAGTTCCAAATAATTCGTGTAGTTATTTTGCCCTTGGAGATGTGGAATATAGTTCTCTACTTCTTAAATGTGGGATAAAGAATGACTTCCAAAGTTAGCCAAACAAGTATTTGGTACTAGTTAATAATAATGTGTCAGTATTCATTCACTAATGGTGACAAATGTCCCAACCACACTGTGTAAGGTTTAAATTATAGGGGGAAAGCTGGGTATATGAGAACTCTGAACCATCTTTGTATCCATACATCAAAAACAAACAAAAATACTAATTTAGAAATGTAGTTTCACAAGTTTGTTTGTCTAATACATATCATATTGTATATATGTCCTTGTCTTTGCTATCTCCCTCACACATGTGAAAATTTCAACAAACAAAATAAGATGTATGAATCTACAAAGGGGAACTGAGAAGATGCAAGAGTAGATGGGGCAAATGTTCAGAAGATGGAGAGTGGATGGACGAGTGTACTGACCTTGCGAAGCAAAGGAAGTTGGAACTCTAGCTGCAAAGAGAAAAATTTTTAAATGAAGACAAAAGAGGAAGTCGGCAGAGTCAATGAGAAGAAAGTCAATCATATTACAAGCCAAATATGAGGGTGGAATAAAAAGCATTTCAGATATGCAAAATCTAAATCTTTTCTTCCCATGTAATCTTTCTTAAGAAGTTACTGGAAGATACATTCACTGAAATGAACACAAACTGAGAATGAAGAAGAATGAGAAAGAGAACAGAAGAGCCAACGATTGGGACAAAATGATGTTTGGTTCCGGAAACACAGCTCCCTGTCCAGTCCCAATAGCAACCAGGCCCGGCTGAAGCAGGAAGGAGAGGGAGTTATAAGGTGCTCCCCTTGGGAGAACAATGAAACTGGGGGTGTGGGCACAGTCATCTAATATGTTTGCTTCTAGCTGAGAGGAGTTCTATGGTTTCTCCAAGAGTAAATGTCTGATTTAATGATAAAACACACAGAAAAAAATAAGTAGAGGAACAAAGCAAATAAACAGAGAAAGAAGTACACAAAGCAGAAAAAGTGAAAGTTGCAGAGACTACTATTTGACTTGGTCGTGATGGTGTTTATCTAGTCATAATAATGTATATATGGAATATTGATTTAGCAAAAATATGGCACTGGGAAATGGGGTCCCTGTGAGTGGGGTGAATGAGTAGAGGGTACAGTGCAGGAGCTCAAGTCTCATCTACCACATTGGAAAGTCAAGAAAAATATCCAAAATTTGAAAACCAGTAAAAGGCACTGACTGTGTGCTTGTCCTACCTCCTGCTCCCAAATGTATGTGTTGAAGCCCTCATTCCCAGTGGAGCCTTCCAGAGGTAATTATGTTTAGATGAGGTCAAGAGGGTGTTGCCCTCATGATGGGATTGGTATCCTTATAAGAAGAAAAAGACTCAGATTGCTCTCTCCTCTTTCTCACTGTGCAACGATGGGTACAAGATGGCCATCTACAAACCAGGAAGAAGGTCTTCACCAGAAACCAAGTGACTGGCTGTTAGATTTCCCAGCCTGCAGAATGTAGAAATCAATATCAGCTGTTTAAGCCATCCCATGTAAAGCATTGGTAATAGTAACCTGTACTAAGACAGTGAGCAGTAGGTAAAATACCAGAAGAAATATCTCAAAGAGTTTAAAGTGATTCCCTGAGAAAGTCTGAATCCAGAATAGACAGGGATGAGAGAAGAGCATGTTGAGTTTTGGTTTATTACTTGAAATATCATTTTGTTTTATAATATGTACATATGTACACATGTATTATTTAGGGAAAAAAAGGAACTTAAAAATCTCCTTATCCCACCAATTGGTGACTAAAGAAATGAGAAATCTTTTTCCATTTTACAGAAGAGGCAACTGAGGATGTGGCAGGGGCAGTCACACACTCAGAGGCATGGTGAGAGACCATGGTTCAGACAGGATTAGGACCTGCGTCCCCTGACTCCCAAATCAGTCTCTGCACACTTGAGATGGAGACAGGGGAAGTCACTGAATCAATCTGCGTGGTCAGGTCCCTAAGCAGGGAGTGCATGGATTCAAGAGCCCTCTGCGAGTTTCAGGGACACTGTCTGCTGTTACCACCTTCTGAGATCCTGAAAGACAGCAGGCCAGGGCCTAGCCAGGTTAAGGCCCAGCCTTTTGCTTCAAAAGAGCCAACTCCTAAAATTATCTTTCATCAGCCCTTCATGTCTTGTAGCCACCCTCCCCCCAGGCCCCTCTGGATGCCAAGGACTTTGATAATAGCACTGCCTCTACTCTGGTAACAAAATCTAAGGTGGGCCAAAGAGTAAAGCCTCTCCCTCTTGGAATCAGTCACTTGCTTTTCTTTCCCTCACACTAGAAGGAATAGATTGCCCATTTCTTTTTCTGCTTCATGCAGTTAAAAACATGTTTTCCTAACATACTTTTCTGTTTTGTGAGATACATCTCCGTTTGGGCTTTTGCTTTCATGTAGAAACCACAGCAAATTGCTCTATTTCCTTAGTTTGTGCTTAATAATCTGGCCTACTTTCTGCCCTGTGTGGGATTCTTGTTGCAGGTGTCTCACTTTATGCAATTCCAGGCTCTTTAAATGCCTTCCTGGCTTCCTTGAAGAACAGTATGTTTCTCACACTCCCACCGCTCCCAACAAACCATCCCTTCCTTCATTCATTCCAGTGTGCGTCGACCCAATGCTTTCTCTGTGCCAGGCACTAATCTGGGTTCTAAGAATTCAGTGAACAAAATAGACTCCACCTGTGCCCTCCTAGTGCTCACTGCAGTGGAAAAGGCATGTATAAGATAAATAACTATTGGGAATGTGTGGCCTAGTGACTTGCAGAGGAAAGTTGCATATTCTGAGAACCTACAAACAGAGCCCTAAGTTAGAAGATGAGTATATTGCTCAGGACTGCTGTATGATATTCAATGTGATGTGTCAATCACCTGCCACATGTTGGGGGTCATTGAGTGAGTTCTCAAACATGTTGGCCATTTCCCTGGTGAATATCATTGGAATGACTTTGAAAAGTGAAAAGCAGTCTAGAAATTAAACTCATCCTTGTGATGACTTAAGAGAAAGCAATTTTAAAAATCAGGAAAAAAAAAAATCCTGATGTAAAATTAGGCTTAAAACAGGGTTGGGACATCCTGCACAGACAGGGACAATGTAGCCGAGGACTTTGTCTTCTTCAAATTCATTCTGAAAAGCAATTTAAAATTACATTTCTCTGTTTGGTGACTCTTGAATAACTAGGACTGGGTCAAGATGAAACTAAATCTTCTGACACTGGCTATAACAGTTATAAAACAGCAACCCACGTTTGCAAAGCTTGCAATTAACACAATGCCCATCCAAAGGGACAGAGCGTAGACCGTTTCACACTCTCACAAGTCTTCTCAACTTTGAAAGGAAAGAAAAATAAACACAAAAAGGATGTCCTTCTCACAAGTACTGTACACACCCCAAGTGGGAACAAGCATTTATAGACACAAGAAACTGACAATAAAGTTTAGAAACTAGCAAGTACAGGCTTACTGTTTATATAAAGACTTGCTATGGATGACAGCTTTCAAGAGGTGAAATGACACCCTTGTTTTACAAAAGAAATACTTTCTAGAATATAGGAGTGCAAGGTAAATTTCTTTCAAATTAATACCATTTCCACAGAGCCCATCACTGGAAAATTAGAGAAATAGGAAAGAGATTCTCACAACACTGAAGAAGCACACACAGACACCCCCCCCACCACGCCCACACCACATGCATACACATAGGTGTGCACGCGCGCGCGCACACACACACACACAAACACCTCCCCCTCATATGCATATATTCTCAGGGATACACCTTAACAGCTTATTACATTTGTTATTTCAGGAGTTCATCAACGACAGATTTTCAGAACTTTGTATGTCTTTCTCAATATTCATTTTAAAATTATATTCAACCCTGAACACCTCTTTGGAACCTCGTTTTTGTTTTCCACATGTGGTATAATAAAGTTTAACCATAATATAACACTTTCTTAGCAACTTTTCCTAACACTCACTAATAAAGATTTCTCAATTCATGTAATTAATGATTCTTTTTGACGGGAACTGTGTTCTTCTAGACCCACAATACTGACAAATTATTTTCATTAGAATGATACTTTAAAAATGTACAACCATTAAATCAGAGACCAACCTCTTGTTTATAAGCTATCTTAGAACCATAAAACCTGAGAAAATTTGCAAATGAAAGAAACTGAATTATAAGACCGATATATTTTGAATTACCAAGACTAATGTTGTGTTAGAAACTACCATGTTTGCTGACCCTAAAGCACAGTGGTGAGCCTGACAGGTACTTTATCATCACGGACTTTTTGAGTCCAGTATGTCTAGACTACTATGCACCATGTGAAAGGCCAGTGTCCTTGCCCCTGTGTGCCTCCTCTTTCCATATAGTAGTACATCATGTCAGTTAGCCTTCACCCATATTTTATGATGCATAATTTCTGTATTAAATTCAATTTTTTTTCTGTCCTCGATAGCTCATCACAATTATAGCAGGAGTTTATATTGCCCACATGATAATAAATGTAGATGGAAGCAAGGACCCCAAATCCCTGGCACTACCCAATCACCAAATGGTCATGCCAAGAAATGTGTGTTATTTTTTCATGGCGATCAAAGTAAAAACATTGTATCACACCAATGCACATTAGAGCGCTTGAATCCTTCAGCAAAAGTTGCTGGGTGGACTGGGGTTGTAGCTCAGTGGTAGAGTGCTTGCCTAGCATGTGTGAGGCCCTGGGTTGGATCCTCAGCACCACATAAAAATAAATAAATATCCCTTCTTTCAGGAGGGATCATATATAATATTTTAAAACTTCTATACCATCTTTCCCCTAGACAGTACAAAGTACTTCAAAATCCTTTTAAAAAATGATGTTACTATACCCGTGAGTAAATAGATGGTAGGCAACATGCTCCCAGAAAATAATAAACAAGCAAAAAACTCAAAGAGAGGTATAGAATTTTATTTCTAAGTATTTTCATTAGTTTCTCTTCTTTCTGCCACTTAGAGAATATACAATTTCACTTCTTTCATTTATTCATTCATTTATTCATTCATTCATTCATTCATTCATTCATTCATTCATCTAAGCAATGTGCATTAAGAGCAATGTTTGATGCACTGTGCTAGTTGTTAAGAGGGTAGGAAAACCATTATGGTTTCAATATGAGGTGTTCCCCAAAAACTCATGAGTGAGGCAGCACAAGAATCTTCAGAGGTGAAATGATTAGACTATGAGAGGTGTGATCTGATCAATGGATTAACTGCACAGTGACTATAGGCAGGTAGGGTGTGTCTGGAGGAAGTAGTGGGCATGCTTTTGGAGTTTACATTGTGCCCTTGGTGAACGGACCTTTCTCTCTTCCTGGCTGCCATGTCGGGAGCTTCTGCCTCACCTTGGGCTCAGAGCAATGCAGTTGGCCCATCATGGACTGAACCTCTGAAACAATGAGCCAAAATAAATGTTTCCTCCTTTATGTTGTTCTTGTCAGGTTTTTTGGTCAAAGTGAGATGAAAAGTGGACTAAAACATAAACCAGTGAGACCTGGTACTTGACTTGAAGAAGCTAATAGTTAGAGAGGGTGACGAGGAAAACACACACTCCCAAGCTGAAAGGTGATTTGTTAAAAGTGATTTAATACAGATACAGATACCTGAAAATCTGTTCCAGGAATTTAGAGATTAGGTAAAAGATCTGTCCTAGAAGCTGGTGACACAGGGAACTTGGGACAGAGATGGTGGTGATCCTGGAGATAGATATTGATCTGTGGATTGAAAGCTATGTGCTTTGGGTACATATGAAAGAAGCTGTGCTAAGCAAGAGAAAGCATGCCTAAACTGGCTGGGAAACACTAGTTAAGAATGAGATCTAGTGAGTAGACTGTGTAATCTAACAGGTTATTATTTAATCAATATTACCTGCACATCATGGCTATGGATTATGTTCAGGTTTTTATAATTATCTGAGTAAAACTTTATGATTTCATTTTAAAGGTATAAAAATGCAGGCTCAGCAAGATTAAGTCAACTGTCCTAGGTCACAAAGGTAGAAAGTGGAAGAAACAAGATTTACATCAAGTATTTGACTCCCAAGCCCCTGCTCTTGCTATTACATTGTTATATGGTGTTATATATTATTAAATATTATTAGATATTGTTATATGGTCAGCCTTTTTGCTGCTGTGACTAAAAAACCTGACCAGAACAATTGTAGAGTTTATTTAGGGGCTCACAGTTTCAGAAGTCTCTGTCCATAGAGAGCTGGGCCATTCCTTGGGGCTCCAGATGAGACAGAACATCATGGTGGAAGAGTGTGGCAGAGGGAAGCAGCTCACACGATGATCAGGAAGCAGAGAGAGACTCCACTCCTCAGATACAAAATATATTCCCCAAAGGCACACTCCCAGGGACCCACCTTCTTCAGCCACACCCTACTTGCCCTCAATTACCACTCAGTTAATCCTATTAGGGATCCATTCACTGATTGCTTTAAGGCTCTCATAACCCAATCATTTCTCCTCTAAACCATGCATTTTCTCACACATGAGCTTTTCTGGAACATCTCACATCTAGACCATAATGTATGGTTTTCAAACAGTGGGGAATGAAACTGGAAAGTTGAGTTGATGCTGGATTGTAGAGGGCAGGAGCTTAGGTTTTACATTGCAGGGATGGAGAAATGACTGGTCATTCTTAACTGTAAGGGAGAAATGGGCAGGGTACACACATGTATGCTTCACAAAGAGGATGCAGCAGTGGTGCAAAGGGTGAGCTAGAAGGGGAGGCTCTGAGGGAAGATCCACACTGATTCCCTCAGGTATGCAGGCACAGAGCACTCCTCCTCCAGGGGCTCCATGGCAGCTTCTCTATTTCTCCAGCTTTCTTGCACTCCAGCTTCCACCTTTGTGCTCTGTTCCCATCCAACCAGCCTCCTTCCCCTATGCTGGTAGGAGCTCTGCTCCCTTCCACTGAAAAATATTTGTGTCTGTTGTTCCAATTGGCAGCAGTGATTTTTCCTCCTTTCGCTACCTTAACTCCTATTCGTTCTTCAGATTTGGTTTAAACTAAGCTTCACCTGGGAATTCTTTCCTGCTGCTCCTGCTTAGGTCAGATCCTCTCTTAGAGACTCTCACAGCACCAATGTCCCCTCCCCTTTGTGACTTCTTTCACAGTTGGAATTATCCACTGGTTTGTGTGGTTATTTGATTGATGGTCCCTAGGATATCCGGTCCTTGAGAGAACAGGGCGCCATGTCGTTTTCACTCATTATTGTATTCTCAGAGTCTGCTACACTGCCTGTCATGTAGCAGATACTTAACCTTTTTAAAATGAATGAATGAGTGTATATTCTGGAGCAGAGTGACAGCAGTGGGGAAGAAAATAAAGGGAGGATGTAAGAGTTGGCACAAGGACCCAGTGACTGACTTGGGGCTGTGAATGGGAGAGGCAGAGGTAGGGAATGCCAAGGTCCAGGCTATTGTCAATGATGGCTCTGTGGTTTCTCTAGCCAAGGTCCAGGCTATTGTCAATGATGGCTCCTAGCCTGGCTACTCAAAAAATCAAGAGCCTGAAATTATACACTTTCTGCTCACTACCATTTGGGTGAGTGGACCACTGAAATTTGGATACAAGAAGCAAAGGATCAGAGGCAGAACTGGGTGAGAAATTCAATCCAGAGATAAACAAGCCCTTAATCAGAGAGCATGCTACAAGAGCAGCACTGAGGAGGAGAAGTTAAGTCCCTGCCTGGAAGTGTGCATCAAGTAGATCATCAGATCTCTGGTGCACTGAAATATCCAGCCAACCCTCAAGCGGTCTCAATAACGCTCCTGTGGTTTTCTTTACATTTGAGTGAAGCCTGATTCCTCTTCCTCATCCAAGAGAGGTTTCATACTGTCAATTGCCCCAGGTGGAAAGCACCTCAGCATGGTAGAAAAAAGACTCATGATATCCTTGAGAGCTTGATCAAACATCACAAGGCACGTGGCCCTGCCTGACCACCAGGTCATGTCCACAGCCCTTGTTCTGCCAAGTCCATGACAGTGCATGATGTACTCCTATGGGCACATGATTCTTTTAGGTTCAAATGTCTTTTTTTGCTCTGAACTGTGAGTTCTTTAATAGTTTGGACTTTGTCAAATTCACATAGCTTGGAATCTAGAGTAGAGGCGATGGAGACAAATGGCTTGGGCTCAAGATGCACTGATGGGTAAGTATGGACTATTTACTTAGTCTCTCTCTGTATTTTGTCTCCTTACTTGACAAAGGAGGACAGTAGTGGTAGCTACCACCCGAGTTATTGCAAATGTTATCATTCATTTGTTCATAACCCATCCAGCAGTTATTCCGTAGCCATCATATTCCTGGCCCTGTTCTGGGTGCTGGGAACACAACCGTCAACAATACAGAGAAGCTTCTTCCTCTTTGGGAGGTAACAGTGCATAGAGGTGTTAGGTAGGTTAGTTAGCTGTGAACAGTTGGGCAGAGGGAAGGACACCAGGATGACCGAAAACCACAGATAGCCTTATCTGACAGGCCAGTGCCTGAAAAATGGGGGCCTGGTATGCCAAAACCTCCCCAGCCATAACTACATCTCCCTTCTCAATAAAACCATGTTACAACCCCCAGTCCACCTGGCAATCAAAACATGGAGACTTCACAAAGAAAGCTTTCTGAGAGCTATTCAAAGAGTCATACCCAACTAAGGGCAAGAAAGTGAGGCAGAAACAGGGGCCTCGATTTCCTTAAAAACTCCAACTCTGAGCACCACAAGGCGGTTGGTGCAGTTCCTGTGCTGTCAGTCCAAAGTCAAAAGGTGGACCTGGGAGGGACTCCCTGGAAACTTCTCTGGACTCCTCAATAAAACTGGAGGGCAGGAGAGTGTGCTCCTGTCTGGGAGGACCCACTCTCTCCCTCAGGAGTGCCCACTTTTCCTAACCCTTCTGATAATGTCTTGCCTGCTACTCTGAGAGACTGAAAAGATCTCATGCCTGAAATCTTTCTGGTGTGATCCCAAAACCAGTGAGAAAGGACTGCCATGGTGCCTCAGTTCCCAGGAGGCCTTTGCCCTGTGACATCAGGGGAAAGGATTACAAATAAACTAATAAACATAATGATTTCAGGGACTGAGGAATGTGCCCCAGCTGGCTTGAGCGGGCTCACAAACCTGGAAGGTGTGTATCTCTTCCCAGCTTCTCATTCAGCACCATCATGTTGGTAGCCTGAGTCACTGAAGGGCCATGGTGGAGGTGTTTATGCCCTGGGAATTGGTAAATGCTACAAATCAGCACCCTCCTCTTCCTGCCCCATCAGTGTGTAGCAGCACATAGCTGTAAAGAGACACTAAAACACAACGATTCAAAGACAGTGACCCATCAAGAGGTGAATGGATAAAGAAAACATGGTACATATACACAATGGAATATTACTCAGCCTTAAAGAGGAATGAAATTATGGCATCTTCAGGTAAATGGATGGAGCTGGAGAATATCATGCTAAGCGAAATAACCCAATCCCCAAAAAACGAAAGGCTGAATGTTTTCCCTGATATGCAGATGCTAATTCACAATGGGGTGGCACTAGGGAAGAATAGAGTTACTTTAGATTAGGTAGAGGGGAATGAAGGGAGGGGAGGGGATATGGGGATAGGAAGGATAGTAGAATGAAACAGACATTATTACCTTATGTACACATATGACTGCATGACCGATGTGAATCTACAACATGAACATTCAGAAAAAAGGAGAAATTGTACCTCATTTATGTATAATATATCAAAGTGCATAAGTGCATTCTACTGTCATGTGTAACTAATTAGAACAAATTAAAAAATTTTAAAAAAAGATAGTGACTCAATGGGTGGGAGCAGGGTGAGGAGCCCTTGTCAGAGAATCTCTGAAAAAGTGAAGTTTGTACTAAGACCAGCAATCTGAGTAGCCAGAAGTAATGGATAAGCCAGAAGTGACCCTAGCTAGGGTGGACAGATGATTCAAAGGTTTCAAGCGGCAGCACACCTGGTATATATTCTGGGAAAAGTACCATAAAATCCATCGAGGCTGGAGCACAGGGCAGAATGAAGTGAGGCAAGGTCAGACCAAGGTCAGGTAGAGCTTTGTAGGCAAACACCTGCACGACTCCAAGTGCAGAGGAAGCTCTTGGAGAGTTTTCAGCAGAGACTAGTGGAAGCACTTAGTCTGCACCCAGCACTTAGGGAATGCTCAATAAAATTCGGTTATTTCTGGTAATACTTACCTCAGTGTCCCTGGCAGTCCACAAAATGACAAGCACATAGGAGGTATCCTGTTAAGGTGTGTCAAGTAATAAAATAAATACATGGCCACAACTGAGGCCTCTTTCCCTCTCCGAGCCTCAGTTGGCTCCACAGGACATTTACTTATTTATAAATGCAATCTCCCAGGCCCCTTATTGCTTAAACTCTCTCTGTAACATCATGGACTGCAGGCTGCCTAACCCAACCTGGCAGAGGTTACCACAGCCTAACAGCCAATATTCTCAAACAAACATGCAATACCACTTTGGAATTATTTCACTGCAAAACACGACACTCCTGCGTTGTAGAATGACATAAAACATAACAGCCTTCATATTTCTCTTCTCCTCTTAAGGGAGGAGGGTAGGGGAGGAGAGAGAGAAGAATCGGCATTCACTAACGAGGCCATAAATATTGATGTCTTCCTTAGGCCCCCCTAGAGCTCTGTCATTTTGGCAACTGGCTGATTAATAATAGATTAAACACTTTAGATTTGCTTACTCTGGGATCTGTGACTTTAAATGCATCTGCTGTGAGGGAGCTGGCTGAGACAGGGATCAACAGATCATGCAGACTTTCAGCATAAAAATACAGTGGGAGGGGACACAAATTGGGTACGACACTCAGTATTTCCACTGAGTAATAGCTCAAATGCTGCATGCAAGGCTTGGGTTGTCTTTCCAGATGTTCTCTTCTTTTCCTAAGAACCCATCCACACAATAATTCAAGTGAGAAGACTGGGTTAATACATGCCATATGGCGGCATACTAAGGGATGGGTGGGAAAGGAAGTATTCCCACACACATGAGGCAGAGCTTTGTCCAAATACCAGTTAATGACCACAGGCACTTGGTACAACATAGGTACAGCTGGGGGGAGACCAGGATGTGGATCCATGACTGCTAAGACAGCCCAGCTTGTGCCAAGACCATACCATTCAGGGTGCAGGCAGGTGATCAGACCAAAAGATTCACTGATGCCCCTTTAGATCACACTGGAGAAGACAGACATGGACAACTGGAAATGCCCACTCGAATGCTGGTCTTTGTAGACCAGTGAGAGAATTGCCACTTCCAAACACCGAAAGTCAGTCTGACACATTGAGAAGAGTGTTGGAGAATCACAATATTTATCTTCATAGTGTGACACTATCACCAAGTCTCTGGGGGACACTGGGCTCATCCCTTCCCTGGACTTTAGTTTCCAGGTTAGTGAAGGAAAAGATAGTGTTTCTCAAAAAGTTTCACTGATGAAGTTTTTTAATAATGCAAATCCCCATACACCATGTCATGGGTGGACTTATGTTCTCCAAAAAAGAAGCCCAACCTCAGAATGTGACCTTATTTGGAAATGGATATAATATATCGTATATATTTTCTAATATACATATTAGAAAAATGGGACACAGATATAATTAGGATGGAGTCATACTGGAGTAGGGTGGACCCTCAGTCAAATGTGACTGGTGTCTTCATAAGAGAAGACACACAGACACACAAGGGGAAGGTACCACGTGAGGGTAAAGGCAGAGATTAAAATGCACTCCCACTGTGGCAGTTCCAAGTCAAGGAGAACCAAGGATCAATGCAATCAGAAGCTAGGATGTGACAAGGAAAGATTCTCACCTGTTGGTTTTAGATGAAGCATGGGCCCACTGACACCTTGACTTCAGAACTCTGGTCTCTACTGCTGTTTCAAACCACCCTGTTTAAGGCACTTTGTTATGGCAGTCCTAGGAAATTAATACATTTCAATTCTAAACCTACTAAATGAACAAAGTTAGGGAAAGGGTCTGGAAATTCACAGTTATAAATACACTCTAGAAAATTCTGGTGCATACCTTGGCTCATAAACACTGGACTGAGGACCCTCCTGACTCTGGTATTCTTTGATTCATACAGAAATCTGACTCCATCTTTAGGCACTGGGGGGTCATCCTGGAAACAACAGATTTGGAAAAGAGACACTTTTTTGGTAAGAGAGGAGGCACCCGGGTATTCTGGGGCAGAACACTGGAGTCAAGTGGACAGTGAAAACAGAGAAAGGTCTTCAAAGTGGTGCTGCGATAAATGATCTATCCTCCAGGCTTACCAATCAAAAGGACGGGTGCTAACCATGAATGAAGAATCCTTTGTGGTCCTAATAAAAGCTATAAATTTTCTCCTGAGAAAGCCCACACTTTCACAGGGCCTCGGTCACCCTGATCCTCATCTACTAACTTTCCACTGATTCATGAACATTGTACTAAGAACCCCTGGATGACAACCTGCTAAAGCCACAGCACGGTTCAAAGACACCAATCCAAAGTCTTCATGGAAAACAAAATAAACCCAGGAATACAGTGATGGGCAGTCTTCTCTTGTCCTATTTTCTCCATCTGTAAAATAAGGGGCCTGTTCATTCATCCATTAAGTATTAACTGGACAATAGGTCAATGCTGGAACGTCACACCTGTGTGCTTCTATGCTGGAGATTCAGGAGACAAGAAAAAAGAGGATGTCTACTCTCATGGCACTGAAATTCTAGTAAGAGCCTAAGGAGGCAAATAAACCAATATGTGCTAAGAAGGTAATGCAAAAGTCAGTGTGATGGAGAGGGACTGTGTGATGGGAACAGGGACAAAGAGGGAAGTCAGGAAGATCAGGAAGGGCCATCTGAGCTGAGCTGAGAGTCAACCATACAAAGGATCCAGGCATGACACCTCTGGGGGAAGAGTGGTGATGACAGGAAAAGGTTAAGGTGCAACGTCCCTAGAGTAGAAGGACACTCAGCACATTTGGGGGCATGGAAAGAAACACAATCAGCAAGGAGAGCCATATGGAAGGTCAGGTCAGAGAAGTCAGCAGAGTTCAAATCAAGCCTACCATCTTGGTCATGTAAAGCATCTGGCTTTTATCAGAAAGCCAGGAGAGGTAGACGCCAGGAGCAGTAGAATGAAGGGATCTGATTGACATTTTAAGAGTGAGGAGTCGATTTCTAAGGTTCTCCCAGTGCAAACATTGTTGAAGGAAGGAGCCCCATGTTCTTCCACCATTGCTGTCAGTACAGGCAAAGGATCAACAGAACTAAACACAGTACTGTTCTGCTATGGCAATATCTCACAGAGGTACAGGGAAAGAAAAAGGGAGAATAAGAAACTGTCTGTATGCCAGACTTGAACTGAGCTGCTACCTAAGCCCCTGGGTTCCCTGTGAAATGCATAAGCTATCTTTGTTACTTCTAAAGGGTTATCTGTTGAAACATCTTTAGGCAAAACCTGTCATAAGATGTCTTTCCAAACTCACACCCGATCTCAGCTGCTGCCCTATTAGGATGTTGACAGGCGCTACATCAAAGACAGAGACATCCCACAGAGCAGCACTGCCAAGGTACCAGGAAGCCTCTCTGAATGCAGATAGCAGCAGGAGCCTGCACAGCAGAGGGCAGCTCTCGCCCCCTCTGCTCTCCTCTCCCTGAATCCAAATTTCAGCTTCTAATGAGATGTCATAGCCTAGACTAGCTCCTCTGAAGCTGAACCCCTCCCCAGCCAAAACTGGCACTAGAGTATAATATTAATAAGGGCATCATACATCCGAGTACAACGTTACAAAATGCAGTGCCTTCTCATCTAATATCGCATTGGGATTTTAGGTTCATTGTAGGACATGGGCTGGATGGATATTTTAATTTATTTGTTTGTTTGTTTGTTTAACCATTGAGCTATATTCCGAGCACTTTTTTAAAAATTTTATGCTTTGGATTTTGAGACAGGGTCTTGCCAAGTTGCTGGTCCTCTTGCCTCAGCCTCCTGAGTTACTGTGATTCTAGCTGAGCACCACCACACCCAACTGGATGGGTAATTGTAAGTATTTCACACAGTGAAGCTTGGTCCCAGGCCAGACCCTTGGCTGAGGTCACAGGCTCACACTTGGCATCCTTTTCCTAGCCCTGACCTTGATTGTGAGTTATATCACTTCTTAAATTCTAATCTTACTAGATAATGTGTAGAGCTGTCAAATTATATGGAAGGTCAAAGGAGATGTCTAGAGACCTCAGAGTGGGTTCTATGGACCCGCACACCCAGATTAAGGACTGCCTAGAAAAATTCAGGAGAGTTTTAGAACCTCCCTTGATTCTAGTTTAATAGTAAACTAGTGGCAAATGTGTAAGCTAGCATTTTCTACCTTCAGTTTTGAGGGTTTGGTGAGAAAAGAAAAACATATCTACTACTAAATTACCATATCTGAGATGATGATGGTGATGATGATGATGATGATGATGATGATAGTGGTGGACATCTAACAAGTCCTGACTGTGTGCTGGTTGTGTGCCTATGATCCTTTATACACACTGCTTGTGTCTGGTTTAATAATGTCTGCTGCATAACGGGCCCTCTACATATATCTTATTTGTTGACTACTAAGCTTTTAAATATTGGACATAATGTTCCAGGGAAGATGAAAGAAAATTCTCAAAGATTTTTTTCAGTTTGTAGAGATGAAATTAAGGGTATAGGAAAAGGGGATGGATGCAGGAAAATTCCCACCCCCATATAGATTTTCAATATCTGGAATAGAAAAAAATAATGTAGTCTATGGAACACTTTAATATCACAAGTAATTCCATTGTATAATCAGAATAGCCAAATATATCCCATTAAGTCCACATGTGGTGGATTCAAAGAATACTAGAGCTGGGAGGAACTTGAAGATTCACTGTTTCTAAATCCTTGAAAGGAGAACAAGGGAGGCCTAGGTCAAAGGCATAATAGCAAGCTCAAGGTCAGACCTGAGGTCAGATGTATGAACAGAAAGCTCTCACTTAACTGAAGAGCTCTCTCTACATGGTGTGATTCCCTCTCTGGCTTTTCATCTAACTAGGGCTACCTTGACTTCTACTGTGTCTTTTCCATCTACCTCAGTCCCCAGCTATGAAAACCAGGTGACAGGAGTATCGGCCAGCACTTGACCTTGGGGTGGAAAGGTCAGCTTGCCCAAGTAGGCTCCTACTTGTGGTCCTCAGTTTCTCTGGGTGCATACTGGAGGAGGAGGGCTGGACCACATGGGCCAAGTGTTTCTTAGAGTCTCAAAATTCTCCAGTCCTTATTTACTTAATCTGGAATCCAGAATCCATGTTTTCTTCCTCAAGGAGCCCTTGAGGAAGAGCTGAAGAGTCTTGACACAGAGGACTGGCACAGGACGCAGAGACCCTGGGACCTGGTTTCACCTCCTCCTTCACTGATGGTGCGACCTTGAGGCAAACCACTTAAGCACATCACAGTCATTTCCCCAATTAGAAAACTCCCACTCTACCTCTGTGCATGAACATGAGCTAAATTAAAACAATAGGAGGGGGAAACAGCAAAGGGCTATATATACACACCCATGTGTATAGATACCTATGTGCGTTACTAACCTCTTGCTATTCATATTGTCATCACTGTCAGTATTATTTTGCACAGTTCCTTCACAGGTAATAAGGGGTTGATGAGTAATGAAGAGGGGCTCCCACCTATGTCAGGGAGACTCAAAGAAGCACTGGTTCCAGGTAAAGGCTCAGTGACTTGACTCTGCCCTGTCATATTCTCTTTCAACAGTTTTACTTCTTAAACAACACATTTGAGCCTGGTTGATGTTTCCTGGGCCAAAGAATAGAGAATGAGGTGGTGTAGACAAAAAACGAACACAAACTTAACTAAATAAGTGAACACAAATATAACATTCCTTTTACTGGAATAGGGTTTTCTAAGCATTTTGTGGCTGATTTTATTATTTGTTTCATATGTACTCCTGTAGAGGAGGTGGAGCTTTGGAGGAAAAGATGATCCTTTACACATGCAAGACATGTTTTAGTTCACAAAGCACTTTTTATTGTTAGTAAAGAATTCAATTCAATATGTATCAAGGGCTACCAGAAGCAATGCCTTATGGTGGACACTACTCGACACTTGACAGAAGTTTTATCCCATTTTCAGAAGAGCAAAGGGCGTCATGACAGAATTGAATGACTGAACCAAAATCAAGCTCTTCAAATACAGATTAGATCACACCCCACAGTACCTATAACCTTCCATTGGTTTCTTGTGCACTGAAAATGAAATCCTAATTTCTTTCCATGTCCTGTCAGACTCTGTCTGATTTGGTGTCTTCTCTGTCTTCTCAATCTAATCTATCATTGTCTCCCTTGTTCAAAACATTCTGGTTGCCTTGGTTATCCATGAGTTTCTCAAACCAACACAAAAGATGTTCCCCCTTCTAGAAAATTCTTCTTTAAATTGTTTTGTAGAGTAGTACCTTTTTGGCATTTAAATCTGGGCCTAAATCACTCTCATCCCTTAGAGAGAGCCTTCACTTTGCACTATTTAACTAAGAACCCTCACATTATCTTCCCTCAGTATGTTGCTTTTTCTCCAGAGCATCTTTGTCTTTAGTCACTATTTTAGTTTTCCTTTCTCACCCCATGAGAGCAAAGGCCTGTTTAGTCAGATACCATGTCCCTTTTATTCATGACTATGCTTCCAATGACTAGCAGAGTCTGCCCCAGAGTGAGAAAATGATGTATAGCAAATGAGTAAGTGGCATTTATAAACTATGTTCCTGGATTTTCATTGCAGGTATTCTGACTTACAGTTTTCTGATCCTTTTGGCTCTGTGTGATCTCACCTTAACCTAAGTACTGGGACTCCCAATTCCATGCCTCACTCTGAAAATGGGCAAGGACTCCGTTTTTCCCAAGTGAAGAAGAATCTCAAGACCCACCATCACATACAAAGGCAGAAAAGGAAATTCTCTTGTACAAGAAGCCTCTGTGGTTGGGGCATTGCTTTGTGCAAATTTATCATATGTTCTATATCACAAAACTATAGCATGAACACTTAGTGTCCATTCCCATTAGGCAGGCTCCATGGAAACCCAGAGGTAAATGACTGTAAGGCATGCCTCCTTTCTGTACCTTGGGGTCTCTGCTGAAGCTGGAATTATCACTGATGGAAAACAATAAACATGGTAGATACTTAGAGCAGCTATCCATCCATCTACTGTTCCTGTCTTTC
The DNA here is from genome assembly GCA_020662805.1 of Glaucomys volans. Lineage (NCBI taxonomy): Eukaryota > Metazoa > Chordata > Mammalia > Rodentia > Sciuridae > Glaucomys > Glaucomys volans. The sequence continues at coordinate 737,054 of JAJEJO010002629.1, forward strand.
CTACCCATTCATCCATTCATATCCATCCATCCAATAGTTATTGAGAGCCTACTAAGCAATTTGCCCAACTACTACTGAGTTTTCTAAGTAGCTTAAGCAACTCATTTATATACAGGACACAAAAATTATAACCTAATTTAGGCCTGGGCTTGCTGGGAGGGCCAAAGCTGGCAATATACATAAACTCTTACAAACTTAAAGTCCAAAACATATAGGAGGGATTATGATTACTAGGTACAATTCAACAGTGAAAAACAAAGGACAAGGGAATATCATATAGTTAAAACTTAAACCTATCCATTTGGGGCATCTGGAGATAGCCTTTCATTGTTTTAATAATTAACATATTTTAACAGAAAATTCCAATAAAAAAGGTATGGAGAAGAGTTTCTATGATGTGACGTGTTTCAACACGTAGTTCCCATGCCTCCCCAGGGAAGCAATTCAGGAAATTAAAATAGAAAACCTCGCGAAAAAGATGCAAGGATTTGAATATTGTTTAAAACAGAAATTCAGAGCCCAAAGCATGAGATCCACCAGAGGCCACATCTGAATATTTGGTCAGCTAGGGCCTCCACCTTGCTCCATTCCTGTGCTCACCTCCTCTCCCGGGAGGCAAATCCAACCTGTTCCTCAAGGCAGAGCTGCTTTCTTGGCTTCCTCCCACAGGTAGCATTGCCTAATGTCCTCAGGATGGTTGTGTTTCTTCCTCTTCCCTGTAATGTCACCTGACGTGCATAAACTAAACTCTAAAAATGTGTATTTCAGCCCATGTCTTGTTTTGTTTCACTCACTTCATTCAGGTGAACTCTGTTCAGGAAATGTCATCATCATCCCTGTCTTAAAGATGGAAAAACCGAGGCTCCTGGAATGTAAATGCTGTATCAAGGACAGGGAGCTAGCATGTGTGAGAAGTAGAATTACAAATGAGGGAGTCAGTCTCCTAGTCCTGTACTCTTGACAGCAACTGCTTGTATCTTAATTCACTGGCATATTTGAATTGGGCGTAGCAGCTGGCTCTTGAGATGAACATAATCCTTCCCCATGTGCTAGGGTACACAGAAGGCACACAATGTCTCCCAAATCTGCCACTCCTTTGTCTAATGATCAGTCCTTTTGGACCCTCATTCCCAGAGAGAATGCTAAGCTCACTCTGATATCACACTGCAAAGAACTGGAAAATGGTAACCTTCCTGGTCAGAGTGAGGGAGTCCTCCACTCAGGACACAGGAGGGGCTGCAGGGAACTTCATCATACTTGGTTAGAAGTGAGGGGAGTCCCAGTTTTGCTGAGATTCACAGATGCCTCTGCAAAAGCCCCAGACATTCTTCATCTCTCAGTCTCCCACTTGTAGCACTGCGGACTCTGCAAGCTGATAGGGCCCTCCTATCATTGAGGTGTCCGATGACTTTTCACTGCCTTTGGGACTTCCCATGCTCTGAGTGGATAAGGTTCCAAAATTGGAAGTACTGGATTTTGGCTCTGTTGAATTCCTTACTCATGGGATGTCCTAATTACTAAACAGCACACCAGCAGTTATTTATTTCCCTGCAGAAGGTCGTTGAATTTAGTATGTTAGGGACTGTAAATAAAGCTACAAAGGGTTCAGCAGACAGGCAACTAACATTTAAGACTTGGTCCCAGCTTCCACAGCCCTTTTGCCTATACCAGGGGTGGTGGGTAGGTGACAGTGCTCTGGAAAATTCAAGCACATTCTTCTTCTTCCTCTTTACTTAAGTAGCTATTCTCTCCTCAGCTCTTGTCTTCTCTCCTCCCTTGGGGACTCTATGCTTAGCGCTACTGAGCTAGGACCCAAGGGACCTACCCAGAAGTAAATGGAGTTTCCTTGTGATTTATAAGCCTGAAATTCCAGTTTTAAATTAACGTGAATTCTCCATTTAATTTGAATCAGCATGTTTTATGAGTCTCTTTCACTTTTTATCAGGCATTCAAGTGCTTTCTCTCTCTCTCTCTGTTGCTCTTTCTCTGTTGATTGTTTCTCCGCTATCGCACAGAAAGAAATGTTACTGTTTGTCAAACCTCAAAGGGACAATAGGGATCGCAGAGGCCAAATACTAGGCTGGTCTGATGGGGAAACTGAGGCCAATGTATAGGGAAGTTGGTTCAAGGTCACCTCTCTGGAAGAATTAGGATCCAGCTTGCTTGTTTTGTTCCCATGGTTATTACATTTCTGTTACATAATCTCTCCTTTGCTTTGCCTCAAGCAAGAGCTTTTATTTACTCTAGTTGTTTACCCTCTCATTCAACCAATAGATAATCAATTCCTCACTTCAGGGGTTCCTATTACCACAGTACAATGAAGCTTCAATGAATCAGAGACCAGGCCACAAGACTGTTATCTGGAATTGGTTCTCTGATTAGTTTTAAGGAGAAATAGTGCCCCCGCTTCTCTCTTCCTCTTATTTTTCATGCACACGCTAAAGAAATTCAGATTGTTAGCATTAAAATAAAAAAGAGACCTACATTTACCTTTTTATCCTAAAAAAAAAAGATATTGGATATTGAAAGAAAAAAACCCTTCCTTACTTTTTAGGACATCCAAATTCAATTACTGAATTTTTTTAATAACATGGCAGGATATTCATTATTGTTGTTTTTATTAATAATAATGGAGAAAAACCACAAATTAGAATTTGTATAAGGTGCAGCTTATCAAGGTTTTAAGATAAACAATCTCCTCTCTCCCCATGATAACCATGTCAAGCAGGTATTACAGTAATGCCCTTCTTGCTAATTAGGAATCGGAGGCTCAAAGAGATTAAACAGCTTATCCCAAATCATCAAGCTACCAAAATAAAAGTGCTGGAACTCAGTTGAAATCTCTTGTTTCCAAACGCTAATGATCACTATGTTGTTTCTCTGCACATCACTTTTTCTTGAAGGCATCTTGGTATTTGGTACTTTGGTCCTAGAAAGAGGCAACCTGGTTTTAGGCCCCTTGTGAGCATAGGGGAATTTCTGTTCCCGAATCACCCAGCTCAACTCTTAGCTGCTTCCACTACAGACTTATGGAGGGTTGGATTTGGACTGAACTTAAGGACTGCTAGTTCCTCACCCAGAGTTGGGGAGCTTTTGGCATACATCTTCACAGTAGCAGCAATTCTCATGCTACACTGTCATGTGAATCACCTTTCTGTCCTCTCTACTATCCTTGGAGTCCCTGGAGAGCAGAAAATGTGACTTATGTACCTTTATATGTTTGGTACTTAGTAGGTTCTCAAAGTTTGTTTATGAAATTAATAAAGACTCCAGTCCGACACTCTCTGTTGCCATGAGAGATGACTTGCCCTAAATTTCACAGCCAGCTGATAGCAGAACTGGGACTGGATCTCCCACCTCCTTTTCAGTGACTCTCCATCCGTAAAGAAGATGATGAAGGTGTTACGCTACTAATAATGATGGCAGCCAACATTTTCAGATGTTGACTATATGCAGGGCACCAGACTAAGTGCTTTCTGAGCATGATCCCATTTAATCTTCTTTACAATTTGAGAAGTGACTTGTATTTTTATCCCTGTTTACCTAGTGAGAAATGGATACATATTATTGAGAATATAAGGAAATTGCCTTAGGTCAAAATTAGCTTTAGATTTCCCCTCACCTGCGAATGTCCTATGAGCAGGCTCCTACCCACAACATAAAAAATATATATTCCCAACAGATAAAATAAAATAAAATAAAATAAAAGCCAGTATTGGGACAGAGTCCAGAAAGGCTTCTTCCTGTCTAAATAAAGCACTCACAGTCTCAGCACCCTCAACAATCCATGTCCGGGACAAGAAAGCACAGAGGAGGAGATGTGCTCATTAGCAGCTGACTTTAGACCTCTTAGGTCTCCTTTATTTGGGCTGTCACTCAAAATGGCCTTATTTTGTCTAGTCTTCTTGTGAGCATCTCCTGCTGATGCTTATTTGTTTGTCTGAAAGGCCAGACCCTCTGGGATAGACTCATTAAGGATACATTCCCTTTCACAAGGACCCGGAAAACGGCAGGGGTGCATTTTCCACATGCTTCCCTCTTCCCATGCCAATACCACAAAAGAAGGCCCTCAACCCAAACCCAAGTTGGCACCAAATATGCTCTGCTGGAGCCCAGATTTGAAGAAGCAGTAGCATCCTGTGCACACAATGCAGCTAGTTTCTCCCTGGTATACACCAGAAGGAATGAAAGTCAGCATATCCAGAGATACCTGCATGCCCTCGCTTATCACAGCACAGTTCACAATAGCCAAGTCATGGAGTCAGCCCAGGGCCTGTCAACAGGAGAATGGATGAAGAAAATGTGATATATATACACATATGTATACATATATGTGTATATATGTGTGTGTGTGTGTGTGTGTATCACAATGGAGTATTATTCAACCATAAAGAAGAACAAAATCATGTAATTTCCAGAAAAATGAATGGGACTGGAGATTATAATGTTAAGTGAAAGCAAATCAAGACTCAGAAAGACAAGTATTACATGATTTCCCACATATGTAGAACCAATGAGGGAAAAGACTACGTGAAAATAGAAGGAAGACCTTTAAAGAAGAGGGGGGACAAGGGGAAGTGGTGGGGGAGCGGTAAAGAAAGGTAATAGAGGTGAATATGATCAAAGTATGTTATAGGCATGTACAAATACTCCAGAATAAAGCTCATTACTCTGGATAATTAAAATTCACTAATCATGTTTTTAAAGAACTTTTCCCACCCTCTCTACCATGCAATCTTGCCCTGACCTTTGCATCCTGCAATGATCCCTCCTTATTTGGATCCGATCAATACCTGAAATCATGCAATCAGGGTCATGCAGCCATACACTTCTCCAACCAGAAGGGACTGTAGAGGTGACTGAACTAGGCATGTCACCACCCCGGCACTTGTGCCACTCATTCCCTGTTCTTCCCTCCATGGCAGTCAGCTCTGAGCGACTGGCACTCTGCCAAGGTGAACTTGGATGAAGCCTCCGAATCATAAAAGCACTCTGGGTGAAAGAGAAAACTCATCTATAAGGTGAGGTAAGTCTCTCATTCAGGATAAAGGGCACTGGAAAGAAAAAGTCTCCTGCCTGCCAATCCATTGTTCCTTCTACCACCACAGCACGCTGGATGGTGTAATCATTGGGTGTCATCTCATATGAATAGAAACTAACATCACAGATGTTCAGCTTCCTGAGAGTGGGGCCTGGGTCATTTGTTCATCTCCAGGTTACTCGTGCTGTTGAGTTGACAAGAGGATCCCAAGTACATGGAGAAATTCCAAAAAGGATTTATAGAAAGCACTTTAGATTTTAAAGATCACGTATTACACAAGCATTCTCTGGATGAAATACATTAGATAATTACTATGGCACTTAGAATACTGCTGTGGGCCTTTTGGTCACTGTAAGAGCAATCAGTTCTGAGAAGTCATGAAGGCTCTTAAGTGAGTTAGTTTCTCACCTACAATGGCAACTTCTCAAGTTTTTCCACCGAAGTAGCCTAAAATCAGAGGAGAAAGATTGCAGGCATGACTCTGGAAATCTCAGGCAGAGCACCAAGCAGCTCATGGAAGCAAGATATTACTTTAAAATATTATGGTTTTTCTTGAAAATTCATGTGAGTTTGGGTTTTACTCCAAAATATAGCAATGTTTATTTTAATAAAATATGGTCCTTCTCCCAATTTTTTATGCAAATTTGATGCTTTCAGGAGAAGTACCATATTTATCCCTGGTTATCCCATGTTTACCCTGAATATAAACATGAAGTAATGGCTCTTTGTATTCATTAGTCCAAAGGTCAACAAACTGACCCAGGGCCACATCCAGCTGACTGCCTGTTTGTATGGTATGCTTTTAACATTTTTAAATGGTAAAAAAAAAAATTAAAAAGAATATTCAGTGGCACATGAAATTCAATTTTCAGTGCCCATTAATGAAGTTTTATTGGAGTATGTTATGTTTGTTTACATGTTGTTTTTGACTGCTTTCAAGCTACAATGATGGAGTTGCATAGTTAGGGCAGATGAAACCTAAAACACTTATTATTTGGCTCTTTTTGGAAAAAATAATGACTCCTGTCCTGGCCTGTTGTTCGCCACCCCATGGGCATACACGTGTGTCCCCATTGAGGGAGAGTACTCTGAATAATCATTGGTTCTCCACTGGGACACATTTCCCCCTCTAGGGCACATATGCAAATGTCTAGAAATATTTTGGTTGGCACAACTTGGAAGAGAGGTTACTCTCAGCATATTATAGTGGGTAGAGACTGGGAATATCATTGAACAACCTTCAATGCCAGGGACAGCCCCTCATGACAGAGACTCATCCAGTGCAAAATGTCAACAGTTCTAAGGCTGAGAAACTCTGATGCCAACCATCTAGTCTAAGGACTGGTTTCCCCTTCTTTTTTCTTTTTTTTCTTTATCTTAATGAAACGAACTCTGAAATTTGTAAATCCAAGTGGGTTACTCAGTCAGGCATGAGAGAAGACACTGTAAATATTTATAAAGAATGAGGAGGACCTCTTATACTTTTTGACTTTAAGAATTATTGATGCATAAGTAATAATAATAATAATATGCAATTTTTATGAAGTATCTACTATGTGCTAGGCATTGAACGAAGGATGCTGCCTTCATCTTCTCATTTAGTCTTAATTTCAGCATTGTGAAAGTACCATAAAGTACTATTATGACCTCCATTTTAGGACAAAAAAACTGAGGCTCAGAAAATTTAAGTTGCTCAAGTTCACAAAGCTATCAAGTAGTAAAGTAGCGATTTGCACCTAGCAGTCTAATACAAGGAATTTATTTGTTTGCCAAAATACTATGAACCTCCTAGACTATTCATTGGCTTTTCATTTCTTTGATTTGGACAAAAGAATGTAATTTACCCTCCTGCAACCTCAACAGGAAAATGATTGCCACCTCCAAATCCTAGACTTTACTCTTGGCATGGATGTCCTTTGATATTAAAGATATTTATTCGTAGACTCAAATGCATTGAACCATTTTAAAACTCTTTGTTCAAGTGTGATCCATATTCTAGAGACTTATTATAGGACACAGATCAGCCCAATGGACTCACTGAGTTGTTAAGGTCACTAGCACCTACCTAAGTTTCATATTTATTTTCTAGATGTAAACATAATTGAATAATAATTATTAAAGAGATGATTTTGGAGAGAAGGTAATTAGAAGTTTGCTATAGTTGGATCTTAAGTGTATCCCAGAGTTCCATGGTAAACAAAGGCTTGCTTCCCACCGTAGCACTATTGGAAGGTCTGATCCTTTGCAGGATGGGACCTAGCGGGAAGTATTTAGGTTTTGGGGGGCATGCCCTTGAAGAACACAGGTCCCTTCCTCTTTCCCTCTTTTTTTTTTGCTTTCTGGGCATGAGGGTTTCTATTTGCTTGTTTTTAGGTTTCTTGTTCTTTTTGTGGCCTTGAGGTTTTGTTCCGCCATGTACTACCACCATTATGTCCTGCCTTGCCACGGGCCTAAAAGTAACAGGGGGTATCAATCATGGACTGGAACTTCTAAAAATATAAGCCCAAATAAACCTTTTCTCTTCATAAGTTGATTATCTCAGGTATTTATTATAGTGACAGAAAGCTGACTAACATAGTATTGGAAGCCATGAACCATAGCAACAGAGGATATTGCTCTCAATTTTGGCAAACCTAGCTTAGAATAGAAATAGCAAACATTTCTTTTCATAAATCAGTGTAGACTGTCTGATAGGCCATGATGATGAAAGACAAAAAGCATGAGCTCCAGGAAAATACCATCTGTGTTCAAATCCTAACTTTGCCTATCTTTTATAACCAGTAAGCCTATTAACTGAATATTAAGGTTTATAAAACTTGAACCCTAGCTCCAGCTCTGGTAACTCCTTTGTGAATTTGGGCACATTAGATCACTTTCTGGGCTTCGACAGATGTACAGGGAATGATAGCATCTTTTTTCTCTGTGCTTCCTTAGGTTTATGAGGTTCAAAGAGTTCATGTACACCCCAGAAGGGTTGCTGATCAATGCTGATCACAGGAATCTTTGCAGCTTAGTGTTCAGGAATAGAAAAACTAAACTATATACTAAAAACCTATAAACACTGAGCCAACAGCCTCAAGAGGGAAGTCTAAGTGAACAGTCAAATGTGACAAAATATAGATCTGAGATCAACGTTAGCATTTTGTGTCTGGGAGACCCCAGGCTCAGGTGAGGCAGACTAAGCTGGGGCTTTGGGCCTCACACATCTACTCAGATGCAGCTGTCTGGGTGCTGCAGCAGGGAGATGGGAAAGGATACCTGTTGTTCTGACATCCAGAAAAGAGGTTGGTTCCTCAGAATACAGTGGCTCTTAAAATAAAGATTCACAGTTTTAATTTGGCCTGAAATTCTGGAGTGCATCCAGAGCCTACCACCCAGCTGATCTGAGCTGCCTACCCACGGCTGACTTTATAAACAATGCTGTTTATATAATTGCTGAACTGTAGCATAGACCCTTAGAGGAAATAAATTAACAGGAACAATGTGCTTGCAAATCTGGGCATCATTCCACAATTCCATCAGATTCAGAAACAGAATATAGACTGATTACCTACTATGTGCTTAGTACCTTGTCAGGTGCTGGAGATTGGAAAGGGGAAAAGATGCAGCCTCTGTCCTCTATGAGCTGACAACACAGTCACAAAGACTTGTATTTGCACCTGAAATTATAATGCTATAAAACAAAAACTGGCATAGGCAATACATGCCTCAGAACAGGGGGACGCAACTGGGAAGATCTGACATTCATGATGAAGTCGGATTTCTGCAGTCTTGAAGACAGTGGAATGTGGGTGAAAGGGCACTAGAGGGTGTGCACAGAGGCATGGGTATAAAAGCATACATGCATCAAATACTCTGGGCAAAGTGCTTTGGTGCTTGAATGCAAAAGGCTTCCAATGGAGTGTTTGGAACGTGAATCCAGAGAAGTTTGAGTCAGAGAGCTGTAGGCAAATGGAGGAGCATGAAGTTGGGGAATGATAAGTTTCGATATGGTTGTAGTAGTCCAGGTATAGCTTAATGACGGCCAAGACAAAGGTGGTATCCATAGAAATGGAAAGGAAAGGATCCATGCTGCTCTTAAGGAAGACTCCATAGGACTTTGTGGATGAAGACTTACCGGGAGTAAGAGAAAGAAAGGGATAAAGATGATGCTATAATAAGAATTTAATGATGACAATATCATTAGTTTTCTGACTCATTAAAGCCCATCAAAAACCATCTGAATCATTTAACTACTTCTGGTGATATTTGGATAAACCAGATCAGTGCTTCCCAAGCTTTAACGTGCGTACAAATTACCTGGGGCCTTATTAAAATATAGACCTTACTTCAGTAGGTTTGAGATGAGGCCTGAGAGTCTGCATTTCTAACAGGATCTCACGTGACACACTACTGGTCTGGGAACCAGATTTTGATTAGCCTCTTGCTAGTTTCTCTTCCTTGATTTTCATGCTGCATGTCAACAACTGCATTAGGAATTCTTAACAAGGTGGATTCAGGAATAGGTCAGCTATGTTAATGACTTCCTGGAATCCTTACCGTTCAAAAATGTAGACTGCTTGTCTTCCTTGTTTTATGGGAAGGTTTCTGACCTAGGAGTATAGAGACCTGTGTGTCAGTCTTAACTCCATCACTATCTTATTATGGATCCTTGAGCAAAATAAAAACTATAAAATAAAATAAAATAAAATAAAATAAAATAAAATCATGGAAAAGACCCCAAACTCTGCTCAGTTCCTAATTTTGCGAGCATCTCTTCATTTCCTACTCACTGGCTTCCAGTTTTATTTGGAATAAATTCCAAATTCCTTCACTATCTACTAGGTTCTTCATCATCTGACTTCTGTCCTCATGACAACTTGCACAAAAGTGTTCATAGCAACACTAGTCATCACGGCTAAAAGGTGGGAGCAACCCCAATGTCCATCAACTGCTGAACAGATAAGCAAAATGTAGTATGTCCACACAGTAGAATATTATTTGACTGTAAAATAGGAATGAAGTACTATTTATACTTGCTGTGATATGGATAAATCTTGAAAAAGACATGCTAAGAGAGGAGGCAGTCACAAAGGACCCCATACTGTGTGATTTTACTGGAGCTAGAACAGTCAAATCAATAGAGACAGAAGGTAGATATGTGTTTGTAGGAGTAGAGATAGTGGGAGGGTGTTCAGGAGAGACTGAATGGGTAGAGGATTTCATATGGTGGGGGGGAGAAAAATGTACTTAAATTAGATGATGGTGATGGATACATATATCATGAATATACCAAAAAGCATTAAATTGAACACTTGAATGGAAGAATGATACAGTGAGTGGCATATTTCATCAAAACCTTTAAACAAAAAAATACTATAGGAATTGAGAGAATTTTTATTTTTATTTAAAAAGAACACTTATGCTATTTTATTTTTGAGAAGTGACATTTGCTTAGAAATACGGATCTATTGAAGTAGTTTTTCTTCTTTTGTACAGTTTTTGGTTGGGGATGGCTTTGGAAGTAAAACAACATGAGAGAGCAAATGAAGGTTTGGCAGAAAAAAATGCTATGCTTGGTAATGGTGATAGGAATACTGAATCCAACCCATCAAAGGCTTCTTCCATGTCCATAGGCACTGGATAGGGCTGCCATACAAGTGCTCCCTCCCTGAAACTGAAAGAGGGAATGTTCTAGAATGAATAATGGCTTCACATTTCACATCTTTTTGTTTTTGTTTTTGTGGATTGAACCCAGGGATTCATGCATGCTGTGCACACTCTGTGACTGAGCTACACCCAAGCCCCATGACTTTGGATCTTTAAAAGTGAATCTTCTCATCAATGGTTTACACGTGGTGACCTGGGAGGCTTCCATACCCTCTAAGCTCCCATCCTTGGTGGGGGGAATGAAAACATAATATTGAGTTCGTTGAGCTGTTGTGAGAGTTAAATGAGATGGTGCTTGCAAAAATGTTTGGGCAAAGGAAGTGTCAGGTACTATCAGTCTGTAGTGGTGAACCTAGAATGAAGAAGGGGTACTAGTTGGACAATTTATCATGAAGCCACAACTTCCTGACATACATTTGCTTTTACAAGTAAACAGATTTGAAAAGGGAGGAAGCCTGCAATTTTGCTTTTTACCTGTTGTCTCCATAAAGCAACATGAGACAAAGACTGCCACCTTGGATCTTGATTTCTCCCATCCCTCTCTCTTGCTTTCTGGGTGTTCCATCACCGTTTCCCTTCTGTTTGTGACATCATTTTTCAATGTCATGGTCTTTGCCATATCTTCAGTCATGCTAATGTTTGAAACCCAGTGGCCATGTGGGAGGAAGTGCAGCCACAGGGAGAGGCCAGGTGCAGGAGCTGTGGCTGACAGTTCCCTCAAAGTCCCCATGAGAGTGAATGGGCCTTCCCAGGACTCCAGCCTCCAGTTGTCAAGTCTTGCAGCTAAGATCTTAGACACCATGGGGCAGAGATAAACCATCTTTTCTGCTTGCAGCCTGAATTCCTGGGCCACAGAGCCATAAGACATAATAATTATTGTTGTTGTAAGTGACTAAGTTGTACAGTAATTTGTTATGCTGCGATAGGTAGCTAATATACAAAATCTGCCTGATTCCAGACTCCAAATTCTTACTCACTAAGCTCGTGATGGCAAATACAAGCAAACAAACAAATAAAACTTCTCAGAATTTGGCTCCCTGTGTAGACCTACCTATGAGGAAAGCAGAACTGTCTGAGAAATTCCTGGGTCTAGGATATGCGACTGAATATGTCATTATAGTAACTGTTCACAGGGCAGTCTCTGAAGGGCTCAGGGGTCATGATACAGGCACTGTGAACCTAACCACCTCTGAAACCCAGCAAAGCCAGACTCCAGACTCACCCCAAATAAGGACCTTAACTGTGCTGAGGTCACACCTTGACCCCAGCACATCCTTCAAGCAGTTAGGACTTGCACACTATAACAATACAGCTCCTCAATGTATTCATTGGAAACCTAGCAGCAGTATACATTGCTATCTGGAAAAGCCAAGAACATAGCACTCTTCAAATACCAAATCTTATTAATTAACATTTAGTGTCCTCAACAATGCTATTTATAATACACTGCTCTATTTTACCCATGAGAGCCAAGACACTAATAGAAAGAGACCAATTTGAAATGAAAGTGTCTTTTTGCAAGCCAACCTTTTTGTCCCCTTGAAGGGGAGAGGAAGGACACAAAGGAGGGGTGACAATGGACTTCTTTGAAGCTGTGCTCCTTCTTCAAGATTGATTGACCATTCAACCCACAGAAAAGAGAAGTGTTTGATCTGCTCCACGGTTGATATTATACATATTGGATGATGGAAAGAGTAGCCCAGCAGTGGAAGGTGGAAGCAGAAGAGAACAATAAGAAGTTATTCATGTGCTATTTTATTTTTTCCCCAAATCATTCAAGGCCTTTGAGCCACACATGAACTGGAATTCCTTCTTCTACCTCCCATCCTTTACCTTCCTTTCTGTAAGGAAAAAAAGGTCCTCTAAGGAGAAAGAAAATAAGAAGGAACAAAAAAGAAGAAAATAAACAACAGCTGTCTCTGAATGCTGGATGAACAAAACAATTGGTACCTTTCATATCTCTGAAGGCTGAGCTCCATTATCTCACATCAGAATCAGAGCATGGGGCTCCCGGGACAGAAAACCAACTCTCGGGGGGGCACAAAGCCACATTCGCTCTCTGTGATGGCTTAAAAGGGAAAATGCAAACCTTCACTTTTAGGAAAAGCTGAAAACAAAATAAAAAAAGAAAGAAAATGCAAGTAGCATTCTAAATCATTAAATTGTGTGTACTTGGTAAAACACCTTTCATGAAGTATAAATGGAGAAGTCATGAAACTGGAGAGATGAACAGCTCTGGGTTCCAGTTACATCTGTTACTACTGATGAAAACTTGAGATATTCCCATTATATCTCTCCCTCAGTTGCCCCAAGAGCCAAGTGGAAAGTCACATTTGCAAAACTCTCACTCACCTGCCTATGGAGTAGGCAAAATCAAGCAGTGCAGTATCATACAAATATTAGCCCTCAATAAACTTACAATGCAAATTCTGAGAATCCCATGGAATTCCAATACATTCACGAAGTTCAAGTTCATACAGATAAGTAAGGGACTGTTATTCAAGGACCATCACTAGTCCAGATGCACCTTGCCAGACCTGTTAAGTCCTGGGCATTCCATCAGGTCTACTCAGAGGTCACAGATTCTTCTTCCCTAATCAAAGCCAAAATAGTTCTTGCTAATTGAGCACCATATGGTGCTAGGTCAGGCATGCCATGAACTGGTCCCTCCCAAGTTGCATGTCTTACAACTTCCTCACATGCACTCCAGCCTCAGTGAGTATAGACAGCCTCTCAAATCTTCCCGGAGCATAGCCCTGCTCATGTCATGTCCTGGCTTAAAAACATTCAACATTTCTCTTCTTCCTGTAAATTAAGGCTGCACTCAAATTGGTTCTCAAAACTATCACAGTTAGGCACCTTTCTACCTTCATCTCCACTTACGTACATATAAATCAGCCAAAGTTCCCCATTCATATTCACTACTGCAGTTCTTCTAACTCTTTACTTTCACTTAGTTTCTTGTGTTAGAAAGCCTCCCTGATCCCCAGTCTCCACATATACATTCTCCTGTGAAATCAAGTTCAAAAGTTGATGGTTCACATCCATCCTCACATTATCCTCCACTATCCTCCTGGTGAAAGTAATTTTCTCCTTCCTCAAACCACTATAGCACTTTGCATATATATGTCTTGGCAAGTAGTGATGGTGATGGTGTTGGTGATAATGATAAGGATGCACAGAATAGAATAAAATAGCAGCTACTCTATGCTGAGACTTAAGGCAGGCATTGTGATAAACACTTTGCATTAATTAATGTTTCAATTCCTGCAACCATGTTAAGCCAAGGTAATAGTTTTATCCCACTTCACAGAGGAAACTGAACCTGAATAAGGTTAGGTAATGCACTTTGACTCCCACATAGCCCATCTGGCTATTGCATGGATGGGCTGTAGCATCACGGGCACTTCAGTATGAGCCCAGGTTATGCAATTACATTCTTCATGACCCTGGTCAAGTGGCTGGCTTAGTGTCCACTCTTAGTTCCCTTATCTGTAAAGCACTGGTAGTGTTGAAGTTTGATGCAATTCTTTTTTTTTTTTTTTTTTTTTTTTTTGGTACTGAGGATTGAACCCAGGGGCACTCAACCACTGAGCCACATCCCCAGTCCTATTTTGTATTTTCTTTAGAGACAGGGTCTCACTGAATTGCTTAGGGTCTCACTAAGTTGCTGAGACTGGCTTTGAACTCGCGATCCTCTTGCTTCAGCCTCCCAAGTGCTGGGATTACAGGCATGCGCCACCCTGCTGATGCAATTCTTATATGCGATAATATAGAAAGAAATTCTGAGCAAGATGCTGGACATACAGAAGGGATTTGAGATAATAATTTTCATGATCCACAACTGATAGAGCTGTTCAAGAGCCATCATCTGTCTTGGTGGGATCTTAATCCTTTCCCCACATGGTTAGTAAATGCCAGATGAACACATCAAAACTATTTAAGGAATCCTTTTCTACTCCAGGGCTGGTTCCTATGCGTCATAGAGGAACCTGCATGACTGAGGATAAAAAATTTATTTAAATGTGCAAGTCGACTCTCTCTCTCTCCATAAGCCCCCTGTTCTTTGATCTTAGACCTATCCTTCTCACTTTGCTGGGGAAGGTGCAGCCTGAAACTTGGCCTTATTTCTCAGTCCTCCACCTGAAGGCAGAACTTTATTGTTCTGCTTCTCTGGTTTTATTATTCTCAGGGAAGCTTCTTCAAAACTGCACTTAGTAGTACTTAATTGCCCAGCTGAATGTTAGAGAATCTCTGAGCCAAAGGCCTACAGTTTATGCCCAAAGCCTCCATGGTATCTTCCAAAAGCACTAGTCTGAGGGAGAGCTATTGAGGTCCACTGCATTATAAAGCAGAAGATCCAGCCTCAACCAGCTTCCCCAGCTGCTGCATATCCAGTTCTGTGTGGGCACTCATAAGTCCCTGAAGAATTATCTGGAAGGAAACACAATTTAGAGACGCAAGTTCATATTCTGAGGCAAAGAGCTCTATCAGGCAGCGATAGTACTATTAAAAAGCCCAAGTGAGGTTTCAACTGGGATAATCCAGCAAAGCTCTTGTTACGTGGTTTACACATCCTTTACTTTATGACTACCCAGCAGTGCGATCTGCTGTGCAGACAGGCAGGAAGTGATCAACAGCATGGACTCCAGAGCCAAACTGCCTTGAATTTTTACATTAGAAGAGTGAGGTCACACAGTAATTACTAGTGTCTTATTTCATGTATTGTACAAATATTTGTCAAACTGTGTGCCAATCAGCACTGGAGATTATATATATATATATATATATATATATATATATATATATATATATATTTATATATATATATATGAATAAACTCAAAGCCCAAGCCCTCGTCTTCCATGGAGTTTATGGTCTTGTGAGAGAAACAGACATTAACCAAATATTCAAACAAACAAATGTAACTTCTCTACCATGATAGCTCCTATGCAGAGGAACACAGCAATTTGAGAGTGCACAGTAGGGTCAGGGAGGGCTTCCCTGAGAAAGTGCTGTATGAACTGAGAGAAGAACAAATAGCAGGCATTAACTGGTAATAGTTGTGGTAGTTGCAAGACTTCATACAAAGTAAACTTTTAAAGATAAGGCCCCATAGAGGAACCAAATTTCTCAACATCACTCTCAACATGCAAGAAGTAAAATCGAGAATGAATAAATGGGATGGTATCAAACTAAAAAGCTTCTTCAGAGCAAAGGAAACAGTCAAGAATGTAAAGAGAAAACCTACAGAATGGGAGAATATCTTTGTCACCTGCCCCTAAGATATAGCATTAACAGGATATATAAAGAACTCAAATAACTTAACACCAAAAAAAGCAAATAACCCAATCAATAAATGGGAAAAGAAACTGAATAGACACTTCACAGAAGAAGAAATAGGAATGGTCAACAAAATGTTCAACATCTCTAGCAATTATAGAAATGCAAATTAAAACTACACTGAGATTTTATCTCACTGTATTCAGAATGGCAATTATCAAGAAATTAGCCAAGCCCAGAAAACCAAAGGCCAAATGTTTTCCCTGATAAGTGGATGATGATATACAAAGGGGTTGGGGGTGGGAAGTGAGAGAAGAATGGAGGAACTTTGGATTACACAGAGGGAAATGAGAGGGGAAGAGGACGGGGATATGAAAAATGGTGGAATGAGACAGACCTCATTACCCTATGTACATGTATGATTACATGAATGATATGAATCTACATCATGCACAACCATAGAAATGAAAAGATGTACTCCATTTGTGTACAGTGAATCAAAATGCAGTTTGCAAAAATAAAAAATTATTGAAAAAAGGGAGGACTACTATATTCAAAAAAAAAAGAATACAAGTAACAGTGAATGTTGGCAAGGATGTGGGGAAAAAGATACACTCATACATTGCTGGTGGGACTGCAAACTGGTGCAACCACTCTGGAAAGCAGTATGGAGATTCCTTAGAAAACTTGGAATGGAACCACCATTTGACCCAGTTATATTCCATTCCTGGATTTATACCCAAAGGACTTAAAATCAGCATACTATAGTGGTGCAGCCATGTCAATATTTATAGCAGCTCAATTCACAATAGCTAATCTATAGAACCAACTTAGGTGCCCTTCAATGGATGAATGGATAAAGAAAATGTGTTACATTTGCACAATGGAATATTATTCAGCCTTAAAGAAGAATGAAATTATGGCATCTGCTGAGTAAATGGATGGAACTGGAGACAATCATGCTAAGTGAAATAAGCCAATCTCAAAAAAAGCAAAGGCTGAATGTTCTCTCTAACATGCAAATGCTAGCTCACAATAATTGTGGGGGACGGTTAAGGGGAGAGAATAGAAGTTCATTGGATTAGACACAGGGAAATGAGAATAGGAAAGTCAGTAGAATGAATGGGATATAACTTTCCTTTGTTCTTATATTAATACATGACCAGTGTAACTCCACATCCTGTTCAACCACAGAATGGAAAGTTATACTCCATGTATGTATAATAGGTCAAAATACACTCTACTGTCATGTACCTATAAAAAGAAATACAAAAACAAATAGATAAAGCCCAGAGATTAGAGTGTGTCAGAAGACTTAAAAGTAGGTGGGTGGAGTTAGAGTGCTGAGCAGAGGGAATATAGTTGAAGACAAGACTATTTAAAGCTGTATGGATCTTTTGAAGCCTGACTTTTTATTCCCAAAACATTGGAAAGTCACTCAACATTTTAAGCAAGAAAAACTGAAGTGATTTTCCCAGGATGGGTGTGCAAAACCAGAACCAGAACTGGTGTCCCTGTTCTCATTTAACATATCTTGATAAACATCGTCCCTGGCATGCCTTGTCCCAGGTACAGACAAGGAAGCAAATGAGCAGAAATGAGAGCAACTGGATAAGAAGCTTTAAGCACTGTGCCTCTGCAGGAAGTGGGGCAGGCATGAATGGTAGCTCCTTGACGGAGTTGAGATCGTGTGAGAGCCAGAGCTCTGAAGGGGTGGGAGGCTGGAGAGGAAGCTTGCATTGTGTTGCCTAGGAAACACAGGATGGAGAAATGGAGTAGTCATCAAACTGGTTGCCAATGGGCAGAGTTACCAAGGTCCTGGAAAGGGAAAGAAGACTGGCAATATCACACAGTGAAAGACTAGACTCCAGTGGGGAAGCATGTCAATCCTAATCCAAAGGCTACTTTACTAAACCAGGCTACCTCTCAATTTGTTAATACTCCACTTGAAATGCCAGGTCACTGACCTTAAGGAACTCAGCACAGGAACAGCAACAAGATCAGGGGGTTCTAACCTTTTGTAAGGATTGGACCGTTTGGGGAATTTAAGAAAAGGTATCTTTCCAGAAAAAAATATGCATATATACAACCCTCAATAATTAATCTAATTCTCTACAACATTTAAATAAGAGAAATTAAGAAATATTCCCTCACAAAAATCTACATGCAAATATTTGTAATAGCTTCATTCATAAACTAACCCCCGAAGAAACTGAAATGTCCATCAGGAGTAGATAAATGGTGGAATATCCATGCAATGGAATATTTGCTCAGCAATAAAAAGGAATGAACTGCTGATACACAAATAGGGTGTATAGATCTTAAAATGAATCTATGTGAAAGAAGCTATATTGAAAATGCTACCTCCTGGATCACTCTATTTATATGACATTCTGGAAAGGCAAAATTACAGAAACAGGAAACAGATTCATGGTTGCCAAAGGCTGTGGTTGGGGGAAGAGAACTACCTACAAAGACGCATAGGAGAAATTTTTTCAGTAATTGAAATATCATATATCTTATACTATAAGATATATGAAATATCATATATCTTATTATAGTGGTGGTACAAGACTATATATGGTTAGTGAAATTCATAGAACTGTATAATAGGAGTGAATTTTACTATACTATACTAAAATAAATAAATTTTTAAATATTCTGCATGGTGTTACAGAAAGTAGGTGGAGTAGTCTTCAGACTTCAGGTGAAGAATTTCTGCTCTAGGGTTAACTAAATTTCAACAGGGAAGGGCCTCCTACAACATCTAGATCACTCTTGCTTATTTCAAAAATAGAAAAACTGGAGGCCAGGAAAATAAATACTGTCTCCAAGATCACATCCCTTACTATTGATGTCCATTCTTGCAGAAAATATTAGTTGCACATTTACTGCTGTCTATATGAATTCCAGGTGTTGAGGGTACTTGCATTAATAAAAAAAAAAATGAAACTTGCTTGCCTTGGAGGTCTGGGTGTTAACTCAAGCCCTTAACTCTGTAGTGTATTCCCAATAGATTACAAAGGCTCCTGGGTATATTTAGTCTCTTGAGCTTGCTGGAGCAAGGACAGGAAGCTAGGAGACCTGCCTATAAATTAAATGAGCTGTAGGGAAAAGTGACCTTTTGAGGCATTGTAATGGTTTGGATATGAGGTGACCCCCCAAAAACTCCTGTGTGAGACAATGCAAGAATGCTCAGAGATGAAATGACCAGATTATGAGAACTGCAACCTAATCAGTGGTTTGATCTGTGTGAATGGATTAACTGGGTGGTAACTGGCAGGTGGGATATAGCTGGAGAAAGTAGGTTACTGGGGACCTGCCTTTGGGGTTTATGTTTTGTCCTTGGTGAGCAGAGCTCTCTCTCTGCTTCTTGGTTACCTTGTCCTGAGTTGCTCTCCTCTTCCATGCCCTTCTACCATGATGTTTTGCTTCACCTTGGGCTCAGGGCTATGGAGTTGACAGACCATGGACTGAACCTCTGAAACTATGAACAAAAATAAACTTTTCCTACTCTAAGTTGGTCTTTGCTCACAGTGACTCAAAACTGACTAAAATAGGTGATCTCTGAGCCCCTCTTCTCTTGGCCACAACTAGATGGGGAAAGAGTTGAATTTCAGAAAGGACCACTTCAGCTCCCATTCTACAAAAGCGTGGCATGTTGGTACATGCTAATTCCAGCTTGCTTGGGAGGCTGAGGCAGGAGGATCATAAGTTCAAGGCCAGCCTGGGTAACACTGCAAGATCCTGTCTCAAGAAATATGTACAATGAACCAAAATGAAGTCTGTAAATTTTTTTTTTAAATTAAAAATAAAATAAAATAGTTTGCATATTAAAAATAGTTAAATAAAAAGGGTATTGTGTTCATCTATAAAAAAAAAGAAAAAAGAAAAGAAAATTAAGGAAAAACAAACAAAAAATAAAAACAAAAGAAGGAAAGATACAATAGCTCCTGAATCATGGTCTAGTTTAAAATTAAAAGTCATGATAAATGGCAACTTATAAAAAGGACTCAACCCAGGTCATGTACAACTTGCATCACAATGAGAAGATTAATAAATAGCTTTATTTATTAATGAATGGGGAAAACAAACAAATCTATGGCACATACATGTCCCAGGGTTGGTACAAGGGTTAAGCAGAATGATGCAGGTGCCGGACATGTTGCATGTTGCAATCTTAATTAATGGCACTGCCTGCTGCTTGAAAGTGCCATCACCATCAATATCATCATCCCAGTTGGTACATTTACTTTCTGTAGTACATGAAAGATTCTTCTTGATCACAAAGGCCAGGTTGTTACTTAGTTGCCAGACAGGGCAATTTCAGCATCTTTCCCCTTGGATCAAATGATTTGACATTCATCTGGGGAAGAGCTATCAAGTTGCTGAAGTTTACACACCTGAGTTCCCTTTAGGAGTCTGTCAGACTGGATGAAACTCCAGCCTGGACAGACCAATTCGAATGCACTGAAGCCTTCCAGATCAGACTCTGCACTCAGGGACCAATCAATTGCTTCATGCCCTGGGCTTCCCTTGGCAACAGACTTGCGCCCAGCAGCCTGCTTCTGTGAGGTCCTCCCTAGCCTTAACATTACTACTAGTAATGGAGGGGCACAAGGAAGGGGAGAATGCCTGATAGGCGAAGGGATTTATAACAATATATCCCAATATTTCTCCAGTGTAGCAGGGGCAAGTGTTAACATATTCAAAATTGAGTTGTGAAACATTTATGTATATTTATTATTTTTGTAGTACATGCTGTGCCTCAAATTTCATAAATAGAGAAGCATAGAAAATGGAATTTGGTCCCTGTATTTAATGACATTCAATGAAGGGCATCCTCCAAAGTTGTATCAGAATACAACATGGTATAGCAGAGTGTGAGGCTCTTACCGTAATCCAGAGGGGTCTTTGTTCATTCAATTTTTTAAAAATTGCTAAACACTGTTATTATGAGGACTCAATAAATAGAAGCAGAAATTCTACTCCATTTCACATCTTCCTGTAACATGCACCTTAGGATAGACTCCTGAGTGCTCTGTGCTAAAAAAGATGGCTGCATCACTGAGAAGGGGGGGGGGGGGTTCCAAGCTTCATGTCCTGGTAGTAAAAGGGACCTCATATGATATTTGTCATAACTTAACAAAGAGTCTGCTTTTAGGCTGGCACAATCCTGGTTTCAACTGATTTCCAGGCTATAGGATTTTCTTCAGAAGACGGCCCCTATCTAGTAGACAGGGAAGGAAAGACATTAACTTCCATATCATTTTTCTTTATATCTGACCTTCCACCTGCATCAAAATCACCAGAATGAGTTTTCTTAATAATGTCACTTCCTGGGACCCACCCCAGATCTATTGACACAGAGACTTTGGAGGTGGGTCCTGGAAGTATACACTCACTAGACTCTCAGGAGAGAGTCCCTTGGTAAAGCCCTGAGAAGCACAAAGTTAGAAGACCAAGTTCACCACGGTGGTTTTTATCCATTCAGAGAAATGGCCAGCTTGTAAGAAAACTTCTGGCCCCAGGAAATGTTTCCTCATCAACCCTCAGTTTCAGACCTCAGATTAAAAAACTGTTGAGAGAGTTACCTCCTCAGTCCATTCGTATACCTCGGTGATTAGACCTGGCTGACTGCTTCATCATTACTTGAAAGCAGAGGTTGACCCATGACTTCAAACTCAATCAAACAAATAAATCTCTCTAAGTTTTGGACCATTTATAAAGACAAATGCAACATTTTTTTCTGTGTATTAACACTTCTATTCCACACTTAAGTGATCTTGGGCCATAATGGGGAGGAGGGCAAGGATCTGTTTTCTAATCCCCACCCCACTGAAGATGGGAATCCAAGGGTATCACCCGGGGGAAATAATGTCCTGTTGGTGGAAGACCTACCCCTTTCTCCATTGGTCAAAAAGATTTATTGGAACATAAACTGGGGGGAGGAGAAATTATTTTCTTACAGAAAAATCCTTGACACCATTATCACTTATGATTTCAAAAGTAAATTCTACAGTATTATTGATATATACCTTATACGTACAGCAGAAGATCTCTAGGATTTATCTTGTGTGACCCAAACTTTGAAATTTAGGATTTTGTTGTTATTGTTGTACTGCAGATTGAACCCAGAGGTGCTCCACCTCCCAGCCACATCCCAGCCTGGTTATTATTATTATTTTTTATTTTGAGATAGGGTGTTGCTAAGTTACCTAGACTGGTTTCATACTTTTGATTCTCCCACTTCAGCCTCCTGAACTGCTGGGATTACAGGTGTGCACCAGGTTGCCCAGCTACATCATTGAAACTTTGTACTTTTTGACTATCCCCTCCATCCCGAAGCCTCTGGTAACCATCATTTTACCTTCTCCTTCTATGTGTCTGAATATTGTAGATTCTACATATAAGCAGGCTCATATAAGCAGATTCTACATATGAGCAGCATTTGTCCAGAACAGAAAAACAGAGCTCCTATGAATCAGCTATGCTAGTTTGACTCTAACTTTGGGACAAAGTGCATGTAATCTTCCATGTGTTCTGTTGCCACAGTTTGCACAAATTTTGGAGGTATGTCTGAAAGACCCGTAATCTATGAGATTACTTACAGAGAACTTTCATCATAAAAGAGAACGTGTTACCCACTAGTGCTGCCCAAGACCAGAATGAACAGAGCCTTTAGGTTGTGCATGCCCGAACTAACCAGGAGGGTTCAAGTTTAGGTGGAAGAGTAGCCTAAGAGAGCCGGTACAGAGAGGAGATGCTGAATTCTTAAACACCAAACTACCTTCTGAATGCACTGATAGTTATTATTTATAGAGTTCTAGAATCTGTGTGAAGCATTTCTTTAATCTTAACTTATTTAATCTTTACAAATTTTAAAATAGGTAAAATGTTCCCCAGTTTATACATAAGAAGACCTAGCCTAAAGGAAATTAAATAATTTACCTGAGATTAGCTAGACAGGCATGGCAGTTTGGATTTGACCCCTGATCTATCAGCCACCAGTGACCATATAATTATTCATTACATAATATTGTCCTTAACTTATCTTCTGTTTTTTAAAATGTTTTGAGCAGTGTATAATAGTTTTAAGTGATAGTGGGCTTCATTTTGACATATTCATGCATGCATGGAATATAATTTGCTCTATTTTAATCTCCAGTACTACTTTCCCTCCCCTTTCACTCGTGTTTCCCCTTCCTCTGCAATACTGATCTTTCTTCTATTTGTTTTCTGTTTGTTAAATTGGTGTTTTACATATATGTGTAAAAGCAGAATTCACTGTGTTATATTCATAAATGTATGGAGCATAATTTGGTCAATCTCATCCCCCCACTCCTCCCTTTTCCAGGCTCTACTCCAATCCCCTTGTTATGGTTTGGATGTGAGGTGTTCCCCAAAAGCTCATATGTGAGACAATGCAAGAAGTTTCAGAGGAGAAATGATTGGGTTGTAAAAGTCTAAATCTATTCAGTGAATTAATCCCCATGAGATTAATTGAAGTGGTAGGGTGTGGCTAGAGGAGGTAGAAATTGGGATGTGGTGATAGGGTATATATTTTGTATCTGGAGAGTGGAGACTCTCTCTCTCTGCTTCCTGATGATGCAAGCTGCCTCCCTCTTCCATGCTTTTCCACCATAATGATCAGCCTCACCTCCAGCCCCAAGGAATGGAGCCGGCCTTCTGTGGACTAAGACCTCTGAAACTGTGAGCCCTCAAATAAAACTTTCCTCCTCTGTAATTGTGCTGGTCAGATCCTTCAATCCCCTTCCTCTGCTCCACTGATCTCCATTGCATTTTCATGGAGATCTCTCCACTTTTTTTCCCTCTATTTCACTCTCACTTCCTCATATAAGAGAAAACATTCCTCCTTTGCCTCTGAGTCTGGCTTGTTTTACTTAGCACAATGTTCTCTACTTACATCCATTTTTCAGCAAATACCATAATTTCATTCTTCTTTATGAATAAGTAAACTCCATTGTATATGTATACCACATTTTCTTTATCTGTTGTTAGGCACCTGGGCTGGTTCCATAACTTGACTATTGCAAACTGCACTGCTATAAACATTGTGGTCACTGTATCACTATAGTATACTGATTTTAGTTCTTTTGGATAAGTACCAAGGAGTGTAACAGCTGCATCATATGGTGTTTCCATTGCTATTCTTTTGGGGAAATCTCCATACTGCTTTCCAAAGTGGTTGAACTAATTGGCAATCCCACCAACAATGTATGAGTGTGTCCTCTTCTCTACATCCTCATCAGCATTTATTATTATCTGTATTCTTGATGATTGCCATTCTAACTGGAGTGAGATGAAATCTCAATGTAGTTATGATTTGTGTTTCCTTGATTGCTAGGGATGCTGAACATTTTCCTTAAATTTTTGCTAAAATGATACATATTATGTGAAGTGCTCTTACCATAAAGGGAAAAGCAAAACAAGGCAAACAAAAATAAAATGAAAATGAGGAGAGAGAAAACTTTTGGAAGTGATGAATAAGTTTATGGCATTGATTGTGATGATGACTTCATGAATGTCACATGTCTTCAAGCACATTACATTTGGCTACATGAAATATCTACAACTTTTTCTATGTCAATTATGTCTCAATACTGGCTAAAAATTTCTATGTAATGGAAAAATTGAAATTTATGAAAAACCATTTTTAAAGGACTGAATTTGGCAAAATGTAAACTATAAATAAATTTGGTTATATTGTGCATATCTGAACTTTTTATCAATGGATCAGTAGCATTTGGATGACCAATAAATGAAGACTGACATAAATTTTTATTTTATTTTATTTCATTTTTTTGGAACCAAGGATTGAACTCAGGGACACTCAGCCACTGAGCCACATCCCCAGCCCTATTTTGTATTTTATTTAGAGACAGGGTCTCACTGAGTTGCTTAGGGCCTCACTAAGTTGCTGAGGCTGGCTTTGAACTCTCCATCCTCCTGACTCAGCCTCCCAAGTCGCTTGGATTACAGGCATGCGCCACCACACCCGGCAAGACTGACATAAATTTTTAAAAAGTGAATTCTAAGAAATTTATATATTTCCTCCTAAGCTTAGAAACTTAACAAGAAAAGTATTACTCTGACACCCTTTAAACCTATGAACCTGACCAGACCAGAGGATCTCTAAGGCTTTGTTATGTAAAATGTGAGACCAGCAGTGTTAGCTTTTTACTTTAGGCCATGACCCAGACCTACTGAATCTTGCTTTAACAAGATTCCCAGGCAATTCATATGCACAAAAAATTCTAAGGCATTCTGTTCTCTCCTCTAAGGTCCTGGTTCTTAAATGTGTCTGTATATTGGAATCATCAAGGGAAATAAGAAAAAATACTCCAGAGATTCTTACTTAATTGGCACTGGGTGCAGCCTGGGTACTAGGTTTTGTGGAAGCTACCAGCTAATTTTAATGCACAGGAAAATTTGAAATCTCTGCTCTAACAGACCTTTCCAGCTCCCGAACTCTGTGAACCCATGAAGAAGAGCAAAAATAGGTCACTAATTCAAACATGCTGAGGAGCCAAGCGGGTAACAGAAAGGAGTGAGACAAGCCAGTGTAGCTCCTGTGCAAAGGATGTGACTATGGTTTAGCTCCTTCCATGTCTCCTTTAGCCATGAAGGCCAGGGCTGCCAATCTGACTTGTTTTTTGGGGGGTGACACTGGGGATTGAACTCAGGGCACTCAATCACTGAGCCACATCCTCCGTCCTATTTTGTATTTTATTTAGAGATGGCATCTCAGAATTGCTTAGTACCATTGCTGAGGCTGGCTTTGAACTCAAGATCCTCCTGCCTTAGCCTCCAAGTCGCTCTCTGGGATTACAGACGTGCACCACTGCACCCAGCTGTTTCATGAATCTGGAAGTCCAGTTTTTTAAAATGTAAATTCTCTCTCTCTCTCTCTCTCTCTCTTTCTTTCTCTCTCTCTCTCCCCAATGCTATTTATAAACTCAATTTTCTCTCCTTTTTATAAAAATTTATTATACAGGCTAAATATGGTTCATGGAATACTAGTGTAGGACTCTAACAGAGAAAAGGGGTGATGTAGAAAGACTTCAAGATTCATGCCCCCAAACACGGGCAGGTGATTCCAGAGTGGTGGCTCATTCTGAAAAGAGTACCTGGGGGAATCGGGATGACTGCGAGTTTTCTTCTTTCAAACAGAAACACATACTTCAACTTGTATCATGATCACAGAAATGCAGAACTCTTGGAATGACTAGAGTTAAGTCCCCAAAGC
The DNA here is from genome assembly GCA_020662805.1 of Glaucomys volans. Lineage (NCBI taxonomy): Eukaryota > Metazoa > Chordata > Mammalia > Rodentia > Sciuridae > Glaucomys > Glaucomys volans. The sequence goes on from JAJEJO010002629.1 coordinate 763,297, forward strand.
ATGGTGTGATTGGTTGCAATCTTCCGGATGCTGAGAGCATCTCTCAGTAATGGGAATCTGAATAATGCAAAGAGCAGTTCCAGGAGGAGCCCTCTGAGGTCTTACCGTTCCCATGGCCCAGGAAGGCCATTTCAGATGTTGGAGACGTCTGGCTGTATTTACATACAGGTCTGTTCTCTCCCACTAAATGAAATCCCACTCAGCCTGGGGCATTTAACAATGACTGGGAAACATGGGCAAAAGAAGAGAGAAAGGGAAAGTGGACGCATTAAAGATGTACAAAGGACATCAAAGGTTGAGCGAAGAGAATCAGAAGTCCTTTAGAAATCATAGGCCTGAGTACCAAGAAACAATAAATAAAACTGGAGGAAGACCAAATCTTATTCCAGCAAATAATATAATTCTAACTCATTCTGACACATTCCTTATTTCTCTCTAGTGAGACCAGAACCTACATAAAGACAGGTCAAATCAACATGCATTAACAATAAAGCAAGACTGCCAAGATGAGCCCAGGACAGGGGCACCAGAGACGGAAGTATGTCTTTTGCTTGTGCACACCCCCCAGTCGATTAATAAAATATAATATACACTAGCATTACTCCTGACCCAGTTAAGAATAGCTTTCAAAAAAAGCCACAATGATCTAAAGCAGTGATTTTCTAAGTGTGGCTCCTAGATTAGCCACATCAACATCACTTGGCAGATATCAAGAAATGCAGATTCTTGGGTCCCACTCTAGGCCAGTGGAATCAGAACTCCTGAGGGTAGGAGCCACCAGTCTGGGCTTTCTTCAGCCTTGCAGATGATCATGGAGCAGACCCTACATTATCTCAGTTAATTTCCACAATATCCTATTTAGGTTAGGATTTATAACCCTTATTTTAGCTAAGAAACAGTAAAGCCATTTGTCTGAGGTTAGATTCTTAGTAACAAAATGAAGACAATAGAGGTTTAAAAAAATAAATCTTAAGAAATAAATCTAAATTTTCTACCAGCAGTTGATTTGGATTCAGTTGTAAACGTGTGCACGCGCGCACACACACGCACACACACACATGTGTTCTGCTCCCATAGTAGGACCTAACTACTTGGGGGGAACGAAAGTGTCTTAGATTATCTACGCCACTGTAACACCTTCCATGGAATAATACTGTTTGTGCTGGAAAGGAACAACAACACACACACACACACACACACACACAAAGAAACAGCTGCCAAATCTTGCAATTATTAAGCACCAACTGTGTCCCAGGTTCTTGGCTGAGTTTTCTATACATCTAATTTTATTTTAATACTCAGTGCAATATCATAAAGTACATATTTTTATCTCTATTTTGAAAACTGGAAAAGTGAGGCCCAAAAAGATTAAAGAAATGATCCAATTTCATACAACTAGAAAGGGATGGAAGTGGAATTCTTGATAAGTAGTATAATGCCTCTCCACTTCTTGTTTAATGGATGGAAAGTCAAAACGTAGGCAGAGAGCAGAGCCTTCTCAGACCCCCAGAAAGGGACTGATGCCAGGACTAAAAGGGAGATGCAGGTCACTTTAAAACCATCCTGATGTCACCCCTAAATCGGAGCAGTGGGAGAAAAAAATGTTTTGGAATTTCTGGATCACTTGAGAGTTGTCTCCATTCTACAAATGATCTGACTAGCAAATTTATTTCCTGGAGAATTTTTGAAGAAGGGAGATTTTTTTTTTTTTTTCCCTTACCCAAAATCCCGTTCAAGAAAGTCTACCATTTGGACTTTTTTTTTTTTTAACCACTCCTGGGATGTGGTTCCCTGAGCTTTTTACAACTTTTCTTTTTTGATCTCAGGCCTAAGGCTAGGGGTCTTTAGTTCCAAACTCCAATGTGCTTCTGTTTCTGTTTCTGGACAGGCCTGCATTGTCTAGGGCTTAAACTGATGGCTTCTTTTTCTTCTCCTGATGAGAATTCAGTGGCAACTGCTAACCTCAGAGGATCTCATTTCTGCTGGTGAAGGTAGCAAGGAGTCTCAAGGACCCAAAAGTAAAAATGATCCAATGTTTTGTGAAGCTCAATTTCAAACCTGAAAATAAACTAAATCTGATCACTCAATGTAAAAGTGCTGGTCATGCTTGCAACCAATGACGAAAACGGATATCATTAATATGTTTCAGATGTGCTATCCAATGTGGTTGAGGGAAACAGGTTTCAATCTGTTGGAAATGAGGAAAACTCATTTTAAGTGAATATTCACTTTAAGTTCTTCAGATTTCTTTACTGCCAAAACATCCCATTTTGAGCTTTGGGAGTTCTGAGCTATTTGCCTAAGTATATCATTTTAAAAATATACAGATACCCTAAACATCCAACAATAATATCCTGTTGAACTCATTATGATATATCACATCAAGGAATTCTCCAGAGCCATTTAAGCCCTAATGTGTATGTCTACTTATTAGCATGAAAGATTTTCTTAGCATAGTAAGTGAATATTGAAGACTAAAAAACTGTACATACATCAAGATCTGAGTCTTATTAAATAAAAAACCCAACAAATGAATAAGAAGCTTAAAAGTTTATATAACACATATTATCAGGGTTATCTCAGAGTTGTGCAATGCTAGGTGCTTTTATTCTCCTTTACTTACTTACATATTACAGTTTCCTATAATGAACATGAATAACTAATGTATTTTATAAGTGTATTGCTTTTAATAACAATTATACATGAACTTATACACATAGCTAGCCAACAGACAGGCAAGTCATTAGTTTTTTTTAACATTTTTTTTTGGTTGTTGATGGACCTTTCATTCATTTATTTATATGTGGTGCTGAGAATTGAACCCAGAGCCTCACATACATGAGGCAAGTGCTCTGTCACTGAGCCACAACCCCAGCCCAAGTCATAAGTCTTGAGGTTACAGTTTGGTACAAAAAGTTGCCTAAAAGAACTATTTCTGCATATGGAGAAAACTAGCATGGATTTTAGTTCCAAATCTGCCTTTAACTACTGATGAACCTTTGACCACAGAGATCTGTGGGTCTTAGTTTACTTGTGAGTACAATGGGGTTCATGCCATTCAGCCTGACTCCAGATGATGGGTTCCACTTCAGGACACTGTTTCACAATCAAGATGACTTTGTAAAATCACATACTGCTGAACTCTACCTTAGGCCATTCCAGAGTAATCCAGGGCTCATAAGCAAGTGCCCAGCTAGTTTTTATGGTCCGGTTGTCATGTTGGCTTTCCTTGCTGGATACATGGGCTTATGTGGTCTGACAAAGTAGGAAATTTGTTAATTGGAAACCACTGCCCTCTAAGTGCAGAGGAAGAATAAATACCTCTGCCACAGATAGAAGCCCTGCCAAGGTTACCAGTGAGGCTCAGACCATTCAAGGGGTAGTCATAAATTAAACAAGTGATATAATATATACTACATTTTGACCAAAATTTTTTTAAAAAAAAGGTGGCATTACTTACCAAAGGACAAAGTAAAATAATGCATGGGAGTTGTCCAAAAAAATCCATAACATTTATATTTTAAAGAGACTTTAGTGATAATTATGCCTGACCTCCACCCAATGTAGCTTAGTATCTTTGCTTCAGTATCTCCAAGGCCAGGGACTCACTACTTGACTCTGCTGTCCATTCACTCTGGATGGTGCCATGACAACATCCTTGTAGTTACTACCCGTTATTCTTCCACAGTTCTGAGGTTGTCCATGTGGAGGCACAAAAAAGGTCCCATCAAGGACCCATTCCATACAGGGTGGGACATGAATCAGTCCTTCATCCAGCAAGTCCATGTTGTATTCAGAACCCACCCGTTAGTCACTTGCTAGCCATCAAGGTCATCAGGTGAACCACCATGCTATTGCAGTGTCCAAGAATCCCTTGTGAGTGGCTTAATGTCTTCGTTATTCATCCGATTTCATCTCTTCATCTTGGCTCTGTATCATCTCTCATCAATTCAAGAAGAAGGGTAAGTACAGTCCAATAAGACATTTCGAGAGGAGATAATGAAAGTACACATTCATATAACTATTATTATTGTTGATACTGGGGATTGAACTCAGGGGCATTCGACCACTGAGCCACATCCCCAACCCTATTTTGAATTTTATTTAGAAACAGGGTCTCACTGAGTTGCTTACACCTTGCTTTTGCTGAGGCTGGCTTTGAACTCAGGATCCTTCTGCCTCGAACTCTCAAGTCACTGGGATTGCAGGCATGTACCATCATGTCCGCAATATATTTTTATAATTAATCCATTATTCCATTTTATAGTTAATTAGGATTGTTCATTTCTTTCTGAGCCTGATTAAGAATCTTTATTATAGGTACATATGTATAGGAAAAAATATAGTATATACACGTAGGATTTAGTACCATCTGTGGTTTAAGGCATCCACTGGGAGTTTTGGAATGTATTGCCCATGGAGAAATGGGGACTACTGGACTCAAGAGTGAAAGAATGCCACAGCTGTGCAGTAGGACAACATGGTGATTAGGGGTTTCAGCGGTGGTCAGAGTCTCATCTGAGGCACAGCTCTGGGACCTGTTATAATCTATATTTTCTTGGGTGAGTTAGCAAGCCTGACACTCCATTACATCTGCAAAATGATTCTCATACCTATTTCCCAAGGCTGTGCTGAAGCTGTAATGAGGTGATCCATGGAAGTGCTTGGCAAAGTGACTCCATGAGTGGCTGTTGCTGTATTAATCACCAATGCATTATCACAAGCAGAAATTATCATTATCAATGATAATTGTTGAATTCCTCCATATATGAGGAACCAATGAAGAAGACCTTTGAATTTTCTGATAAGTTAGCAAAACCTTTCCTAAAACATTTTGTATAATATAAAGTACCAAAAGCAAACTTTATGTTACAATTAGCCACAGAACAGCGCCATGGATTGTCTGCCTATTTGACCTTTCCCTGACTCTTCACTGGTATTCCCCTAATTAGCTTTCTTCTGGATTAAACAGCCTATTTCTGCAATGCTGCCTAACTGGAGGAAGTCAAAACCTGCCACCAACTTGGTGAGTCTCCTTTTGATGTATGTCATCACATCAGCATCTTACGGTCTCCTACAAATTCATCCTTACACACCACTGACTACATGGAATACCTGAGATGGTTTTCATCTTGAAATGCATTTTCAGGGGCCTATGTCTCAGAAAGTGATGCCATTCTTCAGACCTCCTGTTGGAAAAGAGTTCCTCTGGCTTCTCTTCCTCCCCCACTGGGGGGGAGTCATTCATTAAATCAGACAGTTTTGAAGATACTGAGGAAGATGCACTTGCCAATGGGCAGAATCCTCATGTATTTAAACATGTGTCAGCAGACTCTGGTGTGTGGTCCCAATTCAGCTGCCCAGATTTGCAAATAAAGATTTATAGAAATAAGACCATGACATTTTGTCTATGGATGCTTTCACTCTCCAACAGCAAATCTGAACAGTTATGATGTAGACTGTATGTCCCACCTAAAATATTTGCTGAAGAGGAGTCTGCCAACTCCTGCACACCAAGCTTAGGATGCACTTAGTTCCCATGTTGCTATAGTGGTGGACTAACCAAGGACCTGAGAAACTGGTACAAACCTAATGATCCCTCTCTGACATATTCTTTGCAAATCTCCTTGGGCTGACTCTGAGATGGATGGGTTATGGACTGTAGCAGAAAACAACTCTTCTTGAATGCTAGATTGCAATGCCATTTTAAAGTTTCCCAAACTTCACCCCAATCCCTGCAAACATCCGGGCTATGATTTGTCACAACCAGTAACATTACCATCATTCTGCATTGCACATACCTGTCAGTGGCTTGAAACAAATCTTCCCTTTTATTTTCCCTACAACCTCTGGTGGAATGTGGCAAAACTGAACTATTGGTCCTTCCTCAGTTTTGCAATCTTTATGTCTTTCAGTGTTTCCAGGGGCAACTTGACTCATGATCCATCTCCAGGACGAATGCCCTTCTGTAGGCCTCTTGCCAGGCATCTGTGTCTTTAGTTGTTCCTGCTAAGGTTTGCTGAGCTGGAGCAGAGATGGATTCAGTCTCCTCAGAGCACATGATACCCTTCTTAAGCATTACAGAACCAAAAACGTTTGCACTGAGAGTCACATTATGTCATTATGTGTCATTATGGAAGAGGAAGCTAAGGTCAGAAAAACCAAAAGGCCTCCCTTAGTCACATAGGAGTTCCTAGAGGACTTGTGCCTGTAACTCCAGGCTTCAGACTCAATATGGTGCTCTTTCTACATGCTATTCCTAGTCTCCTTGCATTCTAAGAAGAAGTCCCATTTTTAGTAATATCTTTTCCACTTTCTCTCCCTTTATCATACTGTATATTGGCCACATTGCCACTAGCATCATCCTCAAATCCCTTTTCCTGTCCCTTCCCTCTAACTAGCAATCTTTTCCTCTCTGCTTTCCCCTGACCTCAGCATCTTCCAGAGATCCCACCTTAGGTTTATCTTAATTAAATCTCTTCCCATGACTGTTTACCTATTCCTCGAAGCTCTTCAGTCTGGTTGATGATTTCTTTAGTCATCTTCTCCTGTGTTTGAAATCCTATGTAATTTGGTGATGTTCATAAATCTGAAAAATGTGCAACTAACGTCATCATAAATCATGATAGATTTAAATAAATCTCATTAGAGACCTCTGTGGAGCTGGGCTGATCCATTTGTTGTGGTGAGAAACCCTGACGTTGCTGTCCTCTTTCCAGCTGGGTGGAGTAAGGCCACCAATGAAGTTGAGCCGTGTAGTGTCACCCTGCCATGGATGGCTGAATGGTGAGTGGGAGCTACTTCCCTCCAGCCCACTGCCCGTTGCCAGGGAAACCATGCTTCCCGACAGGACTTCATGCCTCGACTGAGCCTTTAGGAGCAGTGCTGGGGGGAGCTTGTGAGGAAAAAGGCTGAATTCAACTCTATTTTCTTCCACTAGCGTTGGCCTCCCTTGTCAGCTTTTCCCAGGATTCTGATCACAGTGATTTTGCTGTTCCTGAGTATTCTTGATTGACTTTTGAACACTCTTCTCCAGACTCTGCACAGTGCCCTGACTCACTTCCTTCTTTCAGCTGGTACCGTTGTCAGAGGTGTCCACTGACCACCCCAGTTAAAAGATCAACCCCACTCACAACTCACACTCATGCTCCCTAGCAACACTGTTATGTTCCCCGTAACACTATATTCTACTTATTACTTGCTTATTATCTTTCTTTTCAGCATTTTAATTGTTGCCTAATAATTTTACGAAGCAGTTGGTTTCTTGGTGATGTGTTTGTACAGTGTGCTGACTTTCAGTGTCCAGAGCCTCCTGTTGTCCATCTGTCTCTCCCTGATCCCCTTCTTAAACCCTACTGTTCTCCCTAACAGCACCATGAGGGCAGGGACTTCAATTTGCTTTATTCATTGTATTTCCAGAAAACCAAATATCTGTTAAATGAACAACTATGGAGCTGCCAGTGATAATTTGGTCTTCATACACAGAGAAGACTAGAAAGTTTTCAGAGGACTTTGCATTCTTTTATCTCATTTGATTTTTATAAAACTGGCATTACCATTTCTGTTTTCAGAAAATATATCTCAAGATCTGAAAACAAGTCAATTCTTTTCCTCCTCCCCTTTTCCTTCAAATAATCAACAGTTGGATGCTTTATATATGTGGTGATATCAAAAAGACTGTGTCAGCTTCTGGCTTCATCTGAATTTCTTAAATGTAGACTCTCAGAAAAAGTGCCCGAATTCTGAAAGCTTGGTTCATCTGCCTGAGAGATGAAGCTTACAGGCTCATATGTGTACATTAAGAGTCTTAGTTTAATGCCTGACGTCGATTAAGTTCTCAGTCTGTGTTAGCTGCCAATTTTTTTTTTTAATCTTTATCTATTACTATTACCATCATCATCACTACCATTGTAATGTCACCACCATCACGGCATCACCACCATTATGTTGTCACCAGCATTGTCATTACTATTGCCATCCTGATAATATCACCACAACTGTATCATCACCTCCACTCCCATCACCTCTACTAATGTGTGCTATAAAAGGTGACAGGTGAATTAGCTAGGACCCAGGCACTATGTTAATTGCATTGTCTTGCTTAATTCTCATGACCACCCCATGAGAAGGGTACTGTTATCACATAGTCAGAAGAGAGTAGAAATTGGGTTGTAATCCACATCTGCTTGGTTGTAATGTCCCAGATCTTAGTTACTATCCTGTACTCACACAACCTAGCAAAATAGGAAAGTATGCATCCAACTATCATCATAGAATGTGACAACTGAGAAGAAGAGGAGGGTGCTGTGGAAGCACACAGGGGGTTCCCTGACCAGACACGGGGAAGGAATAGCTAAGGAAGTCTTCTTATTAGAGAATGTGCCAAGAGACAAACCTTAGAAAATGAAATGGAGTGACTGAGGCTTCATGACTAGCAAATAGCAGAGTGACAACTAGACTCTGATGGCTAGTTCGCTCCAGTGCTTAGACTCTGCAAACCCCCGACGTGGAATGTGGAACTATTTCTCTAGTCCCTGGTCTTCAGTTGTTCATAAAGACTCTACTCTTAGCAAAGTGGTGATTTTGACCTACTGAGAAAGAACAATGCTTCTCCAAGTTCTTTTAGCTGCTGTCAAGCCATTCCCATGGGATGTCACTTATTACATCTGAAGTGTGTCCATGACCACAATGACAACTCCTGCTCCCCTGAAATTTCTTTCCAAAGGAAGAAAGAGTTGTGGTTCAGGCCAATTGCACAGCTGTTCAGTAATACACAGGAAAAGAAACCATTCATATCTTTCTGAAATACAAACACAGTGGAGAATGCAGAGGACACATGGAATTTTGACTTTTGGAGAAAATGGGTTCTAACTTAAGAACTAAACTTGGGCCTGGCACAGAGTAGTCATTTCAAAATAATTGTTGAATGAACTAATCCCCCAGTCGTCAATAAATTATTTGGTCAATCAAGGGAGTGAGGTAGAGAGGTTAGGCTAAGTAAGTCCTGATAGTCCAGGAAGGTTAGGTTGAGACATTGGATTTTTAGTCTCTGGGCAATAGACATACATCTTTCATTAGAACAGTTTCAGAAAGATGCATATGGCCCAGACTCAGGTCTCAATACAGGGCACGACAGGATATGAAGAGTAACTCCAAACCAGTCTCTTTTCTGTCCCCTTGGCATTTACAAAACTCTTCCTTCTTGTCTCTCCAGCAGGGCCTAACCTGACTCTCCAAGAGGTCTTACTAAGCGTTTTGGCAGATGCTTGCCTGGGCAGGCTGGACTTGCTGGAGGGTACATGAAGCTCAGGCAAGGTGGGCAGAGACATTTGCTCGCTCATTCCGTGTGCAGGAAAAATAGGCATCCCACAGACAGTGGCTGTCCCTTTGCCCACCCTGCCCCCCACAACCTTCAACCTTACTAAGCACCTGGGTTCAGCTTGGATTTTCAGGGTAGCCTTGAACAAATTTCCAGGGTAGCCTTGGAACAAAATCCAAGCCTGGGTTCAGCTTGGATTTTCAGGGTAACCTTGAACAGGGTAGGATGAAGCCGTGTAACATCCTATTTGCAGAATCGAAAGGGACTTAGTGCCTGCCCATTCTGACTTCCACAGGTGGGGAACATGGCCTGAAGGGCTGAGTTTAAGCTTTCACTCTGAACTAGGGCTATAGTCTGGACCTCTGGATTCTGATTCAAGCTCAGTTCTATTCTCCAGTTGTTTACATAGACTTCACAGCAATGGCCTTGAGCCTCATTAGGCCCCAGTGTCAACTGGATGAATAATACTGATGGGCCACATTTCCAGAAATTCTTACTCAGAACATGTGAGGTGGAGCCTGGAAATTAGCGTTTTCCAACAAACATGCTTACGTGGAAAATTTGGGCGCAGTTAGTCCATGGACATTTCAGAAACTAGGGTTTAAAGGAATTCTGTGCTTCAGCTTATCAACCTCACTTTGGAGATGTGTACACCAGGCAGGACCCAGAAAAATGGCATAGCCAAACAGCAATGTAATTCTCCAGAAAGACTAGAACCAGGATGGTGAGTGGAGATTCCCAAGGTAGGCATGGCATTAAAAATCAGATTTGCAATGAAAAACTTCATCTGTTTTCAAATTCCTTCTATTATAAAATAGAAAGCCTCATCTTGTGCAGTTCTTAAGACTTTTCTATAACTATTAATCTCTACACTTCACCACCTCTTTTTTTAATTTCAAACAAATGAGAATAAGAATCAGGCTCATTACCCACTATATACAAAGATATGTGGCTAGAATATGATGATATTTTTGTTATTTTTTATAACATTTTAATCTATAAATGGTAAGTAGTACTGATTTTTCTGTATAAATGGTATGTTTCTTTTCTAAATAAGTTGTTTAATTAAAATATGTTTACTTAAAGAAAAAAGCATGTAAATGCACAGAAATTATTACCCCTGAAGAAAGAATCCATCAAAACTTTAGAGAGGGGAACTAATGGTCCAGGGCCAAAGGAACTGTTAAGTATTCAAACCCTGTCAGTTTGATTCCAAGGAAAATAATTTAAGGACAAAACCAGGAGCAGGCTTCATGAGGAAGGATTTCATGGGATTTACAGATGCTCAGAGTAAGTAAGTACAGGTCACAGGTCAGGAAGACTCCAGGCTTAGGAGATCACGGAAACAATCCAGAGGAATAAGGGCAAATGATAGGAAGAAAGGCCATGTTGACATCATATTCATGAATCTGTAGACATGGTTCCCAGTTGGTTAAAACTGAACATGGCCTCTAGATCAGTTGGCAGAGATATCATTTGAGGAGAAATGGGAGAATGCTGTGCTAATCATGTAAGCATCACATAAAAAGGGTTGGTGGGTGGCTGTGGGAAAGTTCAAGGGGAACAAATGATAAATATCCTGGATTTCAGGAGATCTCCCAGAGGGATCCTGTGTTGTGAGCTGACCTGGTCACATTCCTATATCACGGGGAACCTGAAGGCCAGATCAGACCTTGGGGAGGCAGGGGGTGAAGTGGGAGAATCCTCAGTTGCTGGAGAATCCGACACTTAAAAATACAACCCCACCCCCAGGTCCTTGGGTGGACTTCTCAACCTATCTTGAGATCTTTGTTTCCTCTAAATCTTTTTGCCATGGTCTTAAAAATATGACGCCTTAAAATGTCATGTGGTATAGACTTTAAATGCTAGGGTATGTAAATCACATCTCAATAAAACTATAACAAGGTGCCACAGGAATGGGGTCAGCTCTGGATAATGTGCTCAAGGGAGTACAGTCCCCCTGTTCCCCACTGTTTCTGAATCTTTCAGGAAAACCAACTTGCCTTCTCCTTTCAATACTCATCCGGGCATTGCAGATTCCCTGCCATCAGTTTCCCTCCTACATCAGGAACCCCCATCACAGAGGGAGATGATGAACACAGACAGATCAATGCCCAGCTGCTCTTTGCCTTTCACTGTTCCTGACTCTTCTCACCTTTTTGCCTCCTTCCTCCCAGGTGACACTTTGAACTTTCCCTTTCATCTAAGCGGAGGGCTGGCGAGAGCACAGGTTGCTGGCTGAGACTAGGTTAAACAAACCTTAGTTTTCCAGTGCTTATTAAAAACAAACAAACCCAGCCTTCGATTGGTTTCTGTCAACCTGCAGATAAAAGGCTGGGAGTGTGCTTGGTTCAGAGCACCTCCATCCTCACCCCCTACTTGCAACTCCACAGGCTGGATGTGCATTTAGTGTAGCATTTATCTATCTGGAAGCCGCTGGAGTCCCTGGTCCTGACACGAAGGCCCTCAAGCTATTATGAAGTCCCTTACGGATATGATTACAAAAGGAGACAGCCGTGGACCTAAAACACAATGCAATTTATTTCTGTGAATCACCTTTCACACGAAAGAGGCCACAGACAATGTCTCTGTGGCGGCACAGACAGGAACCCAGGCAATGAGACAGAGAGCAGGGAATGCACAATAGATGGACTGGGAGACTGTGGAGGCGTGGGGGAGGGGGCGCCAGGGGCATGCGGAGAATGAAGAATGCCCACGCCAGCCAGGCTCCACGGGCCCTCTGCTCTGCAGGTCTGTCGGGGAGAAATCATTAGCTTTCCATAGGGCCTTGATGTGCATGCCTGGTCTCCAGGCTGCTGCAGAATTTCAGTGCTGGGGTTTGCTTTGCAAAGCTTGTTGATGGTCCTCACGTGTCAGGAGCCAGGGATGCACCGGGGAACAGACACCGTCTCTTTCCTCCTGCAGTTTAATCTACTGGCACACACTGTATGGGGTTGAAAAGGGATGGCAAGTATTTTTGGAATGTTTGTAGATTTCCTGGCTCCCCAGGTATCGATCTCATTGCTTATTATCCCAGGGCGCACCACCCTTCAGTCAGGCCTGTGGAATCTGCCTCTTCAAAATGAGCCACATAAATATTGTCATTTTACAGCTGAAGAAACTGAGGCCCAGAAAGAGTAACTAAATCTGTCTCGTCTGTCACATAACACGTATTCAAACCCAGACAGTCTGATCTCAGGAACTTTAAGCACAAAATTGATCTGTTGCATCAGAGATACCAACAATACAGAGGAAGAAGGAAGAATTGACTGGCAATATTAAAGAGGTAGAGAAATAAGGCCACTCCCTTTCTCTGCAACCCCAAATCACTTAAAAGGTTAGCAGAGGCAGGAGTGAAGGAGGGAAGCAAAATGGTTCTAAAGTGAATTCGAGCACCAGAGTTAAATTTTTTTCTCCAACATCAAGTTAGTTGAAATTTTCACTCTCAGCCCAGAGGATTCCAACAGCTATTTCAAAGAAACGGAGTGCAAATTAATGGATTCTATTCAAGAACTTTGCTGGAATGTCTATTATTATGTGAAATGGGATGCAGTGAGGTGCCTGGGTTGGGGGAGGACAGAGGAGGGAGAAGGCAGGAGAAAGAAGAGAGGAGGAAGAAGATAAATAGATGAGCGCAATAAAGCCCCTTCCCCCGGAGGAGGAGACACCAATCGAATGGAAAGACAGTGGTGCACACAAATATCACGGATGTGGGAAAGAATAATAAGACATGTAGTGGAGGGAGGCTAATTCTTGAGGGGGTAGGAGTAGGAGATTCAGGAGAGCTTATTGGTGGGGATTAGTCCTAATCTGAACCCTGAGGGATGATTAAAGTCTTCAGCAGGGAGAGGGAAAAGGGAAGAAGGGAACAGGAAGGCTTTGCTGACAAATTGAGTAGTTTGATCTGAGGGGTAAAAGCAGGAGAATAAAGCAGGGATATCTGAGTATGATGTGAATTTGGGGTGGGGTGTAGACGGACACATGAGAGGGGCCAAGGTGAGAGTCTACTGAGCCTAGAATGCATGCTGTGGAGCCTGACTCACTGTGTAGGTGATAGTAGAGGATCTGCTTTAAGAGGAGGACTCTGATAGCAGAAATGGGGATGGATCTGGAGGTGAGGAGGGTCTAGACGCAGAGGCAATCAGGAGCCGCTGTCAATACTGCCTGGTGCTATTGAGAAGGTGGCAGACTAGAGGGGACAGTGGAGACAAAATTTCAAAACTTGGTGACAGATCCAATACATGGGTATGGGAACAAGAACCAAAACCACTTGGTCTTGGTCTCTTCCTGGGTTCTTGGACTATAGCATCATCAGAGACCAAAAGTGCAAGAGAAGGGACGAAAGGTGGTGGAGGTGAAAGTTATGACCATGGATTGGAAATGAACATATAATGGCAAGCTGGCATTCAGAGATTTATTTTGTGCAGGGAATGGATACCTGATGAGTAGCTCTAACTGGAGACCAAGAAATGAAACCTCCTGCATTGGTATTCCTACCATGTGTTCCAAAACAAGCATTTAGACCCTTCGTTGACCACCTATCTGTTCAGTTGACTCAAGAATGATGTTCACAAGTCGAAGGTGATAGGTTGTACTCCCTCCATTTGTCAGTTAACTTTCTCTATTCCACACACACTGGCACACCTCTGACTGGCACAGTTCAGACACTCTAATTCTCAGATGCACAGTTGGATGAATAATGGTGGTGGACGGTGAGTCAATCTCATTCCTCTGTACACACATCCAACAGACTAAATCTATAGGGTATGTTCACATCTACACCTACCTTACCCTAACAACCAGTTTAAGCTGGTCCAGGTTTCTCTAGAATGTTACACTGAAGAGGCTTTGTAAAATATGCCCCTTCACCTGTCAGCATTGGTGTGTATTCCATGGGGATCAGACTCCTTGCTTTAAGAACAGCCAGTGCATTAGGGTTGGGAAGTTAGAAACCTGCTTTACAGATGCCTAGGGAAACACAAGACTTTCCCAGGGTCACACATCTGGAAGTCACAATCCTGAGACTCACACCAAGTCCCTTTGGTCTCAGCCAAGTGCTTATTCCAGACCCTAACACTGTCTTTCTGTGAATAGCTGAAAATACATTACCATCTAAGTATTTACCAGGTACATTTCAAGGCAAAATATTGTTTTCATTCCATTACTGAAGGAGTTTATGAAATGCAACCGAACGTGCAAGATTTTTCAAATTGTTATTGGTCAAGGTTCACGGAAGCATTTACTACTTTAGTTGCTTGTTTTGATTCTCCCCATATATTTCTTTCAGCTTGAATTTCTAAGGATTTTTCCTCCTAGTATCTGCCAATAGATCCAGGCTATTTTATAGTTCCTTCTCCCTAGAGATGCCTTTATCACTCAGCCTTTCAGTGAAACCTTCACTTGGCACCAAACACTGAAGAAAAGTAACTTGACGGCTCACCAAGACAGGACAGTCTGCTAATTCCACTCTTTGGAACATAAAGCTTAAGAGTTAGGAGCAGAGACACAGAAAGAAAGAAAAGGAGTGAGTCTCTTCTCTCAACTTCCTTTGGAAAGGAATAGACAGTATTTTCAGGTTGGGTGACTTCCAAGGCAGCACGAGCAAGCACCAGAGTAGCCCTAAAACCTGGGACTGCTGTCACAAGTGAAGTGTAGAAATGCCTGGCTTGACAGTGAAGGATCCCCTTTGTCAATACCCACATTCTGGAGTTTGACAGACTCAATTCCATTCCTAGCTCTGTGCTGTTTCAGATGGTTGACTTCGGGTTAAGTTATTCTACTCTAAGTTTCGGTTGAGCTCCCCATTTCTAAATGGGTATTAAAGCACCATAGAACTCAGAGAATTAATGTTATCATTAAATGAGATTATGCATGAGATGTGCTTAGCCTTGATGTTCCCACAAACTGATGAGCATCTTGCTCCTTTCAGTGTTAATTGACACTGCTCTGACTTTCTCATGTCATGCAGTACTTTGTTATTAAGTCATCATTTCAACTCCACAAGGTACTTGTCACTGCCTTATCCTGTTTATGCATGTTCACAGAACTCTGAACTTCTCTTGTGGTCACACCCATCACACCTTACTGTGAATTAATATCAGTCGTCCCAAAATGACCTGAGTTGTATTCCTAGTACCTTGCAAATGGCAGGTGCCCAACAGACACTGGTTGAATCAATAAATGAATAAAACGCCCTGTCAATAATCTTTATATAGCCTACAATGTCAAACACATAGTAGTTCCTCAATATTTGTCTCAGAATAAATTCAATACAAACTCAAATTCCTCTGCAGGCCCTATGGGTAACCAACATGAATGAAAAGGTCTAGAAATTACACAATTCAGAAAACTGAGAACAGTGGCTAACTGAGGAGCAGATTCGTTTTTGAAAAAAATCTCACATTCTCTTTTTTATTAGATACCACTTGTCAAGCAAAAACATGTCTAAGGACCAAATTGCCCCTGCCATCCAATTTTCTCTGACCTATGCACCATGAGCTGACTAAGATCCCTGACCCATAATACTTAGAAATTTGCATGAAGTAGAGGCAAATTACCATTTGCCCAACAGATAGGAAGCATTGTGCTTAACATCTCCTCTATTCTTTTGGGGGCATATCTCAGTTTTATGAAAACTTCTCGCCTGGCATCTATGAAAATTTGTAAGTATATTCCTGCATAGAATTTGCCATTATGAATTGAACATGGTGGTGCATGCCTGTAATCCCAGCAACTCAGGAGGCTGAGGCAAGAGGATCTCAAGTTCAAGGTCAGCCTCTGATAACTTTGTGAGAACCTGTATCAAAATAAAAATTAAAAAGGGATGGGGATGCAGCTCAGTGGTAGACAGTCCCTGGGTTCAATCCCCAGTATTAAAAAAAACACACCCCAATATGTAAATTCTCAGATGAACAGTAATATACTTTTCCACACCCGTATATAATAATTCTTACTAATAAATAATTTAAAAATCATTCTTACATTAGTCCTTTGTGGTAGTTTTATAACTTAAAAAAGTATCAAGCTGTTCAAACCAATGGAGTGGGAGTCAGAGGGAGACAGCCTGGAGGACAGGGGATGCAAGAGTAAAGGTTAGAGACTAGGAAGTCTTCACGTGTGTCTCCAAGCACACCACACGCCATTCTCCTGCTTGCCTCAGATGAGCTTCACATCCTGCAGTGAGAACAGATCAGGACTAAGTGACCTCCTGGATGCTCTGAGAATCACAGATGAAACAGGTCAATGTGATTGGCAGCGGGCTTTGCTGAAGAGGTTGCTAAAGGCTGGGGGAGGGTAAGGCACATTAGAAATGGATTCATTTTCTACAATTGGGTTTCCATGCAGACGCTGACATTTGTTTTCTTGTTGCAGCCCCTTCAAATCTGTTCCAAGTTCATACACAAGCTGTGGGTTCAGTGTGTGTTAAAGCACTCTGTTCAGAGGCAGTGATCCCAGTTCTCCTCCCCAGCACCATCTGATACAGTGGGATGGACCTGCCAAGGGAAGTGGTCCAGACAGAGAACAGACAGACCCTCCCCACATCTCCACCCCACTCAACAGGAGGCACATGGAGGATGCAAAGCCCAGTGACATTTGGTAGACAGCCAGGAAGGAACATCAAGGTTAGACACCCAGCTCTACCATTACCTTCAGAATAGACCATCTGTGTTAAACACAAACCTGGGGAGGGGGTTTAGGTTTGATAAACTCCCAGGGCTCTTTCAGCTCTGACCCTTCACAGATCAATGTTTGCTAGCTGGGCTGTCTTCTGAGGTATAAGAAACAGGAGAAAAAGAATCTCCAGACTTTAGGAGCTGGGATTGTAGCTTAGTGGTAGAGTGCTCAGAGGTAGAGTGCTTGCCTTGCATGTGTGAGGCACTGGGTTTGATCCTCAGCACCACATAAAAATAAATAAAATAAAGGCATTGTGTCCATGTACAACAAAAAATAATTTTTAAACACTTATTTTTTTGAAATGCATCTCCAGACTTTAAAGGTATCTTAGAGGAAATCAGGAACCTCACTTTGGTTTTAAGTGAAACTGCCCATCTGGTCCATAACAGATAATGCTTTGAATATCTTGAGTTTTCTAATACAAGTACATTATGATCTACTATCTACTGACCATTCAACTTGCCTTTTCTCCTGGTTTCCAGCCACCCTTCCCAAAACACACACACACACACACACACACACACACACACACACAAAATTCAATTCCTGCCTTCAAGTCAACTTGGAATGTCTTCCATAATCCTCTTCAGGTCCTTCTCTTCCTGCAAACATGGGGATCTTCCCCCTGACTGGTCCAGTTTTACACAATCTCCCTCTCTGAATTCATGTCAGACTTGAAGTCCAGACATTCCATGAGATGTAGCCCGGTCTGGGATCTCTGCTGCTCTGTGTTCTACCCACATGGCCTCTGGTCCCCTAGGACCTGGCCACAGCCCACCTAGATGCCATGCATGTGCCATTCTCCTATCATTTTGCTCTGTTAGTTTCAACCGCACCAGCCTCCTCCTATTCTTCAGATACTCCAGCTCTGCTCCTGCCTCAGGGCCTTGTGTTTGTTACCCTCTGCCCTTAAATCTTGGCATGACTGACAACTCCTCCTTAAGGAGCCCTCAACTCAAATGTTACCAACTCACTTCCTGATCACTCTTCCTAAGTGGCTCATTCTTCTTTCTTGTCACACTCTGTCCTGTTGCTTTTGACATTTTCTTCCTAACATTTAGACACTGAGTTTTCTCGTTTATGGGTTTTCCCACAATTTAACTTTCTCCCCACTCATCTCAGAGACAATAAGCTTAGAGAATGGGAAGCTGCCTTGATGGGCCCTCTACTTCTGATTCCTGACACATTCCCTGGCATAGTATGTGTGACCAACATGTTTTGAATGAATGAATGAATGCAACCATTCAAGTGTACGTGAATGACACCCCTAGCTAGACCTTAGCTTCTGGAGAACAGAGACTTATCTACATTTAGACCGGAATGAATGAGTAAGTAGGAATCAAGTCAAGTGAGAAAATTTGTTAGTTCAGGACTGTCCCAATGCTAAACGTTTTCAGAAATAACAGAAGAGCCAAGAATGAGAAACAACAACAAAAATCAGCCAACAGAGTAGTGACTTCAGCAGAAAAGAGACCAGACACAGAACCAGAGAAAACTGCTCAGTTTTGCAGGATTCAGTTTCTTGGCTTTGAAAAGGGACACTTTAGTGACTATAGAGAGAGGTACCATCAGAAGAAGTGGGCACCTTACCAAACATAAAATGGAGTGAGTGGTCACCAGATCATCAACCACCTGCGTTGTGCACAAGTTGATGAGCAACTGAGCCTATTTGGGCTGGGCATTAAGGCCCCCCGGAGCTGCCCACTGCATGGGCGAGCAGAAAGAAAGCTACCGCACTGTCCGCCTGCCACTCACAAATCAAGGCCAAGACTTCACCATTCCAGGAATCCAAAGGAGGGCCCCTGCTCCCCTCTGCAGGCAGGCAGATGGCCAGGCTATGGGGCACTGGACAGGAACCCTCAAGAGCAGTACCCAGATTCCTGCTCCTCTCTGGTTTAAGTCCTGAGCCTAAGTGAACGTTTATCAGCTTTGGTGATCTCCTTTGAGAGGAATCCCTCTAACGCCAGCCTCTCCACTGCCTGAGAGGAGGCCTGCAGGAAGCTCTGAGAGAGGATGGAACCCAGCAGATTCTAGGGATGGCAACAAAGTCTCAGAAGTTTCCTTTCCCTCTAACACATCAATCTAAGGGATAACAGAACCTCCCTGTCTCCCAGAGAATCTGCGTCAGGGGACAGATGAACTTGGTGCAGGTACACACCAACAAGGAAAACTAGGCCCTGAGCTTGAATTCAGGTCCTTGAACACTCATTTAAAAATTTGCCATATACTGTCACTGCCTCATGTCATAAATTTTACACTTTTGTCTCTCTAGCCAGCTGTCTAGCCAGTGTGCTGTTGTAACACGTAGGACCAAGCAAGCTGCATTAATAATGGGTTGGGTGTAATGCACACCAGCCTATAAACCCTCAAAACCCCAGATCAGTCTTGTTTTCTTTTGTGACATGAAGTCATAAAACCCAGAGGTTAAGAGCAAAGACTTTAATTTTAGATCCACCTGGATTCATACTGCATTGCCACTACATAAGACTTAAATTCATTTGAGTAAAACACTAATCACTGAATGTGAGCTGTTAACTACCAGCCTTATTTTTATTTCAACAAGTAAGCAAAGTTCAACAGCTTAATAAATAGCAGGTGTTCAAGAATACTCATTAAAATGAATTACCCATCCCTGTCCCTCCTGGCCACACTTCTGATTTGTCACTCTCCTGTCTCTCCCTCATCACTATTTTGGTAGATCTCCTTGATTATACCCTGCTTTGTGGACAGTCTTCCTTTCTCTCATCAGCGTCTCTGTCTTGATTTTCATTGTGTATCCAGTGAGTGAACTCCACATTGAGCCAACAGGTTAGGATGCCATTCAGTCTGAGCTGGAGGTAAATGTGGGAATGCATAAGATATTCTGTCCTGCCTTCAGGCCAGGAAAGGGAAACTTAGCCAGTGTTCTTTTTATCTCCACAGGAATCCTATTTGCTTTCCTACCAACACTGAGGCCAGAGGGATTGACTGACAACATGCAGACTTTCCACAGAGACTCACCAAATGTCTTCTCTTTCTAGATTTTCTAGGTTCTAATGCTGGAAATAAAGTTCTGAAGAAGACTGGCACAATTCATAACCTAATCGAGCTTACTATCTGATAGAGGCAAATGATGGGTAAAAAATGACTGAAGTGTCCAACTAACATTGTATTTAGTGCTTCCACAGAGAAGTTCAAGGTACTTCTTACCAAATATGAGTAAGAACTTAACTTGGGCAAGAAAGTCTGGGAAGGACTCCCTATAGTAACAGAGCTGAGGCAGAGAGCTGCCTGGTGAAGAGGAGTTAGTGGGGTGGAGAGGAGTTAGCAGGGTAGAAAGGACCAGGGAAGAGTATTGTAGGGGGGCTTCCAGGCTGTGGGAAGGGCTGAGGTGGAAGGAACTTGGCAGTGCTGAGGTAGAGAAGACAAGGAGGAAAGCCTCCTTCCTAGGCCACAGAGCAACACAGGCCCTTTAAGGGCTGGATGATTGACAGAGGAGGGGACAGCAGGGTTTTAGGGATCACAGTCTTCATGTTCAGGGTCTTCAAAGATTAAAGGTTGAGCTAATAAGGATCAGAATCAGATGTGAACCGGATCTGTCCTGGGTGTGGGAGACCATTCCCTGGAAAACTTCTCTGCAGGTGTCTTCTTGAGCTGTTTGACCTCACAGGGAGATGCAAATAAATAGGGTGTGTCCAAGGCTCTGTGGCTGACCGCCCACTTGGCTCAGCCATTCAGGGTGCTCAGGGGCCAGTCTCTAGAGTGATTCCCAGGGTCTGTTTCTTGAAGTTGGCTAGGGAAAGACAACTTTCCTGGTTCTGGAAAAAGAACCCAGAAGCTAAGAATTCCTGGCACCCATTGTCTGCTGAATTATACTCCAGGTGGAAGTGATCAGGACCTCAGCAATGACTTGGAGCAAGAACAGTATATATATATATTTTTTTTTTCTGTCAGGGATGCAGATTTTGACTCTGCTTGGGAGGTCCCTTTCCTCAAGGTGGGCTCTGCTGGTTTCTGCACAGTCACTCCTCCACTGAGAGAGGAGGGGGAGAAAAAAACTTCCATCAGGCCCCAAACTCCCTCTATTCACAAGCTACAGTGCCCTTTCTAGACTTCTGTCTGGCATGCCCTCTGATCCCGAGGAGAGGCTGCTGGGTATCACCCTAAGTCCCAGGACAAATGCACTGCATGCTCTTCCCCGGGAGATTCTGTTCTTCTTTTCTCCTTGCTCCTGCCCCCACTTACCTCAACATAGGCTTACCAGAACCATTATTCTAGCAGCACATTTATGGGGGTGGTTTCCATCCTCACACCCCCATGCTTCCTGGTTTTTTTCAGGGGAACTAGAGAACAGGGCCAATTTTCAAACCTCTCTCCTTCATGGGGTGATGCTGGCTATCAAATAAGGTTTGGGAAAGAACAAAGGCCATCCAAACTCAAACACTATTATTTTTTTAAAAATGAATATGAAGTTCTGTTTCCTAAACCACTTTCCTCCTGCTTCTCATGTAGGGAAGTCTTGTGTGTTGCTTAATTCTCAACCCCCATGCAAGGCTTCCCTGAGCTCCTTAGTCCTTATGAGTCTTTCTCCCAACTCCAGAAATACTTTTCTGGGTCAAGTCACAGAACCTCTAGGGCTTCAGCCTCCTTATCTGCAAATGGACTTATGTAGGAAGGACAATCTGTTAGTCCAGGCTCATAGGTGTCCAACCATTGTCCTCAAAGAAAGCAGGTGGAAGTGCTTGGTCTGACTGCCAAGACAGAGCTGCAGGAAATAAAGCTTTAGCTGACTTCCCCTGTCATCGCCTCATCTCTACTCTCAGTGGAAGGCCAGTCTCCACTTAACATCCGGAGAAACATAAGAAAGACTCAGATGAACTGACTTTAAAATTCCCGGGACATCATAGATGCCATCACTTGGAAACAGCAAGCAGACTTCACAAGCAGGAGGCCTGAGCTCTACACTCAGCTCTGCCCCTGATTTGTTGTGTGATCTCCAGCAATTCGTTTTCCTTTGCTGGTCCTTTATTTAACCCCGGGTGAAGGTTGAAGAGGTTGGATAAGATCCAAGGTGACTGAGTTGGGTATATTTTGTTCAATTGGCAATGTGTTGCCAAAGATTTGAATTATTGGCCAACAATAAACAGTTGAATGTTTTCAAATAAAAAATTCAGATTTTCAGCTTTCCTTCATAAATCTAGAAGGTTAGATCTGTGGCCCAAGGAGGCAGGTACATAGCAGTAGTAGTGGCCGTTTCCATTTAGTTGAAGCATGTGCTCTTCAGTTCCCACAATGCACAGAGTAATATCTTATTCTCCCCATCATCGAGACTGTCATGTATGTATGTCATTTATCATTATTCTTCACTGTTTATACCACCCAGTTTTATTGGGTGACATTATTAGCTCAGCCCCATGGACATTTGCATTTGGTACCCTTGACTTGAGGATCCTGGTGGAGCCTCCAGGTGTTTTTCCTTCTGAAAGCAGACTACAGGGACAATGCCTGCAGTCAAACATCGGTCCTACATACTAACTCAATCTTAGTGGCATCATCTACGGAATGAGGAAGAAACAGCCCATGTTACTCAAGCGCATTTTTAAAAACACTTAGCTTAAGACACGGAAGATTCTAGTAAGGGTTTTATATGTTAACCATGATTATTAGCAACATCATCACATTTCTAAAACATTACAATGCTGCCATTTTGTGAATCTAGGCATTTCAGTTCCAATGTGTGTTCAATGTGTGCTCAATGACACAAGCCCCAGGACCCAACACTCCTTCCTGACAGATTTCACAGAACACTGTCTGAGATGATCTTAGGATCCCCCACAGCTTCAAAGTTTTGGAACATTCACCAGGAGTCTAAAGTCAAAGGCAGTGGGTATAGACATCCATTCAAAGATATTCCAATTCAATCCTGATGAAGCACTGGGCTACCCCAGGGAAACATCACTGTAGGTCAGCCTTGCCTGTCTGGTGGACTGTTTCCACCTAAGTGGATCTTCTAGGATGAGGAAGCTTCAGAGGATTAGGGGTAGAGTCTCAGAAAGAGTCGAGAGGAAGAACGGTACTTGGGCAAAGCCAGGAAGAGCAGGGATGTTTTGGATGAACTGAACTCTGGATATATTCATTTCCATGTCAAAAGTTCATTTTCCATTCTTTAAATTCTTTCACCTCTTCTCAAGAAACTTGTGCCTTTGGGAAGGGACATTGACTTTTTTCCTGCCTTCACACTCACAATGAAGCATCAGCCCTTCCTGTTCTCAAGTTTTCCAATTTTGGAACTTGGACTATACCATTGGCTCTCCTGGTTCTCAGGCCTTTGGACTTGGACTAGAACTATACCATCAACTCTCCTCAGTCTCCAGTTCGCCAACTCACCCTGAAGATCTTGGGACTTGCCTCTAGAATCTTGTGAAACAATGCATATATATTAGAAAAGATTTATAAACATATATATACATATATATGTATATATATATATATATATATATAGAGAGAGAGAGAGAGAGAGAGAGAGAGGACAACAAAAAGGAGACTTGCATCACAGCTTCAAGAGAGCCATGGCCTCATTTAAAATGCTGTGAAAGAAGGTGACGGAAGCATCGAGTTCCTAGGCTGGTGAATTTTTATTTTTATTTCTCCACTGACATGGTTTAACCTTTACTTTAGGCAGCTAACATACTGCTCAAATAAAGTGAAGAGAAAGGGATGGGATGAGGAACCACAACTGGATCTTTTGGGAATTATTTTGCTGGAGGAAAAACATCCTTTTGGGGGTGCTTCCCACCACACTCTGTTAAACCAATTCTGTATGATCACCTAATAAGGAGAGAGGGCTGTAGAGGTTGTAAGGAAGTGGCATACCCCCTATAAAGCTCCGGGTGGGAATCAGAAGTCAAGTCATGGAATGTCACAATATGGACTCTAACCATCCAGGTTTTCTAGAGAGAGCCTTAAAGTATAAGGTTCTAATCTGGTCCTGGCTCCTGATTCAGTACATGACCCCAGGAATGCAAACCTTAAAAGACCAGAGGTTCAGTTTCCAAGACTGAAAATGGGAATAATAATGGCACTTCGTTATAGGGTTTCTTGGAAGATTAAATGAGATAATATAACTGACTGTTCAATACATGGAAATATTGTTATTATTACAGTGGTGGCCACTCCTACCTCTACCATAGAATACTGTGAGTCCTACCCCTACCCAGCTGATCCTTCCAACTGATCTCTCCCCTTCGGCTTACACATCCCTAGTAACAGGGGACATAGTTCCTATTGACACATGCAACCTTTTGCTGAATGTAAGTTCTTCCTCGGCAATAAATGAGACGTTTCTGTGGTCTGCAATCTTTCTTAAGCTCTATCCTCAAACCATTAGGCTGTCCTGAGATGCACCAGCACTGTGGGAGATTTGAATGGAGAGATGTACAGAGACATGAATCTAGCTTTGGAAAGTTTCAGATTTGGACTTTAGCCGTATGATGAATCCACAGGAAGCAGTTCCTGCCTTGGTGGCTGTACCCTCAGAGGACTCCAAAAGAGGTAGTGCCCAGAAAGTTCCCGGTCTTTGAGGCCCTACATGATTTGCTCCTTCTGACCTCTCCTGATACTGCCTTCCAGGCTCATCACCCCCTGAACCATTTGGGTCTCCTTTCTGTTTCTTGAACATTCTCCACTTGGACAGATCTAAAGATTTTTACATTTGAAATATCGTCTGCCTAGAATGATCTTCCCTGACATTACCCAGGACTGACTCTTGCTTGCCACTTCCATCTCAGTTCAACGGTCTCCTCCTCTGCCAGTCCCTCTGATCATCCTCACTAACCATCCATTCCTGCCCAGTCCTGCTACTCTTCAACACATGCTCAGCTGCATTTTCTCCTTGCCTCTTATCATTTTCTGAAGTTATTTCCATTATTTTTCTGTAGACTTGCTCATTTGGTGTCTTTCCCCAACCTAATAAGAACAAGGAACCTGTGTATTTTATCTTTATCACATTTCCTGGCTTCTGGAACAGTACCTGGCACATTGTGGGTGCTCAATAAAAATTGCAGGGTATTTCTTAAATAGTATTAGAGGTTGGACCAAGTTCCCTCCAAGCCCAAACATATTCTCCAGTGTCTATCATTCAGGCACAGAAACTTTCCTGCCCAGGAACATGGCTTCTCACCAGAGAGGGTGCCCCTAGGGGCACAGGAAGATGGATCAGTCCTGTCTGAATTAAGACATGAGGCCTGGCTGCTGAACAAATTGGTTTTGATTCCACATGGCACCTGGAAGCCAAATAGATTGTAACAGTACGACGGAAACTATCCACCACCTGGTAATGAATTAGTTGTTAGCAGAGGTAGCGACACTCACATTCCCATTTGGGATCTGCAGGGCTCACAGCTGCTTCTCATTTTCGTAAAGTGAGGGAAGGGAAACAAAGAAAAGGTGAACTAGGCAGGACATGAAACCAAGATGGCGGCAGCCGAGGCTGCTTGGAGCTCAGAGAGCACACTGTGACCTGGCTGAGAGCATCTTGCATCCATGCAGGCATTTGAGGTTCACCCAAATCATTTTAACATCTATCCTAGATGGTATCACATCACAGTTAAATGGGTTCAAGTACTGACTCCACTAGTTTTCATTGTGTTTTCTTAGACTCTTTGACCTCTCTGTGTCTGAGCTTCTTCACCTGTAAGACAGGTGTAAGGATCATATATACCTTCCAGAGCTGCTG